>NESQ01000010.1:0-520843 GCA_003070745.1 Tuber borchii
CGACGGGCTCGGTCGCACCCCTCGGTTACACTCGATTATGGTATTGCACTGCCTCCTTGGACAATGTCAACGCCTTGGGTTACGGAGTAATATGATGGATTTGCTTGGTTTTAGCGTCTACTATCCCCCCGCATGTTATTTTTTTAGTTTCGGCTAGATTTTTACGGTCGGGTTTATATTAGAGCACTTTTGGAATATGAACGGAGTTTCTTTTGTTACTTTGTTTTAAAGGGAAGGAGTTTTCGGGGCCAGTTTTTCTGTTGTCTCCTGCTTACTGTGTTTGATGAATTTTTCTTATCGTCCGCTTAGCCGGCAGGGGTTTTTTGTCTTCGCGGTAGGATCGTGCGGTTGGTCCCATACCAGAGGGACTTGAGATGATGGTTTTTTCCAGTGGTCCGAGGAGGATTTCTTTACACAGGGGGTTTTTCCTTACCATAGCTCACCGCTGCACGTTGCCTTTGTACCTCATAGTTGATTAATCAAAGGACATAATACAAAAAAAAAAAAAAGTGACCTCTTGGTTGAGATACAAACCATCTCCTCTACACCTCCGACGATTGAAATCTCAACACTATGAGAAATCATCGTCGGATCCATCACCTCCCCCGCACTCTCAGTGAGCTGGATCTTCTGAGCACCCCTGTTTGGGTAGCTGTTACAATCCTCTTCCCCTCGGGCGATACTTGCAGCAGGTAACCCCTATCTCCGATAGCGATCACACTTTTATTAGTTTGTACGAACAACGACAGCTGAGTATACAGACTCCTGTCTTGTACAGTATCTCACTAAGCTAGTGAGAGACACTATATTCTTAGCCCGGTAAAGTATAAAGTTAAGATAACGTATATTGTAGGAAAATAACTTAGATGATTGCGTCAAGAACTCTCAATCAAGAGGCCGTAAGGGCTCTCTTTTATAACCGTTCTTCCCGCAACTCATGACTCATCCTTCGCGTCACGCGCCCCTATGACTCATGAGTGAGTTATAGTGTGAAATCCATCAGCTGACTCCTATGAGTCGTTGCACCATACTTAATCAACCAATCAAAACATCATAAACATATCAGGTGCGCAACATGTGCCGCATGCGTAAAACCCATGACTCGTAACTACAAGTCATGTGCGAAAGTCATAATCATATGACCACAATCGTGAGTCATGTCAAAACAATAAACCAATCATAATAAAGAAATGACACGCCATCGCGTAGTCATGTGAAATACTAAACCCTATGACTCATAAGTATGAGTCATGTGAAAACCTCTTAGTCACCGTTTGTGACATTAGCTCCCTCTCCCCCTAGCATCGGTCCCACGATGCTCAAAGTCCTAAATCTGTTACCCAACTCCCCAGGTGTCTCGCTTCCCTTCGCATTCTCCGAATGACGTCCTCGGAGTCTCTCCATCTCTTGCGTACAACTTTGAGGGTGAGGTTCCCAACCTCCAGGGCTCGTTGTTGTTCCGAAGTTTTTGTTTGTTGATCTTCGATCAACGATCGTTGGTCCTTCAGTCGTTCTTGGAGGCGGTCCCGTTCGCCTAGTAGTTCGTCAATCTGCCTTCGTAGACTTTCCGGGTCCGGAACCCTCGTCGTTTCTGAATTTTCGCCCACCTCTTCAGCCAACCGTGTCCTCACGGTTTCTCTCGCTTTCCTCGTTTTTTCGTCCCTTTTCGTAAGGGGTTCCTTTCTTCCTTCTGACCTCGGGTAGTAGCCGGCTTTGATCTTCTCATTCTTATGAGACCGGCAGTCGTTTCGAAAACATTGTTCCCAATGTATCTTTTTGTGTTCCTCGTTCGAGGTTCGTCCTTTCCGTTTTGATTCTTGTGGGTACCACCCCTGTCCTTGTTTCTCGCTAAGGTGCACGAAGCACCCATCGTCATAACATGCCGTCCACGATAGTCCATTGTGTTTTGCCGTTTCAATGGCCTTCGCTTGTCTTTCATACAGTTCGCGTTCTGTTGGCATGTTGTAGCGAGGGCTAGTAGGCGGAAATGGCCCTGGGCCGGACTCGTTGTCTCCCCAACCTTGGTCTGGCTGGAGCTCGATCTTGAGTTCTACCCAGTCTTAGCTTACCTGGGTATCATTTGTGGAATTGCTGGACTGCATGTTGTGCGTTGTTGAAGTTTTCTGAGGGGTACTAGATCTTATCGTGTTCTGGTGAATAACGTTTCCACTTAGCTCTATATTGGAGCTTTCCGTATTGGAGTCGAGAGTCGATAATATTATCGAGTTCGTATTCTTGTTCGCCTTCGATCTCGATGGGTGGAGGAGGTTCTTGAATTTGAGAGGGAAATCAGTTGTCTTGGTAAGGTTCTAGGAGTGAGATGTGGAATGTATTGTGTATTGCCATTGATGGCGGTAAGTCCAGCTTATAAGCGCTCGTTCCAATTTTTGCCAAGATTTTAAATGGTCCGATTTTCTTGTAGTCGAGTTTCTTTGATGGTCTCGTGGTCTTGATATTTTGTGGTAGTAGCCATACCATATCTCCTGATTGTAGGTTCGGATCGGGTTTTCGGTGTTGATCGTAATATTCTTTTTGTCGTAATTGTGCTGCCACCATTTCACTTCGTAATGACTCATGCAGTTGAGTTATTTCTTCTGGTTTCTTCTGATTTCCTTGGATCAGATATCCATCATCTCGTATTCGGGGTTGATCCCGTAATTGGCAAAGAATGGTGTGTTCTTGATCGTTTCTTGTATTCATTGTTGTATGCGAACTCTGCCAATGGCAGGCATCCACACCAATCGTCTTGTTGGTAATTAATGTATGCCCGTAAGTATTGTTCTAATATCGCGTTTGTTCTTTCTGTTTGCCCGCCGTCTGAGGGTGAAATGCTGTGCTTAATCTTCGTTCAATCCGAGTTCTTCCGTCGTCTTTTTCCATAGGTCTGATGTGAATAGTGTTCCTCTATCGGTGATGATATCTCGTGGTATCCCGTGTAACCTGACTATCTCCTCATAAACAGGTTTGCGAATTGTCGTACGTCCAGATGTTTTCTGCATGGATTAAATGACTGATTTTGGTCAGGCGATCGATGACGACTAGTATTGTATCATATCCTTCCGATTTTGGATGGTCTGTGATAAAATCCATTGCGATCGATTTCCAAGGTCTGTCTGGTGCTTCATTTGACTTCAGGAGCCCGTATGGTGCATGTCGTATGACTTTGGTTCTTTGACATGTGTCGCAATTCTTGACGTATCTTTTGATAGTTTCTCTTATCTTTGGCCAATAATATCGCCTTCCGATAAGCTCGGTAGTTTTTGCCGTTCCTCCATGTCCCGCTCGTGGTTGATCGTGATGTTTGAGATAAGGGTCGTCCTTATCCTTCGTCCTCGGGGACCCATATTTTTCCTTGGTGCCATAGGTATCCGTCTTTCCATTGGCATAGCCCAAGTGCTATTCCTTTCAGCTCCTTTTCTCCAGTTTCTAAAGCTCGTTTGATCGTTGTATTCCTTCATCTGTCTTTGATGCTTCTGTATCGTTTCTTCGTCTTTGTCGTGGAACTCCGTTAGTTCCATTTCTTCGATTGTTGCTTCTTCCCAGAATTGCTCCTTGGGTAGTAGTATTCCTTCCTGTTTCGCCAGGTGTTTTTCTTTAGGGTTTGTATGTCCCTGTTCTTCTTGTAAGGCATCTGGTTTTCCCCCTTCCTTCCTGGTCGATATATGATCTGAAGTTGTATTGGCTCAACTTTCTCACCCATCGTCTTTGTCTGTCTGTTAAGGCCTTGGTGGTCATGAATGTTGTGAGGTTTTTGTGGTCGGTAAAGACCTGAATGCGATATCTGCTTCCTTGAGTATATCTTCTCCATTCCTCGAATGCTTGTACCACGGCTAATAATTCCTTGTCGTGTACGTCGTAGTTGAGTTGAGCATCTCTCATTCCTTTGGATCGATAAGCCACCGGTCTCCATTTTCCGTCTTCGCATTGTTGTGATAGTATGCCTGAGCATACGTATTTCGACGCGTCCGTTTCGATTTTGATAGGTCTCCTTGGATCGAAATGTACTAGTACTGGGTCGTGGTGAGTGCTTTCGGAGCCCATCAAAGCTTGTTGTTCTTCAGTTCCCATTTCCATTTGCCATCGTATTTTTTATGTGTTCGTTCGTATAGCGGTTTTGCTATTCTGCTGAACCTTGAATGAACCTTCGATAAAAATTGCAGAATCCAAGGAATCGTTGAATTTCGGTTTTTGTTTTTGGCGGTTGCCATTCCCATATTGCCTGAGTTTTGACTGTGTCCACTTTGACTCCTTCCTGCTGACCACGAATCCTAGGTATTCTGTTTCCTTTTTATGGAATTCGCATTTTGAAGGTTTGACCTTCATTCCTGATGGTCGAAGAGCTTCCAGGATGTTTTTGACGTCCTTTTGGTGTTGTTTTAGGTCATTTGAGTATATGAGGATGTCGTCAGTATACTATACAACACATATCGATGTATCGTAGTAGTACCCTGTTGATCCATTTTTGGAATGCGGCTGGTGCATTGCATAGTCCAAACGGTACCACCAGTATTCGTAAGTTCCCAATTTGCTGCTGAAAGTTGTCTTATGTTCGTCGCCTTCCCTTATTCTGATGTTGTGTAGGCATCCTTGATGTCCAATTTTGTGAAGTACTTGGCGGTGCTCAACCGATCCAATGCTTCGCCTATCAGTGGTAGTGGATATCGGTCCTTTTTTGTGACTTCATTGAGCCCTCGATAGTCCACACATAGTCGTAGGCTTCATCCTTTTCTTGACGAACATAATCGGTGAGGCTCTTTCAGCCTTCACTTCTCTTATCCATCCTCTTGCTTGTTCTGCTTGATATATTTATGCAGCTCTTGAATCACTCATAGCTGAGTGGATATATCTTTTTGTCGGTACCTCTTCTCCTGTTCTAGGTCGATACCTAGGTCGATTCCTTTTCGATGTGGTGGTAGTGTTGTTTTTCTCCTTTTTCGAACACATCGAGGTATTCATGATACTCCTTGGTATCGTTTCTTGTAGGTTGTGTCTTTCTTCCTCCTTCTTCTTTTGTCTTTCCTTGATTGCTAGTTCGGTACTGATATTGATCTTTTCTAGATAGATCTCATCGGGAACTGGGTCCCATCGTAGAATGCCCGTTGTCTCTCCTCTTCGGTAGAAGCTTCCGAATGCTCTTGCCGATATTTCGCTTATGTTGATCGGCTTTTTGTCTTTTTCAGGACCGTCCTTGCTTCCGAATCCTTTGGTCTCTCGGTCCGTTCTTTTCAGTTCATTAACTTCCTGTAGTTCTCCATATTGACTTTTTCGATAATCAATTGTGCGATTCGATCGCCTCATTCTACTTGGAACTGGTCGGTACCCTGATTGACCAAGACCCCTTTATTTCCCCGGTATAGTCTGCGTCTATTACCTCCGCGTTCGTTGTGAGTCTTTGTCTGACTGCTAATCCACTTCGCGGAGCGATGCGTGCTTAGGTATTTTGAAGTAGTCCGATGGCTATTCCGGTCCCGACTATTTTCTGTTCTCCTGCAAGTATACAGACTTGCTTGTTGGCATACAGGTCATGTCCTGCTGCCTCCTTTGATCCTTTCGTAGGCATCCTAGCCTGAGGAGATAATATCTGAACTTGGACTCGTGCGTCCTTTTCAACCTGTCCTTCTGAATATTTGGTAATGAAGTTTTCTTCCAGAGCTTCATCCTCTGGTACTCCGTACGCAACGGGCGAACTATTGAGACACCATGTCGTACATCGTTCGCTGTTAAAGGGATCTTTTTTTGATCCCAATCAATTGTGGGATTATGCGTTCGTAACTATGGCATTCCTAGGATGACTTCATGGTTTTGGAGATTTGCCACTTGAAAGGTCGCCAATTCCCTATGGCTGTTGATGTCCATAGGTACTTTCGCCAGATGGGTAACTGGACCCATAGCCTTGGTTTTCCTTCAGCGAGGTAAATCTCTCTTCTTTTCTTGGCCTTTGTCTTCGTAATTCCCTGTTTCGTACATATTCCTTCATCGATAAAGTTTTCAGTGGCCTCAGAATCGATCATCGCGTTTATCGTAACTGATTCTTTTCTTCCGTGTAGTCGTATCTTGATCATGATATGATCGTTTTCTCGTTCGAGGGATTCCGTATAGTTGAGTGCCGCGTAGTTGTTTTCCATGATGATGGGTTTTCGTTCTGGTCTGTCCCTAGTACCATCCTTGACTGGGGACTTTCGTCGTTTCCCGATTGCTCGGCGTCTTCCTTGACCTCAATCTCCTTGATGCTGGGCTTTGCTGCCCAGGGTCCCACCCTTCTTCTAAACTCTCCTTGTTTGGGTGTTGTGGTGTAGTTTCTTCCATCTCTTGGTCTGTCCCAGTTTCGTACCTGGTGTCCTCCCCCTGCGCATTTGAGGCATAGTTTTTCCCTTATTCTTCTTTTGAATTCTTCAGGGTGTAGTCTGGGTTTCCTTCTTGTCGCGTCCAAATCCATTGGATCCCCTTCCGAAACGTTTGTTGGTTTGAAGGTTCCGTTTAGATTTCGTGGTACATTCGTCGTCCTTTCTGTGGTTCCCTTTTTTTGGATATGTTTGACCGTGGCCAACTTGGTTTCTTTCTTGATTGCCCATTTGGCTAATGTCTCTGTACTAACGAAATCTCCACTATCCGTCCCCATGCTTCTTGAAGTGCCGTGTTCATTCCTGTCAATAGGCATTCTCCTGCTGTATGGTCGTCCAGGTCTGCCTCTGTGGCTGCGAGTCGGAATTCATTCCAATATTCCGTCATGGTCCTGTTTCCTTGTCGTAATCTTTGTATTTTGAGCCTTGCTTCTCCCATGGCGTCAGTGGCTCCAAATTGATCCCTAACTTCTTCTGCAAATGCTTCCCACGTTTCCCATTCATGAGAGAGTCGTCCTTCTGCATATGGTGTTATCCATGCTCCTGCATCTCCTCTCAAGAGGCTTGCGGCGTATAGTATTCTATCAGCGTGATGGCCTTCCGTCCATCCCACAGCGGTGAAGTAGACCTTAAGTTGTGCTAGCCATCCTTGTAGTTTGGTTTGTTCTCCTGTGAACGTTTCAGGTTCCTTGATCTTTGGTCTTCGATTGCCTCCAGTGAGATTTGTTATGATTTGCTGAAGTTGGTCTGCATTGAGTTCCGGCACCTGGATACTGGCATTTCCTGGGCCTTTTGTTTCTTCTCCTGTCGTCGCTGATGCTGCTGTTGCTAGCGACATCGTATTCCTTCGGGTCCCGCCTTGTAGTGTAGTTACTTCCGATCCGGCTGGTGATGCTGGTTCTGGTGTGTCTGGCCTAGTGGCCCTTGATTCCCCAGCGTCTGGTCTAGTGCTTCCCCTAGTGCAGTAGTATCGAATGCTGCTACTTCAATATCGTCATCTTGTAGTGATTCCGTTTTGTCTGTTTCTGGTTAAGTGCTGCTTATGGTGACGCAATCAAATGTTACAATCCTCTTCCCCTCGGGTGATACTTGCAGCAGGTAACCCCTATCTATGATACCGATCACACTTTTTTAGTTTGTACCAACAACGACAGCTGAGTATACAGACTCCTGTTTCGTACAGTATCCCACCAAGCTCGTGAGAGACACTATATTCTTAGCCCGGTAAAGTATAAAGTTAAGATAAAGTATATTGTAGGAAAATAACTTAGATGATTGGGTGAAGAACTCTCAACCAAGAGGCTGTAAGGGCTCTCTTTTATAACCGTTCTTCCCGCAACTCATGACTCATCCTTCACGTCACGCGCCCCTATGACTCATGAGTGAGTCATAGTGTGAAATCCATCAGCTGACTCCTATGAGTCGCTGCGCCATACTTAATCAACCAATCAAAACATCATAAACATATCATGTGCGCAACATGCGCCGTATGCGTAAAACCCATGACTCATAACTACAAGTCACGTGCGAAAGTCATAATCATATAACCACAATCGTGAGTCATGTCAAAACAATAAACCAATCATAATAAAGAATTAATACGCCATCACGTAGTCATGTGAAATACTAAACTCTATGACGCATAAGTATGAGTCATGTGAAAACCTCTTCTGCTAGTCACCGTTTATGACACTTGCAAGCATTGAGATTTTGAGCATGGTAAAGGTCGGTCGCCCATCTGATCTACATGGCCTTGTCACCGTGCAGGAGAAGGAATATGCATTCAAGTTTACAATTGTGGATATAGGGAAAATCCTACAACTGGCGTACCTGATCGCGGAAGAAGACTGGCGGTAGCTTGTGAATAGGCTGATTGATTTCAGGATATTTAATGAGATCTATTAACACTACACTGGAGAGCCAGCTCTCCAGCGTAGGCTTGACTCTAGTGGATGCTTAGTGGTGTATATAGAACTATTTAGTCATGAATAATGAATGAGTATGATAGAGAATCATTGCGCCAACAGGGTCATGATCTTGATCGTCATTGTGCCGGTACCGCTAGGAATTCCAGAAAGAGTACTAACTCCCAAGACCCTCAGGAATCCATTTGTATGAGGAGAAGAGGAACTATAGCTGACACATCGTCAGGATGGTGGGGCAAGGCAACATCCTATCAGGATCGAACAGAGGGTTACAAGGCGAGTCAGGATGCAGAGGATGTCAACAAGAGTTCCGACGTAGCACAGAACACCCAGAACATAGTGGATGGAAGAAAGACGTCACTTGCATCAGGAGGCAACGCCGACATATCAGACGCAGGCTGATTTTTTGCTTATTTATATACAGTGCCTCGTCAGAAGTGTTCATAATCTGAGACATGTTTAATTGCGATTGCCCCATAGGCCCGGTGGGACAATTTGGTGCAATTGTCAACGGCATGCGCGCACGAGTGCATGATCAATCAACATCTCTCAACAACCAACAGTCAATGATTAATGATCTTCTATGTATATTTTAGGGTCACAAAATAATAAATAAATCTAATTATTTCCTTATATAACCTTCCCTTGCTTCCAATACTGCAGCTAATCTATCATGCATTGATTTTCATAACTTTTCAAAACATTCCTCCTCCTGGAATTGTCTCCCAACTAAGGGTAATAATTGTGCAAGCCTCTTCTAAATAGCTTCTTTTGCTCCTGAGGTATCTCTAATCCTTGGATACTGCTGGTGTAATCACTTTTTAAGCTCAGCCCATATATGCTCAATCGGATTTAAGTCAGGGGAGTGAACTCCAATGACCTCTAGAGAACCTGGGATGCAGTGGCTTGCAGATTGTGTTCATCCAAAGGAAAAGGATTGTGGAATTTGACATAGGATATGGGGGTTGTCTTTTAGGGAAGAGAAAGGGTCCTTTAGTTCCTATTACCCAAAATATCAATAAGACCAGGCATGTTAGACTCTTGAGAAGATATCTTTTTTGTATTATTCATCAGATGATTTCCTTTGATATGCAACTTAAAGATATTCTTTTTCAGCAAGGCAATGCTCCTATTCATAAGGCTTATAGTGTTAAGGATTGGTGTGAGAGAAATTACATTGAATTGTTGGAAGACCTCCCTTGCTTGTTTTTTTTGAGTTATATTCAGTTCAGTTAACCATTTGAAATTAAGAATTATTAAATGAGAGAAAGTGGCACAGTGGCAGAGGGTCACGGTACTATTATAATGTAACATCTTCGCAGGGGGGAGGAGCCTGGAGGGGGCACGAGTGCCACGTAGTGGCGAAACAATTATATTCATCAAGGTGGTTAGAAATGCCATGAAGGGCATACTTTCTGTTGATCATTTTCCACATCAGGTCTTGAAATCTGATCTACTGCCTGATTTTGCCCAGCAGTACTTGGCACTCTCCCCCTCCAGGCTCCTCCCCTCTCCGAAGATGTTAAATAGAGAGTGGTCAACTAGGTAGTATTTGGTGTGGTGGCATTTTTTTTGGCGAGATTGCTTAGTAAGCAATCACGAACACTTCTGACGAGGCACTGTACATATTGTGATGCATGTCAATTCTGAACACAACTGGGTCCGCATATAAGGCCAAGATGCCATACATGATAACCAAACTCAAGTACTGTTAAGGTATTGTTTAGTGAGGAACTGTCAGGGAATCGTACCTGCCCCCATAGGTGCCCATAAGAACCGAGTGGTGTTCACAAATGTCATGCGTCGGCAAGGACGATGATTCAGTCCAAGTTATTGCAGTATTGTGATAAGCGACAGTAGCCCATCTGCCAAGATTCTAACATAGCCAATCAGTCCAATGCAGACCTATACTTCATACATAATGTCACATAAATTAGGGAAACTGGAAATAGAGCTAGTACTGTCTATTCAAATATGACTTAGCAAAAGTGCAAGAGTAAACCACTATAGGAAACTCTTGCCCTTGTAGAAAAGAGAAGGTTTATGCGAAACTACCACAGGTTTGGCGTTCGTTACAGGGCCTCCGGGGCCCCCAAAAACACAGGTCCCCGGCGAAATTCCTGGACCCGGCCCACTTACAGGCCCAGGGCGGGGCATATTTTTCCTCTTTCCTTACCCCTACCTGGGACCAGGGCCCCGTTAAACTTTGGAGGTGAAAAATAGGGGCCAGTTCAGGGAAAGGGTGGGGTTGGGCCCCGGACAGGGGCAGGGTGGTGAGAAGACAGAAAATACGTCCCCCAGGCCCCTGTAATGGCAGGGCCTCCGCGGGCAAAACCCGCCCCCCTCCACCCCGTAATGAACGCTACCCAGGTTGAAACTGATTGTCAGGATCTAAAGGTCACAGGTGACCTTGTGAGTTTGGCTCAGCTCTTGTGATCACTGTTTCCTTACTGGTAGCCAAGCACCATTTCCAGTTTTCCTAGTTTATATAGTAGAGCCTTGAAAAATAAAATAAGAATAAACTTACCGAGGAAATGCATCGATTCCGGCATACATTTCGATGCCATATATACTGAGTTTATGATCGCCATCAATAGACCAAATGAAGTTAGGTCCTGGAATCATATATCCACCAAAGGGTCTTGTATTCAAATGGAGTCGCCGACTACCAACCCCAATGGGATCAAGTGCTTTGAGAATTTAACACATCCGATCTCGAACAGGTATTCCACCTTGCTTTTGACGCTTATAGGTGTATTGCCTCCCAAAGAGAATAGTCTCTCCACTTCCTAAAAGACGCTCTAGCATGATCCGGATGGCACTATTATGTGGTTCAAAATCTGCATGATCAAATCGCCATCGCATGCCCAAAGCTAGTCGCACACGCCCTAGCCTTTCATTTAATATTGTTATCGTTCCTACTGTTAACCACCCACATGATATTTGTGAATACAGCTGAATTCTGAGTCCCTACTCTTCCCAAATAATGCTAAGCTGCCGAAGCCCTATCAGGCTCAGCCACACATCTTTATTCTCGTCTAGTAATCATAAGAGATGGGGTTGCTAGTGCTTGTATCATAAAGAATTTGGATTTCTTGGTTCAGGCATCATTGGTGCTCGTAGTTTTGCTGTTAGCTAGTGTTCTAATAGTTGCGCTTATGAATACCGAATATTTGAGAACCCAACTAGGTCGGTATCTATAGCTAAAACTCCGCTCTTTCCCACCAATACCCTCAACATCATAGTATGCCACCGGTCTTGCCAGCCATCTGCAAGTTTAGGAATTGTGATTGGCTAGACATGGCTCGAGTTTAAAATAGCAACAACTCGGCTCGTCAAGTTGCTCCTGCACACTCATAACAAGCAGTGATCAGTAAACTAATAAATGCACAATCCGATTTCATCCAGCAATTTGATATATTGTATAAAACTATGTTCAGGCACGATATCCCGACTCTTCCTAACAATTTCGAACCTGTGGTGTTTGTGTCTCGTACATAATTATTGATTATGTTGTCGGACTCGAGCTTTGTTAAAAATATCATGAAAGTTCCTTATACCTTGCCCTTTTCCTTACCACAACCACAACCACTAATCACCTATCACAAGGTATATTAAGCTTGTCATTCGCTCATTAATTGCTATGCTATATTGGTATTCGGGAGCAACTCGGTTGTCCCAGTAGTATTAGATCGAAGAGCGCACTATGGCGGGCACTTGTGATCCGCATAAGCACCATCTTAATAAAGACAACTGGGTCTGCATATACAGCGAAGTTACCATCCACCAGCTAGGAACTTAAATACCTCTAAGCTATCGCATAGTAAGACACTCTCAGACTAGCGAACCGGAAGCTACTTACCTCTAGATTATAGTTTTCAACTTTATGCAAGCTGGTTACTGATATCAGTGGACCAAGTACCATATCCGGGCGTCTGCAGGCCTAGCTATATGACCAAATATCATGCTTATTTTTGCAATATGGTACTTACATGCGTAAACTGGGTGAATAACCTTCCTTGTTCAAAAACCGAATTATTTCTTTATCATTAAGTCCCATATCGTAAAAGAGCACCCAGAGTCGCTAAACAAGTTGTAGATCCTTCAACCGTATCTGGTCCCCTTTCTGAAATTTCCATAAAGATAGGGTACTTTCCAATGATCTAATGCTTGGTAATAATAGCCCACATTCACCCTCGTCTATATTCAGTTAACACAAGTTGCTTCGTAGACATCAGCTAAGATAAGTATCTTGAAAAAATAGATACCTCCATCCCGGTTCAGTAAGCGTTTGCTATTGTCATTGTTAATCCTAGTGGTAAGACGGCTATGTGTCTCATATAATGTATGATTTTCCAATATGTACCAGAACCAGATTAGTTCCTTATAGAAATCCATTGATGTGATACCAATGAAAGAGGTAGGTATCGTATAGGATCTTGGAATAGTAGTGGAAATAAAATAGAGGTATTTAGATACTCGGTTTCTCTCTGAAATATTGAAATAGAATCTTGGAACTCTTTTCTACCACTTTATATGCCTGGATTGAAGTACTCTACACCTCTACTTATACATTTCACTTCTAGAGTACAATATTTCCAGTGCCGCTTCAGCATAATACTCTCTACCTAGTATTACCTATCTTCCCATTCTCTCACTTTCTTCTACACACGATTCCTCAGCCTGAAATATGGACCCCAGAGAATCCAACAATGCGAGTACTGATAAATCACAATCAGTTCCGAATTCTATCCCAGCCCCTTGGGGACCACAGCCTACCAACCAATCGGAATGTCCAGCACGGTATATGACAAATCACAAGCATCAAGATGGACGACCGCTTTGCCGCTATTGTGAATGCTGGAATCCAGCTCTATTTCCCAATGGTAGTTTGCCCATCCAGCCAGAACTCCCAACTTCAACAGCTCTACCAGTAGCAATCATCCCAAATTCACTCTCTTCCCATTATCCTGTAGGTGCTGGGTCTTCATCGTTCTCTGCAGGAGCTTCTACATCATATAGTAATTATAATCTTCCTCCGGCACCTGAGTCACATCATCTCCGTTCGTGATATTGACCCCTATTTATCAGTAATTCTAACCTTGAACTTGTCTATATGAAGCCACTTATACTAACCTATTGCAGGAACTATCATTTCCATCTACCGCTCGAAATAGTGCCCACTCCCACTTCCAATTTCCCAGCCTGCAACATATTTCGGCAATGGTAGAGCAAGCACGATTACCGGGAAAGTTCCGCTCTAAGACAACCATGCCACATTCTACAACCACAGGCGATATGTCACAAAGTGCTCAAGGCATTTTCGCAGAACAAAAGTTCTCCTCCCATTCTACCAGCAGTAAGGCTAAACCATCTAATTTGGACCCTGAAAGTAGTTTGATAGTACCGCAATGGCAATTGCAAATACTTTGTGGACCCGGACATGATCACAATAATTTTGAATCTCAGAGGCCAGCTACTAGGTTTAAAGCATTTGAATTCATTGGAGAACAGCTATGACGCCCAAGCACTGCTCTTCTTTACGAGTTAGTTCAATGCCCTAATGCACAAACACGCCTTGGCTGGCCAGATTATCTCCGCTTTAGGGTATAAGAGGAGACAACACCCTGGGAACACTGGTATGCATTATATTCAAAAGAACACTATGGAGGTAAACCACTAATGCGTGATTGTTATATAACCCATGGCTGGAACAGGCAGTCAAAGACACCAATATGGCTTCCTCGTGCGGTGCGAGATCCGGGAACTTTGCCATCAATTTTGGGAACTTGGTTTCCGACATCGAAGGAAAAAGTTACCATAATTTTAGAATACATTAACAAGGATCAGTGTCGATCTGAAATTACAGTATCATCCAAGCTCCGCGATCTCAGTATTGAGTTACTGGATCATGAGCTCTCAGAAATACCTACTTCCGCCTCTGATTCCCCATACCCCATCCAGCAATCCTCCTCTCCCTACAGGCTTCATTCCTCTCCGCCACTTCCCACTATACGTACCAAGATTGAACAAGAACGGGAGTCTCGTTCTAAAATCCACAATCCAGATACTGAGAAAACCCCTTCAGTATTGCAGTCTCGGTATAAGAATTATTCCGCATTCGAGTTGGTTCTAATATCAAGTTCCGACTCTGAGTTTCTCTCAATCCAATAGCTTATTGCTACTACAGCCCACACCCCTGGACTAGATTCAAGTACTACTTTATCTGCAATTACGTTGCGTGCACCTGAGAATGATCTTCCTTCGTCTCCTCTTTCTACTATACCTGACTCCCCAGAACCGGGCTCCCCGAAGCTACCCTCGGCCCCACTCTGCATTCCACCCCCAGTGCGCCTCAATTCCGAGTCGCAAATACCTCTCCCCTCCACCTCTAAGGTACGTATCACTTACATCAAATCTTTATCAAATTTCCCAGTAGTGTAATACATATGTTGAGGTTAATATCACTGTTACCGGCAGCGCAATCGATTCCAAGTTACTAGTTCTTAACCCCCTGTGGCCACATCACAACTAGAGCCTGAGTCTGATACTACAGGTCGACGGATTCTGCGTCCAAGAGAAGGTCGAGAGCAAGAACCCAAGCGTGTCCGATCAGGATTTGAATTAAATCAAAAATAGGCATTTTCTTAACTATTTCTTTTTTTAACTTATTTTACCCTTTCATTGTGTGCTCTTCCTTTTTTCTTTGCAATACTCCATTCTCCTTACTCTCTATCTAGTAGGCTTCCATTTATTTCTCACCTTTTTCGTTTTCTGTCATCATTTCTCCTTGTCTTTTTTTCCCTCCGCCTGTCATGATTGAATTTATTGGCGCTCAATCATTTCTATAACATCGTTTGAGTTATCATTTACCAAACTTAAATCCAAGAGGAATCTTTTTGTTTTTTAAGTTTTTAAGTTTTAAGATTTAAGATTTGGAATTGGTGGCGGTTTTGGTCGCTATAGTCCGCCGTATATATCAGCTACCTAGGGGTGTCTATGATTGAATTTGTATTTAGTTGTACTACTATATGACTTGGATGATAACCGAATTAGATTATGAGCACGATGGATGGAAGCTCCATATGCATAGCCACATAAGAGATTAGACACCCACACTATACACAAGAAAGTTGACGCATGGAGTAGAGTTCACGATGCGTGTTTAGCAGTGTTCACTTTGATTTTTCTCTTTCTCTCATGTTTCTCCTCTCCTGTACCACGACCTCTCCTTGGCCACTGATCCTTTTACCTTATGGTGAGATAAATTCCCACCTGATAAAAATCGCGTAATTGACACCACAAGCATCTCAGATTCTCACTCCATTGGTCTTTGGTCACAATTAATACCTCGTACCCTGGCGGGGGAATCTACCCTCTCCCCCTCCTGCTCCCCGTTCCTCGCGAGTTCTCGAAATGCCAGCTACTCAGAGATCTGTGCCGGATGTTTCCTATATGTGGCAGAATCCCGCCCTAAGGGGCCTGCGAGAGGTGGCACTAGGTCAGGAACCCGCTTCAAAAGTCAACCCACAATGATATCCATCATACCCGCGGGAGTGGTAGAACACTACGCGCAAGATGGTCAGGTATGTCTTAAACTGAAGATCGACATACAAATATTACCTTATGGTACCATTTACAACATGGTACAGATCCACAGCTCCAACTTAACTCCACTTCGTGTTCGAGCAGGGCCGGAGTTTATGGTATCGTATAAGTTACCACTGATATTGGAATGCACAGTTGGTGCATTCCCCCGGGGCCGTAACTAGTACTATAAACCTGAGGCCGTGTGATTAATTCTTATACTGTTTGAGTGGAGGTTCCGGAGGAGCTGATTAAGCAAACTTGCTCATAATAAGTGAATTTTTCGTGTGGCAAATTCACAGATACTAGACAACAGTTTTGCCAAAGAATTAGCTTCAAGGTTTTTTGCCACAAGTGACGATGATATGTAGGAGGGTACTACTATGAAAGCCTTAAGCTGAGCCCATACTCTCTTATCCAACACCGTACAGTAGATTGTATTCCCAAGAATCCAAATTGAGGCTTCACTTTCTTCATTGAAGACCATGTGTAACTTAGCCCCCCCTCCCCTTACTCCTCCGTTGCTAGCTAAAGTATTTTTTTTTTCATTCCAACCCTAGTTATGGCGACTAGTGAGCTTATACCCAGTTACTGCACTATATCATTCTATAGTGATATCGTATTGTACACTATGTAAATTTATGGTTAGAATTCGCACTAAGGCGAGTGATTTACGGTGATGGTGGTCCTGATCATGTGGGCGGGGGAATAAGACATTCTTATATCTACGGCATGCAATCTATGTTCTAGTGCAATGCACCACATATTTTGATGTGTTTGTTCATTGATTAGCACCATGATATGATTTGTGCGGGCTTACATAAAAGTACGATTGTGTTAGAGAACCAATATTCCTATTTGTCACTGTAACCAAGCAGACCTGAGGGACTGAATCTAGCGGAGAATGTACCTCGAGTGATGAATTGATATAATCCCAAGAAACTTGAAAACTTTACGAAAACCTTTTGAAGCACCGTTATGCTCTAGTGGTGTCTGGTTTCCTTTGCAGAATATTCATGATCCCAATGGAATATTATGTTAAATATATCCTATTTCGGATGAGGCTTAGGCACACCATTTTTCCCCAGATCCCGGGGATGATCTCCTATGGTTTTACATTTATGAAGGGACCTGAAATATAAGCTTAAGTTACCGGCATTGAGTTCTTTTATCATCGCAAGTCTATCGACAAAGTAAATTGAGCTGCGCATTTTTGGGCAGAAAATACAGGGCGAGGAGATGAAGGGTATTGGGGACGGGAGGGGAATTTCCCAAACTGAAAAGCCCTGTGCTATGGGTTTATTAAATGGTGACAGCGATAACGAAGCGTCAAGAATTAAAGCAACAAAAAAAAAAGCAACCCCAATTGCACCACCCTACCAGCACCTGGAGTTAGAATATTTCCTGGACTCTCCGGCAGATAAATAATTAATTTGTAGTGAGGAACGTTGCATCGCAAGCATTATGAACAATAGATACGGCACTATATTCTACGGTGATGTAAAATAGGTGGGCTAGGTGCAATACTGGTAAACGGCGGTTTCTTCACCTTGGTATCGAAGCCGGATTGGGAGGCAGAATCTGTTATCAAACCAAGCCGGTCTCAAGCGAGTACTTTCTAGGTATTGCAGTATGGTATAATCTAAGAACATCCCAAGGGTTAGGGTTCAGTCACAGGAAAAAGTGGAGTTCGCAACAACGCTACCACGGTGACAACCCCCGATATATGTTTGCTCCTTCCACAACAACAAAATAATTATCTACCAAATTTAATAAAAACAATCTTTACATGCCCTTACTCCCTTTAATACTTGGTTAATCCTTTATGTGGTAGTTGCTGCGTACGGTGGTTGTTGCGAACTCCACTTTTTCCCGTGACTGGGTTGTGGGTTCGCTTAAGAGATCCCAGGTTCTTGGTGTGAACTAGGCTATTCATCCTCTAGGAGAGAGATCCTGAATTTCTCAATTCTCTATAAGAAATCATCATCTTCTCCTCAAAGAAATAAATGACACTTTTTTTTTCTGTACCCACCTGAGTCCTTTGAGTCAAGGAGAGGGCGAAAAAACGCCGTATTGGCAATTGGAGATATCGTGCCATGGGCTGACGCATATCCTTGTAAAACGTAAAGAGAGAATGACATGATCAATAGGTAAGTGTGGCATCGAACTTTAGGTTTGAAACACAATCTCACTCATTGCCTCTTGCTACCAGTTATGGGCTTACACTCCCTTATGGGGTGAGATAAATATTAGCGAGCGGAGAACAGGGGTGTTTGGCAACCAAAAATCGAATTCGTCGAAGTAGGGAAACAAAAAGATAGGTGTACTCGGGGGTGCCTGAAAGTGATTGATATTTAGTTTAGCACAAAGTGGCAGGACAGGTCAGGTAGCCTAACGGGTAACTAGTCCTATGACTTTGGTCTATACTGCGCCACAAAATATCAATCACTTTCATGCACCCCCGAGCACACTACTGTTCACAAAGCTCTCATACCCCAACATGTATCTGTGGCAGTGTTGTGGCTGTTGAGAATGTACCGTTTCAACTGAAGATTGCTAGAAATGGTACATTCTCACCTACCACAGCACTGCCACAAACACATGTTGGGGTATGAGAACTTTGTGAACAGTAGTTTATTGGTGTTCAGGCGAAGTGAAGCAAAGCTGCCATACTCGGCTTAGCTCCTAGGAGTCGAAGCTCATGAACTCCGCATGCCAAGAGTTCGCCTCACTTTTTAGAGAAAAAACAAAACACTTATTCCTCCGGGCTTTCGGCATCGAGCTTAAACATCGGCCGGCTCTGCCCATGGATCTATTTGTATATCTCATCACTCGGGCACAAAATGAGTTGTAGTGCAGATCAACTAAGAAAACACAGCAAAATCTGAGGCTCGTTGCACCATGACTTATTTTGCGCTGGAGTACAATAGCAGGCATTCGCAATTCTGCCAACCTGTCAAACTGAACATATTATCGTGGACTGAAGCAAGAGATGGACGAAAATTAGAGGCCAGGAGGAAGATACAACACCGTAAGAACTGGAATAATTGGACCTGGCTTTGGGACGTTGGAGTTGCCTTGCCAATTGTAAGGTCAACTATTTTTTTATTTTTATTTTTTATGTCTTAAGTCCGGGGCTGAGGGGCCAGTTTTCGCAGTGCTCTTGAGCCCTTATCCTAGAGAGGGAATTTCAGACGTCTTCGCACCAGGGCCAATTATTCCAGTTTCTAACGGCAGTGGAAAAACATAATTTTTTGCGGGGGTACACACCCGTGGTACCGGGGACGCGTTGTCAGGATTCTCGGTTAGGCTAATGCTTAATTGGGCCGATGAAATGAGGAAAAAACAAGCACCAATATCGCCAAGTACTGCGCGCACCGGAGGTCAATGCCCTAACTTGATGGAAATGCATGGTTATATTTGTTGAGTATTTGAAGAATACCGCGAGTATGCTAAGTTAAGATGCGTGATTGTAAAAAGATACCTCACTCTACAGAACTGCGAATTACGAGCGCTGGGTGTGGTATGGCAAATGGAATATTTCACGCGAAAATTTGATAGCTCTTTAGCTTGTTTTTCGCGCTGAGATCCTAGGCTGTTCTAGAGACAAGATTGGCTGTGAAGTCTTCTCAGTCGAGAGCCTTGCAGCTTGCACCTCCGGTAATGATTGGGCCAGCGCATACTTGTGCAATGCCCGAGCTATCTACGAGTCCCATGAGAAAAGCGGTATCAAAGCGATCCTCCAGTTATGTCCGGAGGGGCTATCATATTCCAGAGGGAGTGCCAACCCCGGCGAAGAGATAGGGAGGTGTATTGGTGTTGAGGCGAGGTGAAGCGAAGCTGCCGTACTCGGATTGGCTCCTGGGAGTCGAAGATCATGAACTCCGCATGCCAAGAGCTCGCCCAACTTTTTTCTTTTTTTTAGAGAAAAAAACAAAACACTTTATTCTCCGGTCTTTCGGCATTGAGATTAAACATCTGCCAATGCTTTGGCTCTTCGTGTCACCCAATACCTTCGCTTAGCCCCCAACCTCCATGCTCAAAGACAAAAACCCCAAAGATGGATTAGTGCTTCCTGACACAGTCAAGCGGGGTTGCGATGCTATGTGGTGGCACGCTGCAACGCCAAATGTTCGGTTACTATTGCTAAGGTGCAACACCTAACTTTGCTGTGCGTAAACTTGCGCTCGCCTGGCCTACTCGTATTCTCGTGTATGATCCAGTGCGTATTTTTTTGAACATGTCCAATCGTCGCTCTCTATGTTTAAACTGTTGTCATCGTGCCTTCATGTTGGTTCGGTTGCTTTGAAGAAGTCTCACCTTAGATAGCTTTAGTGCCATTTGATTTCGACGAGAAAAAGCCGGGTATGTCTACCCCCTGTCATAGTGCCGGGAGGTGTCATGATTCACTTTTGGGCTGATGTATTCGAGCCAATTGAATGACAAAGTAACAAGCACTAATTTAGGCAAGTACTGCGCGTACCTAAGGCAACAAGTGGAGGAGTTAGTCATAACTTGATGAAAATGCTTATGTATTTGCTGCTGTATTTGATGAGTACCACGAATATGTTAATATGCACGATCATGAAAATATACTTCACTCTACTGAGCTCTGAATTACGAGTGCCATGTGTGGTGCTGGTAAATGCAATTTTCCACGCAAAAGCTTGATACCTCCTCTAGGGCTCGTTTTTCGCGCTAAGATCTAAGGCTGCTCAAGAGGCAAAATTAATGGTGATGTCTTCTCAATTGGGAGCCTTGCAGCCTGCGACCACTGCTAGTTAGTGTTGTTCACGAGCCGGCTCGAGCCTCATTCGAGCCGCCAAGAGCCGCCATGAAACTCGAGCCGGAGGTGGAAATGTGGGAAGAGGTAGAGGAAAACCCGTGTGGAATTGGAATTGGACATAGTGGGAAGGTCCTTTGGCTAGTTGCATATGCTTTCAAGTTGCGATATAATTGTTGGTTTTTTTTTGAATGATAATCGCAGTGTGCAGGGGTATCGTGGCCACTCAGCCTCAAATGTCTTGGCGGCTCGAGCCGGCTCGTGAACAACACTAACTGCTAGTTATGATTAGGCTAGCGCATACTTGTGCAACGCTAGAAACTTATGAGTTGTCGCCCCCGCTTCCTTTAGGTCGAAAGGATCCTCTCTCCTTCCGAGAGAAGTCATATTCTTACTGCCCACGATCTCTCTCTAACTCACAAGAAATTCAGATCGCCTTCTATAGCCCAGATGGCACCCGAGCACCAGCAGCCCACCGGTAATATCAACTCGTTCAACAATAATAATTCGTTCAACAATATTGTCAACTACATTGCCGAAGAAGACACCGAGGGGCGTCAAATTCATCAGTGGCTATCGCCACTTGAACCACAGCAACGGCATCGAGGAGTGCAAGCCGATCGACTCACTAGCGTGGGAAGTTGGGTACTAGGAACTAGCGAGTTTAGAACATGGAGGGAAGCTGAAGATGGTTGTGTTGAGCCCGTGTTATTTGTTTATGGGAATCCGGGGGTGGGAAAAACTTATGTCAGGTAGGAAGAATTCTGGAGAAAGGTAGCGCAGATGTCGCTGACGATTAGCCAATAACAGCTCCCTAGTTGTTGATAGCCTATGCGATCAGGCTGTGGGGAAAGACGTCGCCGTGGTGGGACTATACTGTGACTTCCACTCCCAGCAGGGGCAGTCAACGACAAATATGTTGGGCGCCATGCTCAAGCAGGTCTTCAACAGAGGAGGGATCCCCGAATATACACGGGAGGCCTTTCGGGAGGCCCAAAAAGAGTTTGGTGGCCGAGGTCTCCAACTTCCTGGCATAGTAGCTATGCTAAAGCAAACCATAACGACTCTACGGCGATTGTTTATATGCATTGACGCATTAGACGAATGCACACCGAAACATCGACGGGAGCTCATTGAGTCACTGCGAGAAATCGTTCGAGTGTCCCCGGGTGCGCGAGTGTTTCTTACTGGGAGGCCCCATATCAACGACGAGATCTTTGGGTGTTTTGAGAAAGCACTCCGGATACCCCTCAGTCCCACTCATAAGGATATTATGAATTATCTCGAGACGAGAATGAACGGTGACACTGATCCTCATGCCATGAATGACCAATTGCGGGCAGATATTAAGAAAACCATCCCGGAGAAGATCTCAGAAAGGTAAGCAAGAATGTCAAATACATTCCCAAGGCAAGCCCAAGTCTGGTTCACCAACATTGGTGTTTAGTTTCCTTCTCGTTTCTCTAAACATGGATGCAATCCTAGGCGAGATTACCCTCACCCGGAGAAGAAAGAAGCTTGATGAGATGACAAATGGGGACGGGCTGGGCGGTGCTTACACGGAAACCCTATCGCGGATACAGGCGCAGCCCGGAAGCAGATCAAAACTCGGGATGGATCTTCTAATGTGGGTATCGCATGCAGAGCGGCCACTATTTGTCGACGAGTTATGCCACGCCTTCGGGGTAGAAGGGTCCACCGACTTGGATATTCAGAATATTCCTGCGATAGAAACATTACTAGCATGCTCTCTGGGGCTCGTCGTGGTCGAGGAGTCATCGTCTACCGCCCGTCTAGTCCACTACACTCTGCAGGAACACCTCACCAATAACATCAGCTTGTTCCCTAACCCTCATTCGGTAATTGCTGGAGTTTGTTTAACTTACCTCAATTTTCCGCACGTGAGGGACTTTTCGCCTACCCTTCCTTCCGTCCCACCAACCGCCCCTTTTGTTGAATATGCTTCTTGCTACTGGGGCACACATGCTAGATGGGAAACCACGGAAAATGTGAAAACTCTTGCATTAAGGCTACTCGATGGGTATGACCAGCATATATCTTCGAAGGTGCTATTATTACGTGATGAGGGAGCCGAGGAGCAGCCATTGGATAGGGATGACACCCCTAGAGGATTTACAGGACTTCACGGTGCCGCATACTTTGGGTGTGTGGAGATAATGGCTGCTTTATTGGAGACCAATAAAGCGGATGTACGGGCAACAGATTTTGGTGGTAATTTAGCAATTACTTGGGCTTCTCGGCGGGGGCATGTGGCGGTGGTGAGGGTACTGCTGGAGCGGGCCGACGACACACCTGGTTCCGACTATGGCTCAGCGCCGCTTCTTTGGGCTGCTGAGAATGGGCATGAGGATGTGGTGAGGATTCTGCTCGAGCGGAACGACGTCCATCCCGACAAGCCGGACAGGCGTGGTCGAACACCACTCTCGTGGGCTTCTATGAATGGGCATGAGGGAGTTGTGAGGATACTGCTGGAACGGAGCGAGGTCAATCCAGACAAAAAGGATAGGTCCGAATACTTCAGTAAAACACCACTCCGGTGGGCTTCCCAGATGGGGCATGAGGGGGTGGTAAGGATGTTGCTGGAGCGGAACGACGTCAGCCCTAACAATCGGAGCTGGTTCAGTAAATCACCACTCTTGTTGGCTTCTGCCGGTGGGTATGAGGGGGTCGTAAAGATGTTGCTAGAAAGGAACGACGTTGGTCCCAACAAGTGTTACTTCGGTATAACACCACTCTGGGTGGCTTCCAAGGCGGGGCATGAGGGGGTGGTAAAGATGTTGCTAGAAAGGAACGACGTTAATCCCAACAAGGGTCCCTACAGTATAACACCGCTCTCGATCGCTTCCGAGAAGGGACATGAGGGGATCGTAAAGATGTTGCTAGAAAGGAACGACGTTAATCCCAACAAGTGTTACTTCGGTATAACACCACTCTGCATGGCTTCCAAGGCGGGGCATGAGGGGGTGGTAAAGATGTTGCTAGAAAGGAACGACATTAATCCCAACAAGAGTATTGTCCGTCTAACACCACTCTGCGTGGCTTCCGGCGAGGGGCATGAGGGGGTCGTAAGGATGTTGCTAGAAAGGAACGACGTTAATCCCAACAAGGGCCTCTTCGGTATAACACCGCTCTTGATCGCTTCCGGGGAGGGACATGAGGGGATCGTAAAGATGTTGCTAGAACGGAACGACGTTTATCCCAACAAGGTTTTTTTCGGCCAAACGCTATTGAGGGTGGCTTCTGATAAGGGGCATGAGGGGGTCGTAAAGATGTTGCTGGAACGGAACGACGTTGATCCCAACAAGGGTTTTTTATCTCAAACACCACTCTGGGCGGCTTCCAAGGCGGGCCGTGAGGGGGTCGTTAAGATGTTACTAGAACGGAACGACGTTGATCCCAACAAGGGTTTTTTATCTCAAACACCACTCTGGGCGGCTTCCAAGGCGGGCCGTGAGGGGGTCGTTAAGATGTTGCTAGAACGGAACGACGTTAATCCCAACAAGGGTTTATTCGGTCTAAAAACTACCCTGGACGGCTTCCGAGGAAGGGCATGAGGGGGCCGTGAAGATTGTGCTGGAACGGAATGACGTTAATCCCAAAAATGGCTTTTTCGGCCAAACTCCACTCAAGGCGGCTTCCGAGGAAGATCATAAGGGGATCGTAAAGATGTTGCAAGAACGGAACGACGTTAATCCCATGATGGGTTTTTTATGTCAAACACCACTCTGGACGGCTTCCAAGGTGGGCCGTGAGGGGGTCGTTAAGATGTTGCTAGAACGAAACGACGTTAGTCCCAACAAGGGTTTATTCGGCCAAACGCCACTCAGGGCGGCTTCCAAGGCGGGGCATGGTGGGGTTGTAGGGACGCTGCTGGAAGGAAACGATGCTAATCCCAGCAAAGGTTTATTCGGTCTAACACCACTCTGGCTTCCGAGGAAGGGCATGAGGGGGTCGTGAAGATGTTGCTGGAACAGAACGACATTGATCCCAACAAGGGTTCCCTCGACCAAGCGCCACTCAGGGTGGCTTCTAAAGGGTAAGAGGGGGTTGTAAGGATGCTATTGGAAGGGAACAACGCTAATCCCCACACGTCTGTACCCCATTGGTCCTTTTCTATACTCGGTTTGGCCCTCTTGATATGCGTTTTGTTTCTTATTCACATTATATCCAGCTATCTAAAGGTGTCTATGATTGAATTTGTATTTATTTGTACTATTATATGATTTAGAAGGCGATCGCAACCATAGTTGATTATGAGAACGATTGATGGAAGCCCAATAGGCATAGCTCTATATGAGATTAGACACTCACACTATACACAAGAAAGTCGACGTATGGCCGGAGCCAATAGAGCTGACTTCATCATGCGTGTTTAGCAGTATTCACTTTGTTTCTCTCCTCTCTCACATGTTTCTCCTCTCCTGCCCCACCACCTCTCCTTGGCCACTGATCTTCTTGACTTATTGTGAGATAAAAATCCCTCCTTATTAACATCGACTTATCTACACTAAAAACATCCTAGATTCTCGCTCCTTCCATTAGGCTTTGGTCACAATTAATACCTCATGCCCTAGGCGGGAAATTTACCCACTCCCCCTCCCGCTCCCCGTTCCTCGTGAGTTCCAGCTATTCAGAAACCCGGTCCGGATTTTTCCTTTATGTGCCAGAATCCCGCCCCAAGGGGCTTGCGAGATGTGTCACTGGGTAGTGATGGGCACGATCATGCTCGAGCACAAAATTTTAGTGTGCTGGAGCACATTTATGCTCGATCATAGAGCAAAATTTTCGGCTCGAGCATGATCGTGCCCATCATTATCACTGGGTCAGGGACCCGCTTTAAAGTCAACCCACAATGATATCAACCATACCCGCGGGAGCAGTAGAACACTATACACAAGATGATCAGGTATATCTTAAAACGAAGCTCGACATACAAACATTATGGTGGCATCAACCACATGCTATAAACTTTTAGCTTCAACTTAACTCGGCTTGGGGCTCGAATAAGACCAAAATGTATGGTATCGTATAATACTGATATTGGAATGTACTGTATGATGCAGTCCCCCGGGGGCGGTAACTCGAAATATAAACTTAAGGCTGTGTGACTGAGTCTTTCGCTGTAGGAGTGGGGGTTGCAGAAGAGCTAATTAAGTGAACTTCCTCATAACAAGTGAATTTTGTGCGGCAAATTTACAGATATTAAAGAACAGCCTCACCAAGGAATTAGCTTCGAGGGATATCTCCCACGTGACGATTATGTGCAGGAGGATACTACTAAGGAAGACTTAAACCGAACCAATGCTCTCTCATCCAACACCGTGCGGTTGATTGGGTTCCCAAGAATCCAAATCGTGACTTCGCTTTCTTCCTTGAGGACCATGTGTAGCCCCTCCGCTCTCCCTTACTTCTCCATTGCCAGCCAAAGTGTTTTTTTTTTCATTCCAACCCTAGTTATGGCGACTTGTGGGCTTATACCAAGTCACCTTACAATAGCTTTCTAAAGTAGTATCGTATCGTATACCATGTAAATTCGTGGTCAGAATTCTCAA
Source organism: Tuber borchii (assembly GCA_003070745.1). Classification (NCBI taxonomy): domain Eukaryota; kingdom Fungi; phylum Ascomycota; class Pezizomycetes; order Pezizales; family Tuberaceae; genus Tuber; species Tuber borchii. Next base: position 26,210 of record NESQ01000010.1, read on the forward strand.
TTAGTCGAGTGATTGAAAGTGATGATAGTCCGGTACGGCGGGTCATGTAGACATCGGGTGCAGAGAAAAATATCCTAAGCGAGTAGGGCCAAAGCACCGAACTTGCTTACGTAAGCAGCCAGTGGCGCGAGAAGAATCCACAGTTCTTCCATGTTCCGCACTTCAACCACAACCATATGATCCTTATCTAGTTATAGCTCCTTAGTATTCTATTACTCTTGCCCATTATTTCTATCTACTACTTTCTAGTAGGGTTTTTGTAGTGGTCTGGTGATTCCCTAATAAGCCATGTTCAGGGTTTATCTATCTAGGTACTGTAGTTACCTTGCTCTTAGAGTATAACACTCACTCGCCACAATACGCATATGATAGTACCGCATTTTCTGGCAATACTAGGGTTCGTTACAGGGCCTCTGGGGCCTTGCAAAAAGTGGGCCCCCAGCCATATTCCCCCTTCCGCCCCTCTGAACAGCTTGGGAGGGGTGTTTTTTGGGGATTCCCTACCCCTACCCCCCTGTCCCGCCCCGCCCATTCCCCAGACGGCCCCCATTAAAAATGAGTAGCGAGAAACGGGGCCTCATCCAGGGAATGAGCGGGGACTCCCCCCAGACGGGTGAGGGGGTGGGAATCTCCCTAAAAATATCTCCCTAACCCTCCCCACCCCGTAACAAACCCTAGGCGATACTGGAAATGGTGCTATCACTGAAGGAAATAAAATGGCAAGAGGCAACCACAGTTGTGCTGTATTAATTGAGCAATATTGTGGACAGTAAGAAATTTTTCATTGAGATACCAATGACTAGAATACAATCAGACAAGTCCAAGATCTTATTGCACTGATAGAAGAGTAAGTCCTACACCATTGGGAAACCCAATCTCCGAAAAAATTAAATTCATTAATAGAACATAGAGACCTTGATGCCCGGTCATATAACTCCCCTATCATGAATTGTCACTCGCATTCCTTTTTTTAATATTCCCTAAGCCCCCATACTTCTTAAGGTAGCCACTATTGCTCTTAAAGACCACCCTCGGGCCCGTGGTAAAGTCGCTTTCCTGAGAATAGTAACTAGTATGATATAGGTTTTAGCAGCTGGTCGAGTTTACTCAGAATCTACGGTATAGTGTTAGTTATGGGGTTGGGCGGGGGGGGTTTTTACTCTTGATGTCTACCCATATAATACTTGACCCACCATAGATGCCCTGCCGAGAGAGCAGTTAATTGAAATAATGAGCAGGAGTAATGGCTATAGCTATCTGATAAAGACCATGTCAGTGTAGTTAAAGTGCAGCCCTTGGTGGATTCTCCACGCTCCACTGACTGCTTATGTAAGCAAACTCGGTGCTTTGGCCCCAACTCGCTTAATATATTTTTTTTTGCACTCGATGTCTACATGACCCGCCGTACATGAGGGAGTAGTAAGGATGTTGCTGGAACGGAACGACGTTAATCCCAACCAGAGTTTATTCGGTCTAACACCACTCCTTTCGGCTTCCGATGAGGGACATGAGGGGATAGTAAAGATGTTGCTGGAACGGACCGAGGTTAATCCCAACAAGGGTAGGCTCGGTGTAACACCACTCATTTCGGCTTCCGAGAAGGGGCATGAGGGGGTCGTGAAGATGTTGCTGGAACGGAACGATGTTGATCCCCACACACCTATACCCCATTGGCGCTTTTTCATACTCGATTTGGCCCACTTGATTTGCGTTTTGTTTCTCATTTACATTATATGTCGCTATCTAAGGGTGTCTATGATTGAATTTTATTTTATTTGGAACGCTACATTACTTAGATGGCAACCGGATTAGATTATGAGAACGGTGGATGGAAGCTCCATAGGCATAGCTATATTTGAGATTAGACACTCACTATACACAAGAAAGTGGACGCATGGTCGGAGCCAATAGAGCTGAGTTCATGATGTGTGTTTGCCGGTATTCACTTTGTTTTTTCTCTTCTCTCACATGTTTCGCTTCTCTTCCCCCACCCTCCCCTTGGCCACTGATCTTTTTACCTTATCGTGAGATAAAAATCTCACCATATAAACATCGCCTTATTGACACCAAAAGGATCTTGGATTCTCACTCCCTCCATTGGTCTTTTGTCACAATTAATACCTCGTACACTGGCCGGGAAATCTACCCTCTCCGCTTCCCGCTCCCCGTTCCTCGCGAGTTCTCTAAGTGTCAGCTAGTCTGAAACTTGTGCCGGATTTTCCTATATGTGCCAGAATCGAGCCCTAAGGGGCCTACCAGATGCGGCATTATGTCAGGAGTACCCTTCAAAAATCACCACACAATGATATCCACCATACCCGCAAGAGCAGTAGAACACTATACATAAGATGATCAGGTATATCTTAAAACTGAAGATCGACATACAAACATTATGGTGGCATCTACAACATGCTATAGATTTCCAGCTCCAACTTAGCTCCGCTTAGGGTTCGAATAAGGCCCAAATTTATAGTATCGTATAATATAGATATTGGAATGCTCTGTATGGTGCAATCCCCCGGGGCTGTAACCCGTACTCTAAACATCAGGCCCTATGATTAAATCTTTAACTCTAGGAGCGGGGGTTGCGGAACAGCCGATTAAGTATACTCCCTCATAACACGTGAATATCGTGGGGTGAATTTACAGATATTTTAAGAACAGTTTAACAAAGGAATTAGCTTCAAGGCTTTTGTCACAAGTACCGATTATGTGCAACAGGATATTACTAAGCAAGACTTAAGCCGAACCCATACTCTCTTATCCAACACCGTCTACCTACAGACGGCCGTCTAGTAAACAGTGATAGTGCCGACCGTCAAAGAAAGTCATTTAGATGAATGGGCTTTAAGCTATATACTAAAGTTAGATGGTATATTAGCTGAACATGCAACTATTCCATTTCTAAAAATTAAATTTGCAATTCCGCAAGAACTAGAATAATTGAACCTGGCTCTTGGACTTTGGAGTTGCCTTTGCTGGTACCGTGCGGTTGACTGAGTTCCCAGGAATCCAAATTTTTATTTCGCTTCCTTCCTTGAAGACAATGTGTAGCCCCTCCCCCTTGTTTCTCCATTGTCAAAGTGTTTTTTTTAATTCCAACCCTAGTTATGGCGACTGGTAGGCTTATAACAAGTTACTCTACTATATCATTCTATACTGATATCATAGCGTACAATAGTTAAATCTATGGTTAGAATTATCACTTAGGCGAGTGATGGACCGTGTTTTAGTCCGGATAAGGTGGGCGGGAGAATAAGACATTTTATTTGTGCCTCCACACCAACTAAGTCCTAGTGCAATGAGTCTGCGATGTTGATGTGTTGCTTCACTGATTAGTACCATAACGTACTCAAGGTAGATGCGAGACATCAGGGATTAGCGAGACACAAAGAAAATCAAGATAGGATAAGATTCATCTCCCAACAGAATGAAAACAGTACCCCGCTTTTGCCTCCACAATCAAAAAATAAATTAAGCACGATGCCGAAAATTAAAGTACGACAAATACAACTCTTCTACAGCGCGAGGACCCTATAGCCCAAGCGATCCAGAGTCTAGAGATCGGGAAATGCTCCTCGCTTAGTAAGGCTGTGGTCGCCTTCGACATTCCCAAGTCCACCCTCGGTCATCGCATGAATGGTCACCAAAGGTGGCAAAAAGCACATGAAGGTGATCAGATATTGTCACCAGCGGCTGAAAAGGCTATTGTTCAGTGGATTTTGAAGCTGGAACCGCATGGTTTTCCTGCTCGGTTAGATCGTGTATGGCAAATGGCTGAGAGTTGAGCGGTTAAGGAGATGGAAGTGCTCAAGGAACGATATCCAAGGGAGGGGAGGAAGAATACAGTGCATGACACCTTAGGAAGGAATTGGATAACCCAATTTCTCGATCGCCAACCTGAATTGGCAGCCAAATTCACAGTCAGAATGGACAAACAGCGAGTCTATGCAAATGACTATGCGACAATCAAGGACCACTACAAGAAGCTTTCCAAGCTTCTTGCTGAGCATAATATCAAGGATCACAATATTAGTAGTGTTGATGAAAAAGGTATTATTCTAGGCTACTTAGCAAAAACAAAGGTCATCACTCAGCGGGGGAAAAAGAACCCTATGTAAAGCAAGATGGGAAGTGAGAGATGGCCACTTGGGTAGAAGCAGTATCAGTGAATGGGTTTCTCTTCCCTACTTTCCTTATTACTAAGGGGAAAGTACATACCTATGGCCAGTTTGGGAATGTTAAGGAGGACGATAGAGATGTGAGATTCAGGAAATCTCCAAAGGGATGGACAGATGAGGTGCTAGGTTACTATTGGTTGATCAATACATACCATCCTGCGAGTTTAGAGAATGCCCAGCGACTAGGCAGTAGGAATGACAAGCGGCTTCTCATTCTCGATGGCTATTCATCCCATGTGAACCTCCGGTCCGGCGAGTTTTGTGAGGCACACAATATTATTTGTTTTTGTTTACTAGCCCACTCAACACATCTACTGCAGCTATTAGATGTTGGATTATTTAGGCCACTTTAAATGCATTATGGTAGAGCAGTGGAAAACTACCATAATACAACAAATATTGGCATTAGCTATAGCAGTTTCCTTCCTCTCTATAAAGAAGCCAGACACAGGGCCTATACCGAGCAAAATATCAGGAGTGCCTTCCAAAAGACTAGCATTGTTCCCTTTCTTCCCCGTATGGTGCTGCCCAAAAAAGACCGCGCATACTCCCCTCTCAGCCAAGCAGGAACCTCCTTTCCCCTCGACAAAACACCCTACACGAAGTGTCAACTCCGCCGGCAGACAAACTAAGTACTTAGTTCTGTGAAAACAGCAAGTGAGGAGCAGATATGTGACCTTATTCTTCAGTTCTCTCATACAGTAGAGTACTACCTCACAGCAATGGATATTGCTACTAGTGAGATGCAGAGACTACGGGCTGAGATCAAGATTGCTAAGAATATTAAAAAGGACTGTCGCCTACTCAGCCGGGCAAGAGTAATCACTGGAGCTGAAGCCTTAGAAGCTATGCACAAGGCTGAAGAAAAGAAAAAAGTTACCGGAAAAAGAACTCAGAATGTGCCTACCACCGCACCCCAGGCTCCCAGACCCCCCTCAACTTCCCGCCGCACACGTCCTGCAATTCATGTAGCTTCTTTTCCCCGCGTGTACGCTTTAACTACTCTACTCTACTCCGACAATCACCTTCACTCCCCCAACCCTCCTGGGATGCAGTGCGAGAGCAACCAGAAAGCGTCTCTGATACTACTAGCGAGGATAATGATAGCTCTGATGGCCATCAAAGTGAGAGTGAGGAGGATAGCTACCCTGGGCCTTCCGCTACAAGGCTCCACCCAATTTCTGAACGGCTTCATCAAATGAGCCTTCGCACCCACCGGGGGTGACCTTATTTCTTTTTTTTTCCATCTTTTCCTTTGGTTTAACTTTACTTCTCTTATCCTTTTCACTTTACTACATGCTTATTTGGTAACTTATTCCTTCCCTGGGTCAATATATCGGTTCAAATTCAGGACTTTTTTTCTTTTAAAATAGATTTATCCCTTATCGTGATAGCACAGATCTTTACCCACAGACCTTGTCTCGCTTCCCCCTGATGTCTCGCTTCTGCCTTGGGTACGTTAACTTGTAACTTGATTTGCGCCCGAGTACCCTTCCGAGCGGAGAAAATGGGACTGTGTTAGACAACCGAGGTTCGCTTTTCTTTCTTCAACCGAGCAGAGCAGAGGGATTACGGGCCCGCGCGTTGGAAAAATAACGCGAATCCTTTTAGGTATTGTCAGTGGACAAAATTAACCGCGGACAACGATCGATGGCAGCGCAACCCTCCTCACCACCCCACACTTTCAACACCACCTAAAGAACTTTCTCTAGCTCAAATATTAATTTCTATTATTTATTCTATCCCGTACTTGCATTTTTGATTTGACTTTCTTGGTTTTAATGATAATGGGGTTGGTGGTGGAGTGTTGTTGTCATGGCCGAAATTTTCCCTCTTTGTTGATCCGCGGTTAATTTTGTCCACTGACAATAACAACCAAGTACCCCTACTGAAAATCAATGAAAATATGTCTTTCCATCGCAGCCAGACGAACTCCAAGTTGCCGGAAATATTGTTCCTGGTATTATTGTGGGGTTCTTCGTTGTTACCTAAAAGGGTTCGCGCTATTTTCCAACATGCGGTAAGGTCAACGATTTTTTGTTCTTTTTTGTCTTAATTCTGGGACTGAGGGGACAGTTTTCGCAGTGCTCTCGTTATTGAAGACCGGTGATCACTCCAAACGAATACGAGCTGGACTTAGACCTTTCTGTTAGGCATTAGTTACTAGTTATCTTTTGTCAGTCATTACCAATTCCAAGGCAGGGACGAGTTGATAAGAATTCGCATATATATCCGGAGATTCTCGGGGAGCATAGCGGGGGATGTATCGGAATGGAAAGCGGTATCGGAATGGAAAGCGTGTGGGAGTAGGTTATTATCCGGACTCGGAATTCCGGGGAGAGTATGTTCTCGTTGAAGCCTATGTATTTCCTATATAATCCCCCCCCTCTGTACCTTAGATAGACAAGCAAGCCAGATACGAATTCTTAGAATATACAGACAATCCCTCTTGACCCCACTTCTTTCCAATGATTCCTTCTCTTTTCACTCACCGGCTCTCTAGTCCCTCCACGATCGGTATCTCATAACAACACTCGTGCCCCTATACAAGAGAGGGAATTTCAGACTTATTAGGGCCAGGTTCAATAATCCCGGTTCGTACGGTACGTGGTTGGACTAAATGGTGGCGTCTGAATCGTTGTTTGATAACAAGCGCGAAAGTTGATTGACCAATTTTCCACTGGCCTAAATTCTTGTAGCTAGGCCATCAAAAAGTTACATTGCCTACTCAAGATAAAGGCCTCTACTTTGCCGCACTCTCCCCCACTGTCAAGCCCCTCTTAATGGTCGGCATGGTTCCAGGCTGTTAGACGGACCTCTATAGGTGAACAGGCCCTAACTCTTATCGAGAATGTACTCGTGTAATGAATTGGCACAACCCCAAACCTCCAGAACAATACCAAGCAGTTATAAAGTACTGTTATGCTCTAAGTTAGTTTTTGGCTTCCTTCGCAGAATGCGCATGATCACGATTGGGTATAGAGTTATATGTATCCTATTTCCGGCAAGGCTTGAGTGCGGAATTTGTCTCTAGACCCGGGAGAAGATTTGCTACGGGTTTGAATTTATGGCAGGAGCCCGAAATATAGGTTCAAGTTACCGGTATTGAATTATTTCATCAAAGTAAGTCTATTGATACTGTGAATTGAGTGGCACATTTTGCCAAGCGGGATACAGGATCAGAAGATGGAGGGTATTGGGGATTGGAACGGAATTTCACGAAGTAAAAAGCAATGTGCTATGGGTTTTAAGAGACAGCGATAACGAAGTGTCAAGAATTAAAGCAGCAAAAAAAAAAAATGCAACTCTGATTGCACCACCCTACCAGCACCTGGAGTTAGAATATTTCCTGCACTCTCCGTTAGACAAATGATTAATTCGTAGTGAGGAGTGGAAAAGTAGGCTCTGGTCTTAACTTGCATGTCACTGCAATCAAAACTGGGTAAGCGCATGCCACTTGCACTTCACTGAGGTACATGACAGAAGGTGCTAACTTCATTAATATATCTGTTTTTGTACTTGTGTTCAAAAAATCTGGATAGCATGTTGCAGTGCAAGCATCGTAAACAATATACGGCACTATACTCTACGGTGCTGTAAAATAGTAGCGCTAGGCGCAATACAGGTAAACGGTGGCTTTAATGCAAAAATCTTTATGCAGACTTTAGTGCCCTCTTCTTCACTCTGGTATTGAAGGCAGATTGGGAGGCACAATCAAATACCGAGCCGGTCTCAAGCGAGCACTTTCGAGGAGTTGCAGTGTAGTATTCTAAGACTTTTCAAGGGTTAGGGTTGTGGGCTCGCTCAAGAGATCCAGGTTGTTGGTTTGAGCCAGGCTGGTCATGCTTTAGGAGATACTGGATTTGTTGCTTACCAAGAAATCATTGTTTTCCCCTCAAAGAAAAAGATCACACTTTTTTTTCGGTACCCAGCTTGATGAGTCCTTTGAGTCAAGGGGGATGCAAAAAGCCGTAGTGCCAATTAGAGATATTGTGCTGTGGGTTGTAGTTTCTATCACGCATATCCTTGTTAGGTCAAATAAAGAGCGTATGACACGTGTAAGGGTAAGGATGGCATCAAGCTTTGGGTCTGAAAGACATCAATCTCACTCATTGCCTCCTGTTACCAGTTATGGGCTTACGGGTACAGGTACACTCTCTTATGGGGTTGGGATGAATATCAGCGGGCGGCGAACAGGGGTGTTTGGCAACCAAAAATCGAATTCGTCGAAGTAGGGTAACAAAAAAAGATATCGAGTGCTGATCCCTGTTCGTCATCCGCTGATATTCATCATGACCCATGAAAGACAGTTCGGTACGGTACCTACGAGTCCCGTGGTGCCTGTTGAGAAAAGCGGCATCAAGGCGATCCTCTACATGTGTCCGGAGGGGTTACTGGTATTCCAGAGGGATTGCCAACCCCCGGCGAAGAGATACTTGTACGTGTATTGGTGTTCAAGCGAAGAGAAGCGAGGCTGCCGTACTCGGATTGGCTCCTAGGAGTTAAAGATCATGAACTCCGCATGCCAAGAGTTCGCTAAACTTGTTTTAATGTTTTTTGAGAAAAAAAAATACACTTTATTTTCCGGGCTTTCGGCATCGAGCTTAAACATCTGCCCATGCTTGGCTCAGCCCATGGTTGTATTTGTGTTGCTGCGGAAACTCATGTTATCCAATACCTTCGCTTGGCCGCCAACCTCCATGCTCAAAGGCAAAAACCCCAAAGATGGATTAGTGTGTCCTTTACACTGCCAAGCGGGATTGCGATGCTCTGTGGTGGCACGCTGCAATGCCAAATGTTCGGTTACTTTTGCTAAGGTGCAATACCGGTACCTAACTTTGCTTTGCGTAAACTCGCGTTCGCCTGGCCTACTCGTATTCTCGTGTGCGATCTAGTGCATATTTTTTTCGAACATGCCCAATCCTCGCTCTCTATGTTTAAACTATTGTGACTTCATGTTCTTCGTGCCTTCATGTTGGCTCGGTTGCTTTGCAGTAGTCTCACCTTAGATCGCTTTAGCCCCATTTTGATTTCGACGAGAAATGACTGATATGTCCACCGCATGCCATAGTTCCGGGGGTGTGCTGTCGGGATTTTCTGTTGGGCTGATTTGTGATTAGGCCAATAGGATGAGAAACAACAAGCACTAATTTAGGCCAGTACTATGCGCGCACCTAAGGCAAAACAAGAGGAGGAGTTAGGGCCACAACTTGATGAAAATGCTTATGTATTTGCTTCTGTATTTGAAGAATAACACGAATATGTTAAGATGCACGATCATGAACAGATACTTCACTCTACTGAACTGTGAATTACGAGTACAATGTGTGGTGCTGGTAAATTGAATTTTTCACGCAAAAGTTTGATACCTCTTCTATGACTCGTTTTTCGCGCTAAGATCTAATGCTGCTTAAGCGGTAAAATTTATTGGTGATGTCTTCTCAATTGGGAGCCTTGCATCTTGCAACCACTTCCAGTGATGATTGGGCCAACGTATACTTGTGGAACGCGAGAGCCTTATGAGTTGCCAACCCCCCTTTCTTTAGGTCGAAAGGATCTTCTCTCGTTCCGAGAGAAGTCATATTCTTACTGCCCACGATCTCTCTCTGACTCGCAAGAAGTTCGGATCGCCTTCTATAGCGCAGATGTCTCCCGAGCACCAGCATCCCACCGGCAATATCAACTCGTTCAACAATAGTAATTCGTTCAACAATATTGTCAACTACATTGCCGAAGAAGACACCGAGGGGCGTCAAATTCTACAGTGGCTATCGCCACTTGAACCACAGCAACGGCACCGAGGAGTGCAAGCCGATCGACTCAATAGCGTGGGAACCTGGGTACTAGAAACTAGCGAGCTAAGAAAATGGAGGGAGGCGGAAGATGGTTGTGTTGAGCCAGTATTGTTTGTTTACGGGAATCCCGGGGTGGGAAAACCTTATGTCAGGTAGGAAGAACTCTAGAGAATGGTAGCCCGGATGTCGCTGATGATGAGCAATAACAGCTCCCTAGTTGTTGATAGTCTATGCGATCAGGCTGTGGGGAATGACATCGCCGTGGTGGGATTATACTGTGACTTCCACTCCCAGCAGGAACAGTCGACTACAAATATGTTGGGCGCTATGCTCAAGCAACTTTCCACCAGAAGAGGGATCCCCGAGCATACACGGAAGGCTTTTCAGAAGGCCCAAAAAGATTTTGGTGGCCGAGGTCTCCAACTTCCGGACATAGTAGCTACGCTAAAAAAAACCATTGCGACTCTACTGCGGCTGTTTATATGTATTGACGCATTAGACGAATGCACACCGAAGCATCGACGGGAGCTCAGTGAATCACTGCGAGAAATTGTTCGAGTGTCCCCTGGTGCGCGAGTATTTCTTACTGGGAGGCCCCATATCAACGACGAGATCTTGGGGTGTTTTGGCGAGCCGCTTACTATACCCCTGAGTCCCACTCCTGGGGATATTATGAATTATCTGGAGATGAGACTGAATGGTGACACTGATCCTCATGCCATGAATGACGAATTGCGGGCAGATATTAAGAAAATCATTCCGGAGAAGATCTCAGAAAGGTAAGCAAGAATATCAAATACATTCCCAAGGCAAGTCCAAGTGTGGTTCACTAACAGTGGTGTTTAGTTTCCTTCTTGTTTCTCTAAACATGGATGCAATCCTAGGCCAGATTACTCTAACTCGAAGAAGAAAGAAGCTTGATGAGATGACAAATGGGGATGGGCTGGGCGCTGCTTACACGGAAACCATATCACGAATTCAGGCGCAGCCCGGAAGCAGATCAAAACTCGGGATGGATCTTCTAATGTGGGTATCGCATGCCGAGCGGCCATTACATGTCCACGAGTTATGCCACGCATTCGGGGTAGAAGGGTCCACCGACTTGGATATTCAGAATATTCCTGCGATAGAAACATTACTGGCATGCTCTCTGGGGCTCGTCGTAGTCGAGGAGTCATCGTCTACCGTCCGTCTCGTCCACTACACTCTGCAGGAATACCTCACTAATAACACTAGCTTGTTCCCTAACCCTCATTCGGTAATTGCTGGAGTTTGTTTAACCTACCTCAATTTTCCGCACTTGAGGGACTTTTCGCCAACCCTTCGTTCCATCCCACCAACCGCCCCTTTTGTTGAATATGCTTCTTGCTACTGGGGCACACATGCTAGATGGGAAACCACGGAAAGTGTGAAAATTCTTGCATTAAGGCTACTTGATGGGTATAACCAGCACATATCTTCGAAGGTTCTATTATTGCATGGTATGGGAGCAGAGGAGCAGCAATTGGATAGAGATGACACCCCTAGAGGATTTACGGGACTTCATGGTGCCGCATGGTTTGGGTGCGTGGATATAATAGTCGCTTTATTGGAGACCAATAAAGTAGATGTGCGGGCAACAGATTTTGGTGATAATTTAGCAATTGCTTGGGCTTCTCGGAGGGGGCATGAGGCGGTGGTGAGGGTACTGCCGGAACGGGGCGACGGCACACCTAGTTCCAACTATAGCTCAGCGCCGCTTCTCTGGGCTGCTGAGAATGGGCATGAGGGGGTGGTGAGGATACTGCTCGAGCGGAAGGACGTCGATCCCGACAAGCCGGACAGGCGTGGTCTAACACCACTCTTGTGGGCTTCCAGGAATGGGCACTAGGGGGTGGTGAGGATACTGCTGGAACGGAGCGAGGTCAATCCAAACAAAAAGCATTGGTTCAATTACGACCGTCTGACACCACTCGGGTGGGCTTCCCGGGGAGGGCATGAAGGGGTGGCAAGGATGCTCCTGGAGCGGAACGACGTCAGCCCTAGCAATCAGGGTTGGTTCAGTATACCCCCACTCTTGTTGGCTTCTCGAAATGGGCATGAGGGGGTGGTAAAAATGTTGCTAGAAAGGAACGACGTTAATCCCAACAAGGGCCTCTTCGGTGCAACACCACTCTGGATCGCTTCCGAAGAGGGACATGAGGGGATCGTAAAGATGTTGCTGGAAAGGAACGATGTTAATCCCAACAAGGGTCTATTCGGTTCAACACCACTCTGGTTGGCTTCTCAAAATGGGCATGAGGGGGTGGTAAAAATGTTGTTAGAAAGGAACGACGTTAATCCCAACAAGGGTATTTTGGGTGTAACACCACTCTGGCTGGTTTCCAATGGCGGGCATGAGGGGGTCGTAAAGATGTTGCTAGAAAGGAACGATCTTAATCCCAACAGGAGTAGTTTCCGTCTAACACCACTCTGCATGGCTTCCGACAAGGGGCATGAGGGGGTCGTAAGGTTTTTGCTAGAAAGGAACGACGTTAATCCCAACAAAGGCTTCTTCGGTGCAACACCACTCTCGGCTGCTTCCGGGGATGGACATGAGGGGATCGTAAAAATGTTGCTAGAAAGGAACGACGTTAATCCCAACAAGGGCCCCTTCGGTATAACACCACTCTCGATCGCTCCCAGGGAGGGACATAAGGGGGTCGTAAAGATGTTGCGACAACGGAACGCCGTTGATCCCAACTAGGGTTTATTCAATCAAACGCCACTCAGGGTGGCTTCAAAGGGGGGCATGATGGGGTTGTCAGGATGCTGCTGGAAGAGAACGACGCTAATCCCCACACATTTATACCCCATTGGTGCCTTTATATTCTCGCTTTGGCCCTCTGGATTTGCGTTTTGTTTCTCCTTCAGGGTATATTCAGCTATCTAAGGGTCTCTATGATTGAATTTGTATTATATTTGCACTACCATATGACTTGGGTGGCAACCGGATTAGATCATGAAAACGATGGACGGAAGCTCCATAAGCATAACTATATATGAGATAAGACACTCACAATATACACAAGAAAGTGAACGCATGGCCGGAGCCAATAGAGTAGAGTTCATGATGCATGTTTAGCAGTATTCACTTTGTTTTTTCTCTTTTCTCACATAATTTTCCTCTCCTGCCCACCTCTCCTTGGCCGCTGATCCTTTTACCTTATTGTGAGAGAAAAATACCTCCTTATTAACATCGCCTAATAGACACCAAAAGCATCTTAGATTCTCATTCCCCATTGGTCTTTGGTCTCAATTAATACCTCGTGCCCTGGCCGGGAAAACTATCCGCTCCCCCTCCTGCTCCCCATTCCTTGCAAGTTCTCTAAGTGCCAGCTACTTACCAACCTGTGCCAGATTTGTCCTATATGTGCCAGAATCCCGCCCTAAGGGGCCTGTGAGATGTGGCACTGGGACAGGAACCCTCTTTAAAAGTCAACCCACAATGATACCCACCATACCCGCCGCAGCAGTAGAAGACTATGCAAAAGACGATCAGGTATATCTTCAAACTGAAGATCGACATACAAATATCATATTATGATGCCATTTACAACATGGTATATATTTACAGCTCCAACTGACCCGCTTGAGGTTCGAATAAGAGAAATTTATGGTATCGTATACTACAGCGATTCGAATGCACTGTATGGTGGAATCCACGGGGCGGTAACTCGTACTATAAACTTAAGGCCGTGTGATTAAGTCAGTCACGGTAGGAGCGAGGGTTACGGAAGAGCTGATTAAGCAAACTTCCTCATATCAAGTGAATTTTGTAGGGCGAATTTACAGATATTAAAGAACAGTTTATCAAAGGAATTAGCTTCAAGGCTGTTTGTCACAAGTGACGATTATGTGCAGGAGGATACTACTAAGGAAGACTTAAGCTGAACCCATACTCTCTTATCCAACACCGTGCAGTTGATTCGGTTCCAAATTGGGGCTTCGCTTCCTTCCTTGAAGGCCACTTGTAGCCTCCCCCCCCTCCCCTTTACTAGTACTTCTCTATTGTCAGCCAATGTGTTTTTTTCATTTCAACTTTAGTTATGGCGACATGTGGGCTTATACCAATTTACGGTACTATATAAGTCTCTAGTGGCATTGTATCATACAACATGTAAATTTATAGTTAAAATTCTCTCCTAAGCGAGTGATTGACTGTTATGGTAGTCCGGATCAGCTGGGTGTGGGAATAAGACATTCTGTTATATCTACCTCCATGAAATCTAAGCTCTGGTGCAATGCGCCACTTATTTGGATGTGTTTGCTTATTGATCAGAACCAAGACATAATTTGTGCGGGAGTACCCTTCCGGGTGTATAAATGTGTGATTGTGTTAGAGAACCAATGTTCCTATCGATCACTGTAACCAAGCACGCCCAAGGGATTGAATCTCGCGTAGAATGTACCTAAGTAGTGAATTGATGTAATCCCAAACCCTTACGAAAACTATTTGAAGCACCGTATGCTCTAGTGGTGTCTGGTTTCCTTTCCAGAATGTATGTGATCCCAATCGGGTATAGAGTTAAATATATCCTATTTCGGGGAAGGTTTAGGTACACTGTTTTTGTCCCAAGATCCCGGAGATGATTTACTACCGTTTTACATTTATGACGGGAGCCTGAAATAAGCTTAAGTTACCGGTGTTAGGGGATTTTCTGATTGGAGGGTTTGGTCTTGTATCTGCTAGGGTATTACCCTGCAGAGTTATCATGTGCAAGGGAGAGTTCTTGGCGTACCTTCTGTTACTATATAAGGCAACTCCCCTTCCTCTATTAGCTAGCAACGAACAACCCACCCAACCACAGCATAATACACACACACTCTCTCTCTACTGGGCTACATCCCGCTTTCTCTTACTCCCTCTTGTACCTTCAGTTAAACATCCTACCTACGGGTCTATCTATGACCACCATACCGTGGGTATTATCAGAGGTAGAGTATACAGGGAATAGTGGCAGGTAACAGTGCAGTCAACACACCATCTACCAAGATTCAAGTCTTTAGTATACTCCACACCGGTATTAAGTTCTTTCATAACTGCAAGTCTGTTGACACAGTGAATTGAGCAGCACATTCTTTGGAAGAAGATACAGGGTCGGAAGATGAAGGGTAACAGAAATCAGAGGGGAATTTAACAAACTGACAAGCAATGTGCTCTGGGTTTTCAATGGTGACAGAGATAACGAAGGCTCAAGAATTAAAGCCACAGGAGAAAAAAAACAACCCCAATTCCACAACCCTACCAGCAACTGGAGTTAGAATATTACTGGGACCTTCCGTTAGAAGAACGATTAATCCGTAATCCGAGCGGGAAAGCAGGCTCTGGTATTAACTATTATACTATTGCAACCAAAACTGGGTAAGTGCACACTACATGTACTTCACAGAGGTAAATGACAGAAGGTGGTAACTTTATTGAAATATCTGGGTTTGTAGTTGTGTTCAAAGAATCTGGAGAGTTTGTTGCAGTGCAAGCATTGTGAAAAATAGATACAGCACTATATACTCTACGGCGCTGTCAAATAGGCACGCTTAGTGCAAACAGGTAAACAGCAGTTTTTGTGCAAAAATCTTTATGCAGACTATAGAGCCCTCTTCTTCACTCTGATATCGAAGGCGGGTTAGGAGGGAGAATCTATTACCAAGCCGGTATCAAGCGAGCCCTACAGCGGCTGCGGCAAAGCAAAACAAAACTCCAAGCACAAAAACACGCTTGTCGCTAACGTACTGTGCAACTCAGGAGTGAGAAATTTCTCCTCCATTCACCTCTCTCATAAATTACTAACGTTCATCCTCTCTAATTCTCCTTTCTTTCTGTTTCACACCCCTTTTTTGTTTTGTTTCATTACTCTTATCTCACTAATCTTGCAACTCGCGTACTTCCCTTTTGTTTTTTATTTTTTTTATTGTTTTTATTCTTATTTGAAGGGCTAAGGTTATCTATGAAGACAAAACATATGATACTTGAAATTAGCTTCTCATAATGGAAGTCGTGAAGTTAACGTTTTTTGTGCTAGTTTCCCTCTTTGTGAATCTAAAGTTTAATATTTGAGCGTTATGGCGATTTCAGTGCATAAGCCGCCATGTGCAAGTACAAAGACAAGCTCTGCCGAATATTTGCGGTTTGAATTACGCACAAAAACTTGCTGTAAGAACTCAAATAAACGATCGTTGTGCTAGGTAGTCCGAAATTTTCTCCTCTGGAAAAGGTGCGAATAACACCCAAAATATGTCCCCTCGAGACAAACCAAAAGAAAAACACAGCAGGCCTTACAAAGAGAGGCAACCCTAACGTCCTGGGAGTTTTAATGGTGTTTCTGGTACAGCTCCGTTCCAAAAGTTCTCGCACCCAGACTGATACTGTGACATGTAGGGCTGTGATAAATCTAGCATATAAATTTGTCACGGTAACAGCCAGGGTGTGAGAACTTTTGGAACAAGGCAGTACTGGTATCGTACATTTATTGTCATCAAGACACTGCCTCAGTATCATGCTTCTCTTTCTGCGAAAACTTTATGGCCAGGAGTCTACTCGTGCCGGAGCTTAGGCAAAGTGAAGCGAAGCTACTCTGATTGGCCCTTGCAGGTCGAGTATCATGAGCTTTGCATTCCAACAACTCGCCTAACTCGTTTTCTTCAGTGGGCCTTTGGCGTGTCTACGGAGGAACAGCCGGTAGGTTTTGTATGTTACCCAGGCAGAGGGCTATGCGTGAGCTGCCTAACATACACAACTTACAGGCTGTGCTGTGCCTCCGTAACTCGAAAATCTGCCGATGCCTTGACTCTCCCTATTGTGACATAACCGTGCCAAGGTTCCCGCCAATTCGAAGGACGCTAATCGACCCCCAAAGTTCGCGGCACTCCAGAGGACTGCCGAACACAACTTTCAATTTGTATGTGAATTTAAGAACTATCCCTTCATTTGATTTCGTGGTTCACCCTAGCAGTGTGGCAACGACACTTGGATGAGCGCGATGCCACATATTAGAGTGTCCACTATCCGGTAATCCCCTCGCACCCTTCTGGGTTTAAAATGGAGGACATTTGCTTATTCGAGTGATTGTGAGTAAATATACGCATAAAATACTCTTTTGATCATGGCCATGCTGAATGCTACTGATTCGTTCTATTCTGAGCACTTCACGGTTTCTCAAGCAAGAGGTTGTTCACATCACGATTACCGAAACAGGTTAATTGTTCAACGCTGCGAATGGGTCTAAAAATCATGGCGGTTTAAGGCATACTTTGCCTATTACAACTTGTATTAATTAGTGATTCCTGATCGCAACCGTAGTGCGGCGCTAAAAAGCTGTGATATTCGGGTACAAACGAAGGGGCGAACTACTACTTAACCTTCTCTGACGGTTTAAATGTCCTTTCCACTTTCCCACACACTGTTTTAGCTGTTTGAAAAGAATTCTTCCATTTTATTTCCTCTCTTTTACAACTTTTATTTTCATATGGTTTAGATTAGGTGTCAAAGTTGCGCTGAGCTGTCATGTTGTGTTGAGCCGTTAGGCAGTCCTCTGGAGTGCCGCAAACTTTGAGGGTCGCTCAGCGTCCTTCAAAGTGGCGGGAACCTTGGCACGGTTACCTAACTTTGCTGTACGTAGACTCGAGTTCGCCTGGCCTAGCCGTATTCTCGTGTACACTCGCGGTAAGAAAATTACCGGACAATAGAGGAATAACTTGTGACTATTACGTAATCATTCGCACATCTAATTCCGCAATTTGTCCGGTAATTTTCTTACCGCGAGTGTACAACAAGTCGGAATGGAGCTGGTATGGATTTTTTGAACCTACCCAATCATCTCTTTCTATGTTGAAAAACTGTGCCGAGGCAAAATTAATTACCGCCAATTTTCCAAAGCCAAGGAAAAGTACATTGGATAATATCATGAAAAAAGAGAAAAGGAAAACACTGCTAAAATTCCAAAATAACTTAACACTTCCTATCCAAGGCTGTTTCCTTCTGCTTGTAATCTCGTCATAGGGTTCCACTGAGGGAGGCATTGGTGGGGGCGTCGCTGCCCTTGTCGCTCGGGATTGTTGGAACCGATGTATCCCGGCTGACAATGGGGGCGCTTGTTGGTGAGAAAGGGAGGGTGGGCGGGGAGCAAAAAGCGCGAACTGTAGAGAGGTTTGAGGATCTTGTGTTTGGGGAGATCCTGTATTTCTGGGGAATCTCATGCGTGAGGAAGGTCTCGTGTTTGGGGGTAGATTCGGTGCTGTTATGTATCTTAGGGGCACACGGGCCTACTCTGGTGGAGCTATGGCCCCGAGCTTAACTCGTCCCCGGCTAAACCATTTTCCGTCCACCTCCGAGACACGTCTAGCTCCTGGTGGACTCCCGCGCGTGCTTTGCCCAATTGGCAATGGGTTCTTCCAACCCGACATTATTTTCTCAGGTTAGACGGGTTTTCGCCAAGCCCGGATGTTGCCCAAGCTTGAGCAGCGAACCCTTGCAAATGAGCACTCAGCCGCATTGTTGTAGACTCCTAAAATCTATACCTTGGTTACTATGCTGGCTGGGGGAATTTGAGGGCCCATTTCAGACTCCAGGCAATGGTCTTGGCGAAAAGCTGTAAATCGCGAGAAAATACCGTAGTGATGTCTTCTGAATTGGAGCCGTGTAACTTGCGACCGCTGCGAGAAGTAGTAATGATTGGGCTAGCGCATACTTGTGTAACGCCAGAGCCTCATGAGTTGCCACCCCCTCTTTCTTTATCCCCTCTCCTTCTAAGAGTAGGCAGATTCTTACAGCGCACGGTTTCTCTCTAACTCACAAGAAATTCAGATCACCTTCGATAGCGCAGATGTCGCCCGAGCACCAGCAGCCCACCGGTAATATTAACGCGTTCAACAATAATAATAATTCGTTCAACAATATTGTCAACTACGTTACCGAAGAAGACATCGAAGGGCGTCAAATTCTGCAGTGGCTATCTCCTCTTGAACCCCAACAACGGCACCGAGGAGTCCAAGCCGAACGACTCAATAGTGTGGGA
Organism: Tuber borchii; assembly: GCA_003070745.1. Taxonomy (NCBI): domain Eukaryota; kingdom Fungi; phylum Ascomycota; class Pezizomycetes; order Pezizales; family Tuberaceae; genus Tuber; species Tuber borchii. Next base: position 45,218 of record NESQ01000010.1, read on the forward strand.
AGCTGGGTACTAGAAACTAGCGAGTTTAGAACATGGAGAGAGGCAGAAGATGGCTGTGTTGATCCAGTGTTGTTTGTTTATGGGAATCCAGGGGTGGGAAAAACTTATGTCAGGTAGGAATAACTCTAGAGAAAGGTAGTGCAGATGTGGCTGACGATAAGAAAATAACAGCTCCCTAGTTGTTGATAGTCTATGCGATCAGGCTGTGGGGAAAGACGTCGCCGTGGTTGGACTATACTGTGACTTCCACTCCCGACATGAGCAGTCAACCACAAATATGTTGGGCGCCATGCTCAAGCAACTTTCCACAAGAGGAGGAATCCCCGAGAATACACGGAAGGCCTTTCGGGAGGCCAAAAAAGAGTTTGGTGGCCGAGGTCTCCAACTTCCGGACATAGTAGCTACACTAAAAAAAACCATTACGACTCTACGGCGGTTGTTTATATGCATTGACGCATTGGACGAATGCACACCGAAGCATCGACGGGAGCTCATGGAATCACTGCGAGAAATTATTCGAGTGTCCCCTGGTGCGCAATTATTTCTTACTGGGAGGCCCCATATCAATGACGAGATCTTGGGATGTTTTGGCAAGGCGCTCCGGATACCCCTCAGTCCCTCCCATGGGGATATTATGAATTATCTAGAGATGAGACTGAATGGTGACACTGATCCCCATGCCATGAATGTCGAATTGCGGGCAGATATTAAGAAAATCATTCCGGAGAAGATCTCAGAAAGGTAAGCAAGAATGTCGAATACATTCCCAAGGCAAGACCGAGTGTGATTCACTAACAGTGGTGTTTAGTTTCCTTCTTGTTTCTCTAAATATGGATGCAATCCTAGGCGAAATTACTCTCACTCGGAGAAGAAAGAAGCTTGATGAAATGACAAATGGGGAGGGGCTGGGCGGTGCTTACGCGGAAACCCTATCACGGATCCAGGCGCAGCCCGGAAGCAGATCGAAACTCGGCATGGATGTTCTGATGTGGGTATCGCATGCTGAGCGGCCATTATATGTCGACGAGTTATGCCACGCCTTCGGGGTAGAAGGGTCCATGGACTTGGATATTCACAATATTCCTGCGATAGCAACATTACTGGCATGCTCTCTGGGGCTCGCCGTGGTTGAGGAGTCATCATCTACCGTCCGGCTTGTCCACTACACTCTGCAGGAATACCTCACTAATAACACTAGCTTGTTCCCTAAGCCCCATTCGATAATTGCCGGAGTTTGTTTAACTTACCTCAATTTTCCGCACGTGAGGGACTTTTCGCCTACCCTTCGTTCCGTCCCACCAACCGCCCCCTTTGTTGAATATGCTTCTTGCTACTGGGGCACACATGCTAGATGGGAAACCACGGAAAGTGTGAAAATTCTTGCATTAAGGCTGCTTGATGGGTATGACCAGCACATATCTTCGAAGGTGCTATTATTGCATGCTGTGGGAGCCGATGAGCAGCTATTGGATAGAGATGACACCCCTAGAGGATTTACCGGACTTCACGGTGCCGCATGGTTTGGGTGCGTGGATATAATAGTTGCTTTATTGGAGACCAATAAAGTGGATGTGCGGGCAACAGATTTTGGTGATAATTTAGCAATTGCTTGGGCTTCTCGGAGGGGGCATGAGGCGGTGGTGCGGGTACTGCTGGATCGGGGCGACGACACACCTAGTTCCAACTATGGCTCATCGCCGCTTCTCTGGGCTGCTCGGAATGGGCATGAGGGGGTGGTGAGGATACTGCTCGAGCGGAACGACCTCAATCCCGACAAGCCAGACAAGCGTGGTCGGACACCACTCTCATGGGCTTCTAGGAATGGGCACGAGGGAGTGGTGAGGATACTGCTGGAACGGAGCGAGGTCAATCCAGACAAAAAGGATTGGTTGGATTTCTGCCGCGCAACACCACTCGTGTGGGCTGCCCAGAGGGGGCATGAGGGGGTGGTAAGGATGCTGCTGGAACGGAACGACGTCAGCCTAAACAATCAGGGTTGGTTCGGTATATCACCACTCTTCACGGCTTCTCTGAATGGGCATGAGGGAGTGGTCAAGATGTTGCTAGAACGGAACGACATCAATCCCAACCAAGGGTGGTTTAATGAAACACCCCTCATGGCCGCATCCCAGATGGGGAATGAGGGGATCGTAAAGATGTTGCTGGAACGGAACGACGTCAATCCCAACCAGTGTTTTATCGGCCAAACGCCACTCTGGTCGGCTTCTGAGAGGGGGCATGAGGGAATCGCAAAGATGTTGCTGGAACGGAACGACGTTAATCCCAACAAGAGTTTATTCGGTCTAACACCACTCATTTCGGCTTCCGAGAAGGGACATGAGGGGATCGTAAAGATGTTGCTAGAACGGAACGAGGTTAATCCCAACAAGGGTATGTTTGGTGCAACACCACTCTGGGCGGCTTCCGACAAGGGACATGAGGGGGTCGTGAAGATGTTGCTGAAACGGAACGATGTTGATCCCAACAAGGGTTCTTTCAGTCAAACGCCACTCATGGTGGCTTCCGAAAATGGGCATGAGGGGGTCGTAAAGATGTTGCTGGAACGGAACGACGCTAATCCCCACACATCTACACCCCATTGGTGCATTCACATACCTGCTTTGGCCCTCTTGATTTGCGTTTTGTTTCTCGTTCACATTATATCTAGCTATCTAAAGGTGTCTATGATTGAATTTGTATTTATTTGTGCTACTATATGACTTGGATGGCAACAGGATTAGATTATGAGAACGATGGATTGAAGCTCCATAGGCATCGCTATATTTGAGATTAGACACTCACTATACACAAGAAAGCGGACACATAGCCGGAGGCAATAGAGCAGAGTTCATGATGCGTGTTTATCAGTATTCACTTTGTTTTTTCTCTTCTCTCACATGCTTCTCCTACCATGCCCCACCACCCCTCCTTGGCCACTGATCCTTTGACCTTATTGTGAGATAAAAATCCCTCCTTATTCACATCGCCTTATTGACACCAAAAGCATAGATTCTCACTCCCTCCATTGGTCTTTGGTCACAATTAATACCTCATACCCTGGCCAGGAAATCTACCCGCTCCCCCTCCCGCTCCCCGTTCCTCGTGAGTTCTCTAAGTGCCAACTACTCAGAAACATTTGCCCGATTTTTCCTATATGTGCTAGAATCCCGCCCTATGGCGCCTGCGAGATGTGGCACTGGAACCCGCTTCAAAAGTCTACCCACAATGATATTATACCCATCATACTCGCGGGAGCAGTAGAACCCTATGCACACGATGGTCAGGTATGTCTCAAAACTGAAGATCGACGTATAAATATTACCTTATGGTGCCATTTACAACATGGTATAGATTAGCAGCACCAACTTAACTCCGCTTGGGGGTCGAACAAGACCAAAATCCATGACACTACACAATACTGACATTAGAATGCACTGTATGGGGCAATCCCCCAGGATAACTCGTACTATAAGCTTGAGGCCGTGTGATAAAATCTTTGACTGTAGGAGTGGGGGTTGCGGAAGAGTTGATTAAGTAAACTCCCTCATAACAAGTGAATTTTTTGCAGCGAATTTACAGATATTAAAGAACAATTCCGCAAAGGGATTAGCTTCAAGGCTTTTATCACAAGTGACAATTATGTGCAGGAGGATACTACTAAGGAAGACTTAAGCCGAACCCATACTCACTTATCCTACAATGTATGGCTGATTGAGTTCCCAAGAATCCAAATTGGGGCTTTGCTTCCTTCCTTGAAGACCACGTATACCCCCCCCACCCCCCCCCACACTGCTCCATTGCCAGCCAAAGTGCTTTTTTCATTCCAACCCTGGTTTTGGCGACTGGTGGGCTTATACCGGGTTACCCCACTATATCATCCTATAGTGGTATCGGATCGTACAATATGCAAGTTTGTGGTTAGAATTCTCACTTAATCGAGTGATTTACCGTGATGGTAGCCCGGATCGGGTGGGCGGGAGAATAAGACATTTTATTTGTACCTCCACACCAACTAAGTCCTAGTGCAATGAGTCTGTGGTTTTGATGTGTTGCTTCACTGATCAGTACCATAACTTAATTTGCCCCCGAGTACCCTTCCGAGCGGAGAAAATGGGACTATGTTAGACAACCAAGGTTCTCTTTTCTTTCTTCAACCGAGTAGACCAGTGGGATTAAGGGTCCGTTTACCTACAGACGGCCGTCTAGTAAAAAGAAAGTCAGTTAGATGAATGGGCTTTAAGCTATATACTAAAGTTACACTGTATATTTGCTGAACACGCAACTATTCTGTTTTATTTACACACCTTCAACTTGTTAGAATATTCGCGGAGGTTCCATATCCTTTGCCCTTACCCTTACCACGACCACGACCACGGATCCCCTACGACATTAGATGTTTGGCCTAAGAAGATATGTTTTGAAAAGTGTTACAGAAGATGTTAGGTGAAGCAATTGTTGTTTGCGCTAGAGGTTGGTTGCAGCGGAGATGTTTGGCATGTTTGAGGAATCGCACTAGGAGGTGTTAGTTGTTTGGGACTACGAGATGGAACACGGAGGAAGTCACACTACAACGATTGGGAAACAAAGGACTATTTGGTCAGGGTTCTGGATTGCAGGAGAAGCTAGGTAAAGCATGTAAGGAGATGGGACGAGCGAAGGGATTGAGGGATGATAGGTTTAGAAGCAGTTTTAGTGTGGAAGAAAAATGAGAACGATGGAAAGGGAAGAAAAACACTTTGGCGAAAGTGAAGAATAGGTTTCTTTTGTTGTTTGGATTCTTGTATATATAGGACGCTGCTGGCAGCTCAGAACAAATAAGAATCCCAAGGTACTCTCGACAGATCATAGCCCATATTATTTGACAACTGTCTGTCCATTTCTAAAAATTAAATTTGCAATACCGCAAGAACTAGAATAATTGAACCTGGCTCTCGGACGTTGGAGTTGCCTTTGCTGGTAAGGTCAACTGTTTTTTGTTTTTCTTGTTTTAAGTCTGGGGCTGAGGGGACAGTTTTTGAAGTGCTCTCGTGCCCCTATCTAAGAGAGGGAATTTCAGACGTCTCAGGGCCAGGTTCAATAATTCCGGTTCTTGCTGTACATGGTTGGACTAAATGGTGGCGTCTGAACTGTTGTTTGATAACCAGCGCGAAAGTTGTTTGACCAATTTTCCACTAGCGTAAATTCTTGTAATAGCTAGGCCATGAAAAGGTTACATTGCGTGCTCACGATAAAGGCTTCTACTTTGCCGCACTCACCCCCACTGTCAAGCCCCTCTTAACGGTCAGAATGGTTGCAGGCTGTTAGACGGACCTCTATAGGTGATCGGGCCCTAACTCTTATAGAGAATATACTCTAGTGGTGAATTGGCGCAACCCCAAACCTGCAGAACTATACCAAGCAGTTGTAAAGTACCGTTATACTCTGAGTTAGTTTTGGGTTTCCTTCGCAGAATGTGCACGATCCTGATTGGATATGGAGTTAAATATATCCTATTTCCGGCAAGGCTTGAGTGTAAAATTTGTCTCTAGACCCGGGAGAAGATTTCCTACGGGTTTGAATTTATGGCGCGAGCCCAACATATAAGCTCAAGTTACCGGTATTGAATTATTTCATCAAGGTAAGTCTATCAATACTGTGAATTGAGTGGCACATTTTTCCAAGCGGAATACAGGATAATAAGATGGAGGGTATTGAGGATTGAAAAGGAATTTCACGAGGTGAAAAGCAAGGTGCTATTTTAAACGGAGACGGCGATAGTGAAGCGTCAAGAATTAAAGCAGCAAAAAAAAAATGCAACTCTGATTGCACCACGCTACCAGCACCTGGAGTTAGAATATTTCCTGCACTCTCCGTTAGACAAATGATTAATTCGTAGTGAGTAGTGGAAAAGTAGGCTCTGGTTTTAACTTGCATGTCACAGCAATCAAAACTGGGTAAGCGCACGCCACTTGCACTTCACTGAGGTACTGTACATGACAGAAGGTGCTAACTTGATTAATATATCTGTTTTTGTAGTTGTGTTCAAAGAATCTGGAAAGCATGTTGCAGTGCAAGCATCGTAAACAATATACGGCACTATACTCTACGGTGCTGTAAAATCGGAGCCCTAGGCGCAATACAGGTAAACGGTGGTTTTCATGCAAAAATCTTTATGCAGACTTTAGTGCCCTCTTCTTCACTCTAGTATCGAAGGCAGATTGGGAGGCAGAATCTGTTACCGAGGCAGCACTTTCGAGGAGTTGCGGTGTAGTATTCTATGGGCCCGTTTACCTATAGACGTCTGTCTAACACCCTGAAACGATGCCGACCTTTAAGGGGGGCCCGACCGCGGGGAAAAGAGCGGCCAAGCAGACGGCGTCTATCTAGAGTAGGCAACATAACTTTTTGACAGTCTAGCTATAAGAATACGACCGTAGAAAATGGGCCAAACGCTTTCGCGCCATTGATCAGATAACGGTTGAGATGCCACCGTCTAGTCCATCACCTATTACAAATTTGATTTTTAGAAAAAGAAAGACATTTGAAGGTGGGTAAATAAAACAGAATAGTTGCATATTTAGTAAATATACTATCTAGTGTATAGCTTAAAGCCCATTTATCTAACTGACTTTCTTTGACGGTCGGCAGTGTCTCTGGTTGCTAGATGGCCATAGGTAAACGGGCCCTAAGACTTTTCAAGGGTTAGGGTTGTGGGCTCGCTTAAGAGATCTAAGTTCTTGGTTTGAGCTAGGCTAATCATGCTTTAGGAGATACTGAATTTGTTAATGCTTACCAAGAAATCATTGTTTTCCCCTCAGAGAAAAAAATCACGCTTTTTTTTCTGTAACCAGCTTGATGAGTCCTTTGAGTCGAGGGGGGGACGAAAAAAGCCGTAGTGGCAATTGGAGATATTGTGCTGTGGGTTGTAGTTTCCATCACGCAAATCCTTGTTAGGTCAAATATAATGAGGGAATGAGAGGTGTAGTAAGGGTAAGGGTGGCATCAAGCTTTGGGTCTGAAAGACATCAAATCTCACTCATTGCCTCCTGTTACCAGTTAACCGTGCCAAGGTTGTGGCTCCGCCACAACCCGCAAATTGCTCGCTTGCTCACATCTTCGGGCACCTCTTCAAGGTGCCCCACAGCTCAACGTCAGATTCAGCTCAACGTCAGATTCAATTTGTATGAGAATTTACGAATTACGAACCACCACCAAGCACTCTGTGGTGCCGTAAATTTCCTTTTGGCTTTCTCACACATTGTTTTAAGCCTTTGCCTATGCCTGCCCTTTTTTTCCCTCACTTTTACCGCTGATTTGGCTCAACTCATGTTCACACTTGTTTTCCCTCCTCCACAACCCCGATTTTCGCCTGGCGGGACCTTTCCCCGAATTAAAAATTGAAGACTCATTAGCAAAGACTTAAAATGATGTGTGAGAAATTCAAAAGGAAATTTACGGCATCACAGTGTGTTTGGTGGTGATTCGTAATTCGTAAATTCACATACAAATTGAATCTGACGTTGAGCCGAATCTGACGTTGAGCTGTGGGGCACCTAGAAGAGGTGCCCCGGATTGTGGCGGAGCCACAACCTTGGCACGGTTATAGGCTTACACTCTCTTACAAAACTATGGGGTTGGGATGAATATCAGCGGGCGGCGAACAGGGGTGTTTTGCAACCAAAAATCGAATTCGTCGAAGTAGGGTAACAAAAAAAGATATCGAGTGCTGATCCCTGCTTGTCACCCGTTGATATTCATCATGACCCTATGAAAGACAGTTCGGTACGGCACCTACGAGTCCCGTGGTCCTTGTTGAGAAAAGCGGCATCAAGGCGATCCTCCACATGTGTCCGGAGGGGCTACCGAAAAATCTGCGGAAACTCACTAAGTCCGGACTAGGATATCTTAATTCCAGTCCAGTAAGGTATCGCATAGCTTAAGATTTTGGGTAAAGAATAGGTTGTCATTGGCGAGAGCTTGCCGGTGTGGGCTGGCCAATGAGATACACCTGCTGAGGGTGAATTCTGCTCCCTCACTGGCCGGATTTAACATATCCTGGTCCGGGCATAGTGAGTTTCCGCAGATTTTTCGGTATTCCAGAGGGATTGCCAACCCCCGGCGAAGAGATACGTGTAATGGTGTTCAAGCGAAGAGAAGCGAGGCTGCCGTACTCGGATTGGCTCCTAGGAGTTAAAACTCATGCACGCCCAGAGTTCGCTAAACTTGTTTTAATGTTTTTAGAGAAAAAAAATTAAACATCTGCCCATGCTTTGGCTCAGCCCATGGTTGTATTTGTGCTGCTGCGGAAACTCATGTTATCCAATACCTTCGCTTGGCCCCCAACCTCCATGCTTAAAGGCAAAAACCCCAAAGAAGGATTAGTATTTCCTTACACAGTCAAGCGGGGTTGCGATGCTATGCGGTGTCGCGCTGCAACACCAAAATGTTCGGTTACTTAGGCTAAGGTGCAATACTTAATTTTTCTGTGCGTAAACTCGCGTTCGCCTGGCCTACTCGTATTATCGTGTATGATCTAGTGCATATTTTTTTAAACATGACCGATCGTCGTTCTCTATGTTTAAACTGTTGCGACTTAATGTTCTTCGTGCCTTCATGTTGGCTCGGTTGCTTTGTAGAAGTCTTACTTTAGATCGCTTTAGCGCCATTTGATTTCCACGTGAAAAGACGAGTGTTTCCACCCGCCATAGTTCCGGGGATGTGCTGTCAGGATTCTATGTTGGACTGATGTGTGATATGGACCAATAGGATGAGAAAACAACAAGCACTAATTTAGGCAAGTACTGCGCGCACCTAAGGCAAAAACAAGAGAAGGAGTTAGGGCCCTAGCTTGATGACAATCCTTGTGTAGTTGCTGTTGTATTTGAAGAATACAAGTACCACGAGTATGTTAAGATGCACGATCATGAAGAAATACCTCACGCTCCAGAACCGCGAATTATGATTATCAAATTTATTAAACTACGGAGACACCGCCAATCCAGGCATATGGCCACCTAAAATCACCAATTCCAAAACAAAAACAAAAACAAAAAAAATCATCACACATCTCCTACACCCAAACCATCAAATTGCAACGACCCGAAATCCGTCCTCCAAGGCCCGGAAGCATCGATCTCCACCAGCGCATCTCAAGTGACACGCCTGTCCACCGCTACTGATGCCCCATATTATGAGTGCTGTGTGTGGCGCTGGTGAATGAAATTTTTCACCCAAAAGTTTGATACCTCTTTGGCTCGTTTTTCGCGCTAACATCTAAGGCTGCTCAAGAGGCAAAGGTAATTGGTGATGTCTTCTCAATTGGGAGCCTCGCAGCATGCGACCACTGCAAGTAATGATTCGGCTAACCCGCACTTGTGCAACGCTAGAGCCTCATGAGTTGCCGACCTCGCTCTCTTGAGGTTGAAAGGATCCTCTCTCCTTCCGAGAGAAGTCATATTCTTACTGCCCACGATCTCTCTCTAATTTATAAGAAATTCAAATCACCTATAGCGCAGATGTCGCCCGAGCACCAGCAGCCCACCGGTAATATCAACTCGTTCAACAATAGTAATTCTTTCAACAATATCGTCAACCACATTACGGAAGAAGACACCGAGGGGCGTCAAATTCTACAGTGGCTATCGCCACTTGAACCCCAACAACGGCACAGAGGAGTGCAAGCCGATCGACTCAATAGCGTGGGAAGCTGGGTACTGGAAACTAGCGAGTTAAGAACATGGAGGGAGGCGGAAGATGGTTGTGTTGAGCCAGTGTTGTTTGTTTACGGGAATCCAGGGGTGGGAAAAACTTATGTCAGGTAGGAAGAACTCAAGAGAAAGGTAGCCTAGATGTCGCTGACGATGAGCAAATAACAGCTCCCTAGTTGTTGATAGTCTATGCGATCAGGCTGTGGGGAAAGACGTCGCCGTGGTGGGACTATACTGTGACTTCCACTCCCAGCAGGAACAGTCAACCACAAATATGTTGGGTGCCATGCTCAAGCAACTTTTTAGCAGAGGAGGGATCCCCGAACATACACGGAAGGCCTTTCGGGAGGCTAAAAGAGAGTTTGGTGGCCGAAGTCTTCAACTTCCGGGCATAGTAGCTACACTAAAAGAAACCATTACGACTCTATGGCGGTTGTTTGTATGCATTGACGCATTAGATGAATGCACACCGAAGCATCGACAGGAGCTCCTTGTGTCGCTGCGAGAAATTGTTCGAGTGTCCCCGGGTGCGCGAGTATTTCTTACTGGGAGGCCCCATATCAACGACGAGATCTTGGAGTGTTTTGGCAAGGCGCTCCGGATACCCCTCAGTCCCTCCTATGGGGATATTACGAATTATCTGGAGATGAGACTGAACGGTGACACTGATGCTCATGCCATGAATGACGAATTGCGGGCAGATATTAACAAAATGGTTCCGGAGAAGCTCTCGGAAAGGTAAGCAAGAATATGAAATATATTCTTAAGGCAAGCCCAAGTGTGATTCGCTAACAGTGGTGTTTAGTTTCCTTCTTGTTTCACTAAATATGGATGCAATACTAGGCGAGATTACTCTCACTCGGAGAAGAAAGAAGCTTGATGAGATGACAAATGGGGATGGGCTGGGCGGCGCTTACACGGAAACCCTATCACGGATCCAGGCGCAGCCCGGAAGCAGATCTAAACTCGGCATGGATGTTCTAATGTGGGTATCGCATGCGGAGCGGCCATTACATGTCCACGAGTTATGCCACGCCTTCGGGGTAGAAGGGTCTACCGACTTAGATATTCAGAATATTCCTGCGATACCAACATTACTAGCATGCTCTCTGGGGCTCGTCGTGGTCGAGGAGTCATCGTCTACCGTCCGTCTCGTCCACTACACTCTACAGGAATACCTCTCCAATAACACCAGCTTGTTCCCTAACCCTCATTCGGCAATTGCTGGAGTTTGTTTAACTTACCCCAATTTTCCGCACGTGAGGGACTTTTCGCCTACCCTTCGTTCCGTCCCACCAACCGCCCCTTTCGTTGAATATGCTTCTTGCTACTGGGGCACACATGCTAGATGGGAAACCACGGAAAGTGTGAAAACTCTTGCGTTAAGGTTATTCGATGGGTATGACCAGCACATATCTTCGAAGATGTTATTGTTATATGGTGTGGGAACCGAGGAGCAGCCGTTGGGTGGAGATGACACCCCTAGGGGATTTACCGGACTTCATGGTGCCGCATACTTTGGGTGCGTGGATATAATAGTTGCTTTATTGGACACCAATAAAGTGGATGTGAGGGCAACAGATTTTCGTGGTGATTTAGCAATTGCTTGGGCTTCTCGAAGGGGACATGAGGCGGCGGTGAGGGTACTGCTGGAGCGCGGCGACGACACACCTGGTTCTGGCTATGGCTCAGCGCCACTCCTTTGGGCTGCTGAGAATGGGCATGAGGGGGTGGTGAGGATACTCCTCGAGCGGAACGACGTCAATCACGACAAGCCGGACAAGCATCGTCGAACACCACTCACCTGGGCTTCCATAAATGGGCACGAGGGAGTTGTGAGGATACTGCTGGAACGGAGCGAGGTCAATCCAGAAAAAAAGGGTTGGTTACACTGGTTCCGTCTAACACCACTCGTGTGGGCTTCCGGGAAGGGGCATGAGGGGGTGGTAAGGATGCTGCTGGAATGGAACGACGTCAACCCTAACAATCCTAGTTGGTTCGGTGTATCGCCACTCTCTATTGCTTCTGTGAATGGACATGAGGGGGTCGTAAAGATGTTGCTAGAACGAAACGACCTTAATCCCAACACGGGTCTCTTCGGTGCAACGCCACTCCGGGTGGCTTCCGGCAAGGGCCACGAGGGGGTTGTAAGGATGTTGCTAAAAAGGAACGACGTTGATCCCAACAAGGGTTTATTGGGTTGGACGCCACTGTGGACGGCTTTCGACAAGGGGCATGAGGGGGTCGTAAAGATGTTGCTGGAACGGAAAGACGTTGATCCTAACAAGGCTTTATTGGGTGAAACGCTACTCCGGGTGGCTTCCAGCAAGGGCCATGAGGGGGTCGTAAGGATGTTGCTAGAACGAAACGATATTAATCCCAACAGGGGTTTCTTCGGTGGAACGCCACTCCGGGTGGCTTCCGGCAAGGGCCACGAGGGGGTGGTAAGGATGTTGCTAAAAAGGAACGACGTTGATCCCAACAAGGGTTTATTGGGTTGGACGCCACTGTGGACGGCTTTCGACAAGGGGCATGAGGGGGTCGTAAAGATGTTGCTGGAACGGAAAGACGTTGATCCTAACAAGAGTTTATTCGGTGACACGCTACTCCGAGTGGCTTCTAGCAAGGGCCACAAGGGGGTCGTAAGGATGTTGCTAGAGAGGAACGACGTTGATCCCAACAAGGGTTTATTTGGTTGCACGCCATTGTGGACGGCTTTCGACAAGGGGCATGAGGGGGTCGTAAAGATGTTGCTGGAACGGAACGACGTTGATCCCAACAAGGGATTCTGCGGTCAAACGCCACTCTGGGCGGCTTCCGGCGAGGGCCATGAGGAGGTCGTAAAGATGTTGCTAGAAAGGAACGATATTGATCCTAACCAGCGATTTTGCGGTCAAACGCCACTCTGGGAGGCTTCCAACCAGGGGCATGAAGGGGTTGTGAAAATGTTGCTGGAACGGAACGACGTTGATCCCAATAAGGGTCTATTCGGTCTAACACCACTCTGGGCGGCTTCCAACAAGGGCCATGAAGCAGTCGTGAAAATGTTGATGGAACCGAACGACGTTGATCCCAACTAGGGTATTTTCGGTCACACGCCAGTCGGGGCGGCCTCCAAGAAGGGGCATGAGGGGGTCGTGAAGATGTTGCTGGAACGGAATGACATTGATCCCCACAAGGGTTTATTCGGCCAAACGCCACTCAGCGCGGCTTCTCAGGAAGGGCATGAGGGGGTTATAAAGATGCTGCTGGAAGGGAACGATGCTAATCCCCACTCACCTGTACCCCGTTGGTACCATTCCATACTCGCTTGCACCCCTCATGATTTGCGTTCTGTTTCCTATATCCAGCTACCTAAGGGCGTCTATGATTGAATTTGTATTTATTTGTACTACTATATGACTGGGATGACAACCGGATTCGATTATGAGAATGATGGACGGAAGCTCCATATGCACAGCCACATAAGAGATTAGACACTCACACTATACACAAGAAAATGGACGAATTGCCAGAGCCAATAGAGCAGAGTTCATGACCCGTGTTTAGCAGTATTCACTTTGCTTTTTTCTCTTCCCTCACATGTTCTTCCTCTCCTGCCCCACCACCTCTCCTTGACCACTGATCCTTTTAGCTTATTATGAGATAAATCCCACCCTATTAAAATCGCCTAATTGACACCAAAAACATCTTAGATTCTCACTCCCTCCATTGGTCTTTGGTCACAATAAATACCTCGTACCCTGGGCGGCAAATCTACCCGCTCCCCCTACCGCCCCCCGTTCCTCGCGAGTTCTCCAAGTGCCAGCTACTAAGAAACATGTGCTAGATGTTTCCTATATGTGCCAGAATCAAGCTCTAAGGGACCTGCGGGATGTGCGCTGGGTCGGGAATCCGCTTCAAAAGTCAACCCACAATGATACCCACCATACCCGCGGGAGGAGTTGAACACTATCCACAAGATGATCAGGTATGTCTTAAAACTGAGCATCTACAACTAGTGTTGTTCATGAGCCTCGTGGGCTCGAGCCTTGCTCGAGCTGCCAAGAGGTTGAGGAAGCCCGTGGGGAAGATGGGAACTACGAGGCAGACACAGAAGGAGATGGTAAGCTTCCCGATGAATTGGTCTTGGGGATAGTGGGAAGGTCGTTTGGTTAGTTGTATATATTTTTCAGTTGCTATATATAGTTTTTTTGTTTTTTTTTGAGTGATAATAGCAGTGAGCAGAGGTATCGTGGCTGCTGTAGCTTCAAATGTCTTGGCGGCTCGAGCCGGCTAGTGAACAACACTATCTACAACATGCTATAGATTTTCAGCTTCAACTTAACTCCGCTTGGGGTTCGAATAAGACCGAAATGTATGGTATCGTATAATACTGATATTGAAATGTACTGTATGGTGCAATCCCCCGGGGGCGGTAACTCGTACTATAAACTTAAGGCCGTGTGATTAGGTTTTTTACTGTAGGAGCGGGGGTTGCGGAAGTGCTGATTAAGTAAACTTCCTCATAGCAAGGGAATTTTGTGCGGCGTACTTACAGGTATTAAGGAACACTTTCGCTAAGGAATTAGCTTCAAGGATTTTGTCATAAGTGACGATTACGTGCAGGAGGATCCTACTGAGGACCTAAGCCGAGCACATACTCTTTTATCCAACACAGTGCGCTTGATTGAGTTCCCAAGAATCAAAATTGTGGCTTCGCTTTCTTCCTTGAAGACCATGCCTAGCCTCCCCCATACTTCTCCGGTGCCAGCCAAAGTGTGATTCTCATTCCAGTTCTGGTTGTGGCGACTAGTGGGCTTATACCAAGTTACCATACTATATCATTCTATGGTGATATCGTATCGTACACTATCTAAATTTAGGGTTGAAATTCTCACTTAGGCGAGTGATTGACCGTGATGGTAGTCCGGATCAGGTGGGCGGGGGAATAAAACATTTTGTTACATCTACCTCCATGCAATCTAAGCTTTGGTGAAATGCGCAACATATTTTGATGTGTTTGTTCATTGATCAGCACAATGACATAATTTGTGCTGGAATACCCTTCCGGGTGTATAAAAGTGCGATTATGTTATAGAACCAATGTTCCTGTTGATCACTGTAACCAAACACTCCTCAGAGATTAAATCTCGCGGGAGAATGTACTCGAGTAGTGAATCAACGTAATCCCGGGAAAGTTACCATTACGGAAGCTATTTGAAGCACCGTTATGCTCTAGTGGTGTCTGGTTTCCTTTGCAGAATGTATATGATCCTAATCGGGTATAGAGTTAAATATATCCTATTTCGCGCAAGGCTTGGGTACGGCATTTTTTCCTAAGATCTCGGAGATGATTTCCTACGGTTTTACATTCATTACTAGAGCCAGAAATATAAGCGTAAGTTGCCGGTATTTCATTCTTTCATCACAGCAAGTCTATTGACATGGTGAATTGAGTTGCACATTTTTTTCGGCAGAGGATACAGGGTGAGAAGGTGAGGGGTATTTGGGATTGGGGGGGAATTTAACAAACTGAATTGCAATGTGCTATGAGTTTTAAAGGGCGACAGCGATAACAAAGCGTTCAGAATAATAGTAACAAAAAAAGAAAAAGCAATTCCAATTAAACTACCCTAGCAGCATTTGGAGTTAAAACCTTTCCGGGAATCTCCATTAGGCGAATGATTAATTCGTAGTGAGGGGTGGAAAAGTAGGTTGTGGGTTTTACTTGTATGCTACTACAACCAAAACTGGGTAAGTGCAGGCTGCCTAGACTTCACTGAGGTACTCGGGTATATCATGAATTCATGGTACATCCACCATGACTCTTACAACCCGAGCGATTGAAATTTCAACTCCGAGTGACTCATGGCTTTCTGGGTTTTGACCAACCAGGATCCTTGGGAACTATCTCATGATTACCTCAAGTCTTTATTCTTTGAGGAGTAATCCTCTAAGTCTTTATCGTTTTTAATAGATACTTTATCTATTTCATCTACTATTTTAAGTCCCTCATCTTCCCATAGTACTAGTGTTTTAGGAACAGATGGCTAAGCGAGATTCTACGTTTTTTCCAGCTACTAAGGTAGCTAGAATGGGTTTGGTTTTAGGAGAGATACTTAAGAAGATGATGATGATGGAAAAGGAGATTAATCGTCTTCGACACTATGTTTCGTGGCTTTCCAAGCGGAATCATCAGTTGGTGTTGGAGGCGAGACAGAAAGAGGAGGATAGAGGGAGAGAGGAGGTGGCTGGGGACGATACCCCAGAATTGCCTGAGGAGCAGCAGCAAGAGATGGCTGTGTTGAAGCGGGTGGCGGTGGTGGCTGAATTTGTTAAGGCCGAGAGTGTGGCAAGTATGGCTGACCAAGTCGGTGTAGCGGTAGTGCGCTGGCCGGTGATGGTCAGAGAGGATGGGGGTAGGAGGAGAAGGATAGAGGAAGAGGAGAATGAAGATAGGATAATTGAGGTTGAGGGGAGGGAGAATATTATTGCGATATCTGGTCCCGCCAGTCGGGGTGGGCGATTAGTTGTTTCAGGCGTTGGAGAAAGGCCTCCATTGGGGCCTAGTGGAAGAGGGCGAGGAGGATCGAGGATTGATGGGAGCTCAAGTTACGAGGGCAGGGGTGGATATATATCAGCAAAAATAATACTCTGCGGCCTGTGCGCCCTGTGTATCTGGCACACCTGGCACACATAACGTCAACCACGAATCAGGATGCAACCTTGTATTTGCTTAACTTAAAGTGCACCTGGAGCAGCACCACATTTTCCAGAACGCATCTGGTGCAACACTACATTTTCCTAAACTCCACAGGTACACCTGGCGCAGCACCACATCTTCCTGAATACACCTTGCACAACACTAGATTTTCCTAAACACATCGGGTGCAACCAGCAAACTTCCTGAATACACCTGACGCAATATCCTATCATCAGGAAAGAGTCGCGGGTGCTCTCTTATCCACTCCTAACCTAGGCCACAGCATATATCAAGTTCATAAAGTCCTTTTACATAGTCTATTTTATCCCTAATTCTACTATTTATTTACATAAGAACTGCCCAGTGAAAACACTCGACATTATGCCCCCCCCCTTCAGAAGACTCTCTAATGCGATTACAAGTGGTCATATTGAGACACCCTTCTGGCAATGGACTGATAGGATGGTGTACAATGCCGTCGTTAAAGGGCTTAGCGATCACCTGCCTAATGCTACAGGAATCTGGCTTTAAAGTCAGTGCTCAAAAAGTACACTATATGGACTCCCCCGTCATAGGTCTCTGTACCGCCATGGAAAGTGGTCGTATGGGGACGTCCTTTTGGCGGTGAACAGATGGGATGGCATAGAAGGCCGTCGTAACAGGGCTTGGTGATCGCTTGGCTAACCCCCCAAGAATCTGGCTTTAAAGTCAGCACTCAAAAAACCTCTCTATAAGGACTCCCCCTTTAGAGAACTCTGTAGTGCCATGGAAACTGGTAGTATGGAGACGCTCTTTGAACCCTGGACAGATTGGATGTCGTAGAATGACGTCATAAAAGGGTTTCATGATCGCATACCTAACACCCCCAGAATCTGGCTTTAAATCAGTGCTTGTCAAACACCCCGAACTAGATGGACTAAAAAAACCAGATATAAAGACCCCCCTTCCAAGGACTCGGTATGGCTATGGAAAATAGTCGTTTGGTGAAGACTCTAGAGTAGGCTGGGGTGGAGACAAGTGACGGGGAGATGAAGGTGGGGAGTCGCGTCACTTAAAAGGCAAACTGCCGAGAAACCAGAATATCAGAGAGTGTCCTAGCTATCACTCGCTTTCACACTGAAGTGAAGTAGCATTTTTCGGTCTTTGAAAGATCAAGTTCTGATAATAGAATACTAGTAGTACCCTTGCACAGTGTTAGTGTCTTTAGCGCAAATTTAAGATTAAGAGTAGGGTGGCCTTTTCACTTAGCGCCCACACTAACCTATCTGTCTTTGTCAAAAGTAGCCCCTATCTTTGTATGTGAGAAGGCTGGAATACTAGTCAGAAGGCGGGTAATGACTAGGGGGTACTCAAGAAGCAGAGTGGTTGAGTAGTCTATCCAGATGTGCAATGGTGTTGTGAAGTGCATTCAGAAGGTTGGGGGGTAATTTAGTATGGCAATGTACCTCAGGAGAGACAGAGGGTTGAAGCACCCATCAGGGCACACGAGGCGCTGAGGGCGCAAAAGTGTGGTCGCTTGCATCAGGGTGCAACAACACAGGTACACCAGATATATCGTATATTATTGCTGATGTAGGGGTCGGGGATTAGGGCTGTCACCCATTGCAAGTGGTCCAACTCATGGCTATAATGCCCGGTTTGATGGTTACAGCAGATGGGGTGGGAGAACCGAGGAGTTTTGGAATAGGATAGGATAGGAGTGCCAAAGACCGGATTCCAGAGAAAAATGTTTCGTCCCTGTCGTTTAAGGATCGCTTGAAGTTAACTAGGCTGACACATTACCATAGCGGAGGAGGGATCCTGGTTAAGACAGAAGAAATTGGGCTGGGGTTTTATCCTGTTATTGCTTAAACAAGATTTGGGTTGCTGGACTTTGGAGAGGCTGTGAGTGATGTTTTTTCCTTACGATGATTTACGGGAAGGGGTTTATTATTTTTCTAATTATTTATGGTTTGAGGGCTAGACCAGGTGATGCTTTCCGGAGACGTGAGAGTTAGGAAGGTATGGGCTCTCTTCGTGGCTAGGTTCCGGCTATTGGCTTTGGAGAGGCATACCGGCTGTGTATGTCTCTGAGGAACAGGAATTCAGGCTCATTATGTTTTGTTTTTTGGATAGGTGAGGCGCGACATAGAATAAGGGCAGACAGTCATAATAAGACTACAGAATGCCCATAGAGTCAGTATATTTGTAGTAGTTATGTATGACTTAGCTACTAGACAAATATAAGGCCGAAAAGTTTACAAAAAAAAAAAAAAAAGTTCATGGTATAGATCAGGGGTGGTCATTCCTCTGTCGAGACGGCAACTTTGGAACACTCAAAAAAGATGTGTTCTAAGCCAAGGTGGCGGTGGTGATAAGCCACCGGTTGCGAAACATCTTAAATTCAGGCTGTTGCACATGCCCGCTAGATACTACCTTGGCTGCTGTTTATTTGTGCCATAGCCCAGCTTGCACGGTACAAGTATAGTGGAGCACTGGTACATTCTCCCCCAAACCATCATCCGGCTTTCTGATGTCTGCTAAGTCCCATTTTTGTCTAACTGCGTTGATTTGGACAAAATTATGGTACCCGCTTGCAAGCGCTGTACCACTGCTGTTTCACATCTGATCCCTGCTCTGTACCATGAATTCATCATATACCCGAGTAAATTACAGAAGGCCCTAACTTCATTAAAATATCTGTCTTTGTATTTGTATTCAAAGAATCTGGAGAGTATGTTGTAGTGCAAGCTTCGTGATCAATAGATACGGCACCATACTCTACGGTGTTGTAAAATAGGAGCGCTAGCTGCAATACAGGTAAACGGTGGTTTTCATGCAAAAATCTTTATGCAGACTATCATAACGTTCTCTTCTTCACTCTGGGTATCGAAGGCAGATTGGGAGGCAGAGTGTGTTACCGAGTCGGTCTTAACCGAGCACTTTCGAGGTATTGCAATATGGTACAGTACTGGGGGTGGGTCAAAAAGGTCGGAAAACTTTAGGTGGCGAGACAAGGATTAGAAGAGTTGATCAGCGAGGGTGGGTGGAAAGGGGAAGACTGTTACATGATGCCATTAAACCTGAGTAGTTGAACAGAGTGATTGTCAATGTACCTGGAAATCCTATTCAGATTGTAGAGGGAGAGATCAAGGCCAAAAGGAGGAAAGGGAAGCAAGGCTTTTGGAATACTAGTAGTCCTTTTAAGAGACTCAAATAAATGAATATATTGAACCACATACCAGCAACCTACCATCGATGTGGTCATGTAGCGGGTGCCAGACACCAATACCTTCAATCCGGGTCTCTGGCTTCCTGCAAGACGAGAATTTTTCCATTGAAGCAACCCGGTCCCCCAACGACCCCGCCTGACCCTGCCGATCTTTTTTTCCGACCTTTTTGACCCCCCCCTAGTATAATCAAAGAACATTTCAAGGGTTAGGGCTATGGGCTCGCTTAAGAGATTCCAGGTTCTTTGTTTGAGCCAGGCTAATCATACTCCAGGAGAGATCCCGAATTTTTCAATGCTCAAAAAGAAATCATCTTCCATGCATATCGTTGTTAGGTCAAGCGTCAAGAGGAAATAACATGTTCAATGGGTAAGAGCGGCATCGAGCTTTGGGTTTGAAAGACATTAATCTCACTAATTTACACTTGTTACTAGTTGTGGGTTTACGGTCTTTCATAGGATCATGACGAATATCTAGGGGCCACGAACAGGTGTATTTGACAACCAAAAACCGAATTCGTCAAAGTAGGGTAACAAAGAAATACCCGCCGATATTTATGACCCTAGGAAAGGCTATCATACCTACTGTGGTGCTTGCGGAGAAAGCGGCATCAAGGCGATCCTCCATGTGTCCGGAGAGGCTCCTCCAGAGGGAGCGCCCGGGGAAGTTATGTATTGGTGTTGAGGCGAATTGGAGCGAAGCTGCCGAACTCGGATTGGCTCGTGGGAGTCGAAGATCATCAACCCCACATGCCAAGAGTTCGCTTAACTTTTTTTAGAGAAAAACAAAACACTTTATTCTCCGGGTTTTCGGCATCGAGCTTAAACATCTGCCCATGCCTTGGCTCTGCCCATGCTTGTATTTGTGGATCTCATTACAATACCGTTAGCAGGCATTCGCAATTCTGTTAACCTACCAAACTAAACCTATTATATCGTGGACTGACGCAGGAGATTGAGGAAGATTAGCGGTTAGGAGGAAGATACGATACTGTAAAAACTCTGTACTTGTATCTGGAATGGGGCTTGGCTATGGCGCATATATCCCTGAAATCATCACACCAGCCCAAGATAGGTTTAGTTTGGGAAGAGAGGAGGGTTGAGACAGTTATTGGAGGGGTCCAGCGCGGCTGAGTGGCTGAGGCTATACCGTGTTAGGAAGGCGCCAGTCCCACTCAGGGACTTTTATCTCTAGCCCTGAGATTAGCGACCTGACAGCGATAAGGAATGTAAAGAGTTTTTACCGTAATGGAAGAACAGAAGTTTTTGCGGTAGTGCAAACCTAACTTTGGTCTGTGAGAACTCGATTCCGCCTCACTTATGCTCGCCCCCCTACTGTGGCACCGGGGACGCGTTGTCAGGATCCTCGGTTAGGATAATGCTTAATTGGACCGATGGGAAGGGGAAAAAAAAAAGCTCTAATATCGGCTAGTACTGCGCGCACTTTAGATAAACAACTGGAGTCCGGGCCCCGACTGGATGAAAATGCTTGTGTACCGGTGTCTGCTGTCGCGTTTGAAGAATACGGTTAACTTAGTCTGCTAATGTATATGATTGTAAAAAGAAACCCCGCTCTACAGAATTTAAATTACTACCGGCAGTACTGGGTGTGGGGCGGCTGAATGAAAAATTTCAGGTAAAAACTTGATACCTCTTCAGCTGTTTTTTTTCGCCCTAGAATCTTCTTTGTTAAATTGGTGGGTGAAGTCTTGTTTATCGAGAGCCTTGCAGCTTGTGAGCACTGCCTGCGTCCTTGTGTAACGCCGGAGGCTGAGAAGTTACCACCCCCCCCCTTTCCCCAGGTCCAAGGGATCCCCCCTCTTTCCGCGAGAATTCATACCCTAACTGCACACAATCCCTCTCTAACTTTCACAAGAAATTCAGATCACCGCCTATAGCGCAGATGTCGCCAAAGCACCAGCGGGTCGCCAATGCTGCTAACTCGTTCAATAATAACAATAATTCGTTCAACTATATCGTCAACTACATTACCGAAACAGATGCCGAGGGTCGTCAAATCCTGCAGTGGCTATCGCCACTGGAACCACAACAACGGCACCAAGGTGTGCGGACCGACCGCCTCGCTGGCGTGGGGCACTGGGTACTAGAAGCTAGCGAGTTTAAAAAGTGGAGGGATGCGGAAGATGGTTGTGTTGAGCCAGTGATGTTTTGTTACGGGAATCCAGGAGTTGGGAAAACCTATGTCAGGTAGGAATGGTTCAAGAGCAAGATAGCGCCAATGTCGCTAACGATTAGTAAATAACAGCTCTCTAGTTATTGATACTTTGTGCGATCAGGCTGTGGGGAAAGACGTTGCGGTGGTGGGAGTATATTGCGATTACCTGGCCCAACAGGAACAGTCCGCCCCGAGTATGTTGGGCGCCATGCTCAAGCAACTTGTCAGCAGAAGAGGAATCCCCAAATATATACGGAAGGCCTTTCGGGAGGCCGAAAGAAAGTTTAGCGGTCGGGGCCTCCAACTCCCCGACATGGTAGATGCGCTAAAGAAGACCATTACATCTCTACCACGGTTGTTTATATGTATCGACGCATTAGATGAATGCACACCGAAGCACTGACAGGAGCTCATTGAGTCGCTGCTGGAAATTGTTCGAGTATCTCCGGGCACACGAGTATTCATTACTGGAAGGCCCCAGATCGAGGGCGAGGTCGTGGGATGTTTTACCGAGCCGCTTACTATACCGCTCAGTCCTACTCCCGGGGATATTATGGATTATCTGGAGATGAGACTGAGAAAGGACACTGATCCTCATGCCATGAATGACGAATTGCGGGCAGATATTAAGAGAATCGTTCCGGAGAAGATCTCGGAAAGGTAAGCCAGAATGTCAAATACATTCCCAAGACAAGCCCGGGGCATAATCCACTCACACTGGTTTCTAGTTTCCTTCTCGTTTCTCTAAATATGGATGCAATCCTAGGCGAGATTACCCTCACGCGGAGAAGAAAGAAGCTTGATGAAATGACAAATGGGGACGGGCTGGGCGCTGCTTACACGGAAACTCTATCACGGATACAGGCGCAACCCGAAAGCAGATCAAAACTCGGCATGGAAGTTCTAATGTGGGTATCGCATGCGGAGCGGCCATTACATGTCGACGAGCTATGCCACGCCCTAGGGGTAGAGGGGTCTATCGACTTGGATAATCAGAATATTCCTGCGATAGAAGCACTACTAGCATGCTCTCTGGGGCTCGTCACGGTCGAGAAGTCCTCGTCTACCGTCCGGCTTGTCCACTACACTCTGCAAGAACATCTCTCCAATAACACCAACTTGTTCCCTAACCCCCACGCGATAATTGCTGAGGTTTGCTTAACTTACCTCAATTTTCCGCACGTGAGGGACCTCCCGCCTACCCTTCGTGCAGTCCCACCAACTGCCCCTTTTGTCGAGTATGCTTCTTATTACTGGGGTGCACATGCAGGACGGGAAACCACAGAAACTGTGAAAACTCTTGCATTGAAGCTACTCGATGGATACGACAAGCACATATCTTCGAAGGTGCTATTATTGCATGGTGTAGGAACTGAGGAGCGGCCATTGGATGGAGATGACACCCCGGGGGGATTTACCGGGCTCCACGGTGCCGCATACTTCGGATGCGTGGAGATTATAGCTGCTTTATTGGAGACTAATAAAGTGGATGTGCAGGCAACCGACATCCACGGCAAGACAGCACTTGCTTGGGCTTCGCGGAGGGGACATGAGGGGGTGGTGAGGGTGCTACTGGAACAGGGCGACGTCAATTCCGACATACCTGGCACCAAATATGGCTCAGCGCCGCTCTTGTGGGCTGCTGAAAATGGGCATGAGGGCGTCGTGAGGATACTGCTCGAGCGGAACGACGTCAATCCCGATAAACGGGATTCGTTAAGTAGAACACCACTATTGTTGGCTTCCCTGAATGGACATGAGGGGATCGTAAGGATGCTGCTAGAACGGGACAATGTCAATCCCAACACACTGGATAGGGGGCGTCGAACACCACTCTTGTGGGCTTCGCGGCGTGGGCATGAGGGGGTTGTAAGGATGCTGCTGGAACGGAATGGCGTTAACCCTAATAAACGAGATTCGTCCGGTACAACACCACTATCGTGGGCTTCCCTGAATGGACATGAGGGGATCGTAAGGATGCTTCTGCAGCGGAACAATGTCCATCCCGACAAACCGGATAGACAGAACCGAACACCACTCTCGTGGGCTTCGCGGCGTGGGCATGAGGGGGTTGTAAGGATGCTGCTGGAACGGACCGACGTCGATCCCGATAAACGGGATTCGTCACGTGCGACGCCACTATCGTGGGCATCCCTAAATAAGCACGAAAGTGTCGTAAGGATGCTTCTAGAACGGAACGACATCGATCCCAACAAATCGGATAGTCTGCTTCGAACGCCACTCATGGGGGCCTCCTATAATGGGCACGAAGGTGTCGTAAGGATGCTGCTAGAACGGAGCGATATTAACCCTGACAAACCTGACTTGTTCCATATAACCCCACTATCCTGGGCTTCCCGGAGTGGGCACGAGGGAGTCATAAGGATGTTGCTGGAACGCAACGACGTCAATCCCCACCAACGGGATTTGCTAGGTCTAACACCACTATTGTGGGCTTCCCTATGTGGGCATGAGGGGGTCGTGAGGATGCTGCCGGAGCAGAGCGACGCCAATCCCTACAGACTTCATAGGTGGCATCGAAGACTTCTCTGGTCGGTATCGTGGGTTGGGGGGAGTGTGGGTGGGGATCTAAGGATGTTGCTAAAACGCCAACCCACACAAACCAGATAGGTAGCGTCGAACACCGCCCTGGGGGACATCGCGGGGTCTTGTGGATGCTCAAAAGCTTGAAATCCCTACAATGCGGACAAGCGGAGTCGACGAATCTGATCCCCAAATATGCTCCAAGACTGCGATTAACGGAGCCCACCCCCCACGAGCTGCCATTTGAACCTCCTTTCAAATGGGCCCCCATGTTTTCATATCCAACAATGAAACCGGACACTTCCCTCCCTATCTACTAGATTCACCCTCCCAACATGGTAACAACCCGGGCGAAACGAAGTCAACCCCACCACGGACAATTCTGGACGCATGAGTCAATAAGTTACGGCAGATATCCCTCCTGTGGATCATTTGTCTGGAACCCCTTGTTGTTTCCTTGATTCGCTCAAATCACCCTACCTCCTACCCCAATTTTTCGTTGCCATGTTCCTAGACTTTTGTCCAGCTTTTCTCTATCTGTGATCCATCCCTGTATTTACGCACCCATTCCTCTCTATGCGTATACCATTTGGATTTCCCTTCTGTTTCTCATTCTTTGGGTTAAGTTATTCAAGCTTAGTTGATGATTGACTTTGTATTTAGTTGTATTATTGCATACCCCAGGCAGCGAAAATACTGTATTATAGGCGAGATGAATGGAAGCTATTGAAAATCACGCACGCTTTGTAATGTGATTGATTACATGAGCTTAGCGTATCAAGAACAACGGCTACATATCTATAATTCACTATCTTTCACATAAAGGACAAACTAAAATAATTTTCAAGTCGGAGAAGGAAGGTGGAGTTAGGACCGAAGTAAAGAAGTCAATGAGGAGAGAATAGAAGAAAAGAAATAAATAAAACAGAGAAGAACCGAAGGGATAGAAGAGAACAGATTTGGTGATAGATAGGGAGAGGAGCGAGGTGGATGTTATTATACCATGAGAAAAGTGAGATTAAGAAAGGAAGGAGATGGGATGCGGAAGTTCTAAGATTTGTGTATTTTAAGGACCCTCGTTTCCCGAGTAAGTTAAGGGCCCGTTTACCTATAGGCGGCTGTCTAGCGACCAGAGACACTGCCGACCGTCAGAGAAAGTCATTTATATAAACGGGCTTTAAGATATATACTAGGAAGTATTTTAGCTAAGTTAAACATGCAACTATTCTGTTTTCTTTACACACCTTCAACGGTTTGTCCATTTCTAGAAAAGAAATTTGTAATAGGTGGTTGGACTAGACGGTGGTGTATGAACTATTATCTGATAAACGGCACCAAAGCAGTGTTCCGAACTGTCCAGGGGCCCCACAGGGGACGGCGGGGATAATGCCAAGAAGATGGGACGGGGCGGGACGGGTGTAGGCAAGGAATGCGAGGAGGGACTATGGCAAGTGTACAATTTGTGCGGTAAAATTTTTAGGAATGAGGGAAATTTGGGGGAACCCTTTAGGGCGGGGGCTATACTAAATAACGTCACAAGAATGTCCACATTAGAAAAAAGGAAAGCAAAATAAATAAATAGTTGTTGGATCCCAGGAGTTTTACCTTACAAACTTCTACCTGCTTGACACCTTCTACACTGGCCTCCAGACATGGGTTGTCTTCCTAATTGAGAGAACTACTTAGCTGTATTTTTTTTATCTTCCCCACCTGCTCCCTTTCATGTTTCCTTCTGACTCTCATTCATCCTTCCTCCTAGCTCTAGTTATTTACCCTTCTCACTTACTTATATCTTCCCTGTTGGCTTACATTCTATTTTCCTTCAAATCTCATTCTTCTTTCATGCCAGCTGTTATCCTTTTTCCAAGTATATACTTGTCCATCTTATATCCTATTTTTGATTTTGATTTCTTGTGAGCTCTCCATTCTGCTCTCTAATATCTCTCTATTGTCTTCCCTGAAGGCTATGTGCATCTTGTACGACACTAGTAGTGTGGTACTATGGTGGAGATCTATTATATCACTGCTAATTATTGTCTGACAGATAACTAACACTAGCATTCAGAAATTCTATTTCTTCTATAGCTGAAATATTTCAGCTGATATATTGAATCTTTATTTCAAGTTGACTATCTATGATGAAAATGATATTGAATAGAGTGGAAAGAAGACTTAATCTTTATGATATACTATGATTTAGTACTTGTCAACATTCTATCAGGTAATATTCTAATTATCTTTCATCTACAATTTTTGAATATCAACTAATTATTAATTATTTAGCTTGAGGCTTATAGTATTCTCTTTCTACTAACCTCTACTATTCAGTATCCCTTCTGCTATTATTAAGTATAGTGTATTCAAAATATTCACAATTACTTTAAAGTGAATAGTTAGGTGATAGAGGTAAACTCTGTTGATAAGATTGTTAGGCATATTGGAACCCCGTTTACACAGTACTGGATTCCAGAGCATGGATCTCCAAAGTGTACAGACCCTCAAGATACACAACCGTATTTTCCTACTCATACCCCTGCGGCACCAACGTTAGGACACTACATTCCTTGAAGTACTTGTGACAGTAGCACTCGCACTGTGGAATTTCTCCTCAGGGACTGCTCACCCTAACAGCATATACATCATGGCCATCTATCTGACCAGATGCTGTTTGCGTAATATATGAGAGGACAACGTAGCGAAAGTTATCCAACTCATTCAGACCAAATCAGTCAATGTCGTATAAAGTTATAGGCCATCAAAGCTAAAGGTATAAGGGAAGCAAAAGAGTGGACATGCAAGTGAAATCACTTTTATGAGTTAAGGGATTCAAATGCACATGGTGGAAACCAATGGTCCCACTCAGAACTGGTCAGTAAGGTAGAGGTATTGCCCGTTAATAGCTATTAGGGCGATTACGAGTAAAAGTCATACCGAAGCCTGATGCATACCTAGTCTGAGAACTCATAGCATTGAATATTCTGACAACCTTAGGAGTTGGCCACTTCTTACATGGTTCGGTGAAGAATATTATTATGCTAGCTAGTTGGGCTGCGTGTAGTCTGCACTCACCTATTACTGACAGTACTGACACACCCTCTCGGTAATATGATGGTGTATGTCTTCATAATGTTAAAGCGAAAGAACCAGAGCAGTCAGGGTCAAGAGGTGTTCGCACTTTTCAGATCGATGGAAATTAGTCAGTAGCTACTTAGCTAGTATAGTAGTCTTATTGGTATATTCTTGTTTTTTTTTTTTTTTTTTTCAAATCATGTATTACTTATTAAGGTACAAGAACTAGCATGCAGCATTAGCTATGGCGTAAAGAAAACATTAATCTCAAAAACCATTCCTCCCCGGACAAAGGAAAAAACAATCACTCCAAGTTCATCTGGTCTGGAACTAACCGCATATCTCGCACATAAGAAGAGCACACCCACCCACCAACAGAAAGAAACCAAACTGCCGAAGCTTGCTCAGCAACCCAGCAGACAGAAAGGACTCCTGGAACATGAAAGCAGGAACTAACAGGAAAACCTTCTCCCTAGACTCCAACAATAAAAGTAAAACCCTTGATGGGTAAGTGAGAGAATACCACTTTAACGAAAACTACAATAGATAAGGAACATATATCAAAGTGGGGTCGAACAGAGCAGAAAGCTAAAGAGCAAGGGTCTGGACAATTATAATCGACCAAGGCGCTAGACATTGGCCAAGGAGGCAGTGCAATACAATGACAGAGAGTAACTGAGGCAAGTGACTGTGACAAAAGGACGCGGGAGCAAGCGGAGCGACTGGGCTGAGAGGAAGCCAACCTTAATGAGTGAACTTGTAGCTGTAACAGAGTAACTGGACGAAACCAGGAGGAGAGTAAACAGCGTGGTACACAAGAGTTCAAGGTCCCGGTGGGAATGATAAACAGATAGCCCTCATGAGCGCAGAGGAGATGTGTTGTCATCCGTTGCTAAGCGAGCAGCATCAGGAAGCGTGGTCGAGAAGCGAAGCGAAACGTGAGGTTTAACGTGATACATCTCTGAGGAAGGGGCCCTTTAACCGTAAGAGAACAGAGGGGGAGGGAGGAGGAAGAGCTGTGAACCCCTAGGCAAAAGAGCTAACAAGGGGAAGAGAGGGGAGGGTGAAGAGTTGACGATGATTTCTCTGGTGTTGAGATTTCAATTGCCTGAGGTGTAGAGGAGATGGTTCGTGTAGTCTTATTGGTATAGTCAAGCACTATTTTATATAAGGTCCTGGGTTCCACTCTCATCCAGATCCTAGTTATTTTACATGACAAAACAATTGATGTAGCTCTGAAATCAAGTACTGGAGAAGAGATCCTATAAATATAAGAAGTTATCACTCTAGAAAAATATCATTATCAAACTTCACTTTCTATCACCTTACAAATAATTATTTGATTATACCTACCACCCTTCCTAGACAATTTCCGTTTAGAAGACACAGGTCTAGCTTGATAGTACACAGGATATTGGCTACCCCTAACAAAAATATTGATTGATAATACTAGGAAAAGAAAGCAGAATACTTATTCTCCCGTGATTATGATGAGATACTGAGAGAGATATGCTATTGAGAGGCTATCAATGGAACCTTCGTCTCATTCTCCTATTATATAAGGGGTTACAATCACTATTACTTATCTGGTAGTATGTATTACAGAGTATTCAAAGACTACAAGTGACAGTAGAATTGATTGAGAGAGAGAGTATTAAATCAGTCAATCAATAGTCCAAGTTTACTTTAATTCTTAGTAAGTAAGAGGCACACTCAGAATTTGGTAAAGCCTATTTAAAATTATTAGCAGTTAATTGTAATAGACTATAAGCTTCAAGATATTGATATATTAATAAAAATCCAACATGTTGCAGCCTTATAAAATTCTAGATCAAAGTAGGTTCAAGACAGGATTTTAGTCTAGAATATACTAAATTATTTGAAATATATGAAATAAAGAATACAAGTCTTATTCTAATTACTATTCAGATAAGTTTCATTTACTCTAACAGAAGTAATACTATTAAGATGTTAGTAGCTATCTAAGTAGTGTGAATTGAGATAATTTCTGTACTATTGGCATATATCCTCTACATTGTATTCATTAATATTATTTGGCAAACTTACTTTACAAGAATAATTACAAGTATTACAGAAGTACTATTAGGAAAAATAATAGCAAGAATTATACTCCTGATAGTGATCTACATCAGCAAAAAAACAGCCTGCCCCCTGTGCCTCATGTCATTGAGATTTACGTTTTGGTGCATCATGAGTCGATTGATCACGATATTAGAAATCCCGTTAGTTTGACTAAAGAAGATAATATTAATTCTGTTTTCTGAAAAATATGAGCAATTTTTATTAAGAACTCACGGACCTTTTACATACCGAAGTTGAGAAATTTGAGTTCATAACATCCAACTTTGTAAAGTAAAATGGCTATGAGATATTGATAAAAATAGCTCATATTTTGCTAAAATTAAGATTTGTATCTGATCATTAGGGGATACAATCGGAAGCATGATGATTAACTGGGGTCACTCGCGATTAGCCAAAACATAAAACTCAACGACATAGCTCACCGTGAAGCACAAAAGACAGATTTCTTTTTTGCTGATGTGCATAGTAGACGAAATTATTCCACTTTGAAGAGTATCACAAGCTATATCACCTAGATTAACACTACTTATTGAATACAAAGATCACCAACCATCTGCTATGGTTCATAGAATATAAACTGAAATAACATAAATATAGTGAAAATACCAAATAATCAGATAGGTTATTATCAATATCAAATTGCAATGTCATGGGTGAATGTTTTTGATCAAAGCAAAAACAGGAAGATTTAAATCTGCAATACAATTGGGAGAACTTGAAGTACTATCTGCTATATTTGGAGTGCCTTACTATACATAGTGCTATAATAAATAATAGACAATATTAAATTATTTTTTAGGTCTGACAATACATAGTGTTGAGATTTAGATATAACTTAAGCTTATTATTAGTTTTTTATGAAATGAAATATAGCAAATATGTCGGTTTGAAATCGGAATATCACAGCTGGAATATTTCTGACATATTAATAAATATTTAGTGGAATTTGGAAATTATCTATCAAAAATATTGTACTATTATACTTAATAGCCAGTTTCCCTCCTATTTCGCATTGCTCATAGTCGGTAAAAGCAAGTGTGACGGAAAAGCAAGTGTGACGCGCCACTTTTTTGTTTTTTGTAGTCTACATAACAATGGTTGTGAATAACAACTTTAATTGAATGCTACAAAGTTAGCATTTCTAGTAATTGAGTCACTTGATGTACATGAAGAACCAGAGTCTGACTGACTACCCATATCCTCAGAATCATCTTCAGGGTAACAAGTTTCTGTCCTCCTTTGGCCTTGCCCATTTCCAACTTCACTAAGAGCTAGCAATTGAGGATCAATAACATTAGAGGGTCAAACAGATGCAGGTTCTAGAAGCAAAAGAGCTTGCAAGATATCAGGAGGTGGTTCCAGTGACTCAAGATCTTGAATACTAGGATTCTTCTCAGGATCAGGAACTGGGATTTGCAGCTCAGCAGGAACAATTCCCCCACTAGTGAGAATATTCCTAATCTGCTGTTTTCTTTTCTTCTCTGCCTTGCGAGCAGTAATGCCACGGCGATTAAGAGCAGTTTTAGCTTTATTCACTGCAACTTGAATATTCTTGTTAGCCTTCTTAATTGCGGCTGCCTTCTCATTCTCCTCCTTTTCCTTCTTCCTTTGTCTTACAGCATCAACAGTAATGATACCACCTTTTTGAACAACCCTACGGGACTTGCTCTTGCACTTTTTCTCCTCCTGAACTCTTGTTTGGACATTTTGATAATTTTCTCGTTGGAGTTCAGCTTGCGCAAGCAGTATTTGGGTCTCTTTTGCCCACTATTCGAAATGGTTCTTCGAAGATGGACTAAAGGTTTCGGCATGCTAAAACCATTCACCAAGTTCTTTCTGGCAGTTAAAATAGGTGTTGGGAAGAATGGGAAGTTCCAACTCGCCACCCTCATCCACCGATATACCAGTCTCATCTTCACCATCTCCTTGGCTACTACCCAAAGTGTGAAGAGAATTTGCAACCACTGTGGCCTTTGTACTGTAATGACACATTTTCTTCAAGGCTTTCTTGAAGGACACAGGGAACATTCCGGACTCTTTAAAAAGGTTTTTAATGGTGAATGGTTGGAAGGTTTTCTCACGAATAGAGCTGAGATCGCGGAAGAAGGACATCAGCAAAAAAAAAATCTCTCTTTTGTGCTCCACGGTGAGCCATGTCGTTGAGTTTTACGTTTTGGCTATTCGCGAGTGACCCCGGTTAATCATGATGCTTCCCATTGTATCCCCTAATGATCAGATACAAATCTTAAATTTAGCAAAATATGAGCTATTTTTATCCATATCTCATAGGCATTTTACATTACAAAGTTGTACGTTATGAACTCAAATATCTCAACTTCGGTATGTAAAAAGTCCGTGAGTTCTTAATAAAAATTGCTCATATTTTGCAGAAAACAGAATTAATATCATCTTCTTTAGTCAAGCTAACGGGATTTTTAATATCGCGATCATAGGACTCACAATCTGCCAAAACGTAAAACTCAACGACATGAGGCAGAGGGGGCAGGCTGTTTTTTTGCTGATGGAGGACATAGTATATTGAATATCCAATGAGTGGAGGGCAGAGTGAATAGCCTTGTTATGGTAGTGCTTCCACAGACGGAAGACACCAACATCCAAGGGCTGTAAAACATGGGTGAGATGGGAGGGGAATGTGAGTGAAACAATGTGGTTCTCGTGGCATTTGATAATGAAATCATCTTGACGGTGGGTGATATGGCCATCAAGGAGAAGGGCACGCCAGTGCTTCTCTCGCCCTGCATCGACATGTTTGATGAAATGGTCTAGCCAGGCAAGGGCAATACTCTCGTTGGTATAGCCAGTTTGTGATACAGCAATTACCTCAGCTCCTGTCAAGTTGTCCTAAATCCAATTCTCCATGATCTTCTCCCCTGGGCAAACGACAATAGGTGGAGGTGGGGTGCTTCTATCAGCACAGATTGTCTCGATAATGGTAAGAGACTGGCAATTTTCAGGACTGGCTGTGTAGAGTTCCTTTACTTCTGTGGGAACAATCACAAGCTCCCCTGTTGGACATCCAATTCTCACACCAGACTCGTCCATATTGTAGATGTACTTGGCCCATTTGATACCGTATTCTGATAGTGTATTTTCATGCTCGACAAAGAAGGCCTTCGTATCTTCTTCAGAGTGGGTGGCAACTCGGACATGGGCGATGGGTTTGGTTTTAATCGAATAAAGCCCTGGGTGCTTCTTCAGCCAATTGCGAAACCAGACCAGAGTTGGTGGATTCTGTTTCTCCTGCTGATGTAGATGACATATGGCGGTATAGATAATGGATGGGGTGGCTCCTAGACCCATCTCCAATTACTCTAAGCAGAACCGGAAAATAGCTTCTTCCTGTGCTGTAGTCAGAATCAAATTATTCCCACCATGGCGGTTGAAAGTCCCTCGAGAATTACGCTTCTGATGATGGGTACGATGTTGACACATTCTGATAGATGATGATTTGATGTTGAAAATAATCGCGGCTGTGGAAGCTTTCTCAGTTGGCTCTTCCTCCAGCCATTGGATAGTACAATCTAATCGCTGCTTGGCTTCGAGCCTGTCAGTCGCCTCCAATTCTGCCATTTTGTTTCCTAAAACCTCTGTCATGTCAGCAACTAGAATTTCAATAGTCAAAATAGCAATGAAGGAGCGAGAATATACCTTGGTGGTGCTCAGAGAATGGAGAAAAGAATGGTTTGTGCTAACTGTGGCAGTAGGAGGAATGAGTGCGGACTCAGATTGTTCCCCTTAAGGTGTTTGATTGGGTCTGTGTTGGTAGGCTGGTATGAGGCTCCGTTTCCTGAAGGGAAAAAAAGAAAAAAAAAGTGGCCCATCACACTTGCTTTTCCATCACACTTGCTTTTACCGACTATGAGCAACACGAAATAGGAGGGGAACCGGCTATTATAGCAAAATTGAACTAATTTTATGTCTACCTTTCAAGCTCAGAAATTGCAATCCTGTAGCAGCAACTATCTAAGGTTTATTATATGGAGTAATATTACTCTTATAGTTAATATACTATAGAGACTAATTTCGAAAAGTTTGTTATTAAAAAAATACTAGATACACCAATTTACTATATTTAGGAGTACATTCCACCAAATTTTCAATATTTTACTAGTACTATTGAATGGAAAGTTAAATATAATGGCATTGATCCAATAATGGTAATAGTATCATAAGGCACATTTTATTTTTCAGCCATATTTCAATATATGACTTTTATGGAGTTATTATAAGAACAAGAATTACCAATAGAACAAGACTACTCTATCTTGTTAAAAAAATTATAAAGTTTTCATATTGCTTACCCTTACTCTTGCAAGATGCAAAATGAAGAATCACCTATGACAATTATTCTCTTGCTAAGAATAGTATATTTTGAAAAGTGCGGGGAAGAATTTTAGTAACAGTATTGGTTATTACACTACTTGTTGGTTGCATTGTAAATAATTTAAAGATATTAGAAACCCGACAAAGAGAGAACATGTATTTGAAAGTAAGGTATACTCGGAGTTAGAACAGGAGAGTAACATACTAAGGGGATAGTGAGACAGAGGAACATATGAGGAGTGAAGTAATAAGAAAACCTTCAGAATGATACCAAATGGTGAAATGAGATCATGGGTAGAGAGATTTTGGATAAAGTTTAGGTATAGAAGGAATGGACAATAGAAATACAGTGTAATAACCCTATGGATGAGTAATTACAATGAACCTTACTGCAGCTTATATGGTATACCAGGAGATAACTAGATATAGTATATTATAGTATATTTCTATGATTAAAGAGTAGACTAAAGTTGGTAATAAGATCTACTAGCCGAGCTTAAGTCTGGTATGGGTATAACGATAAGGTAGGATAACCCTGAGTAGAAGTAGGCAATTCGCTAGACAGGGTAACCTTTAGCCCATATATTGGTGTAGCCCAAAGGAGTTAGTTCAAACATTACACAGGTCTCTGGGGTGACATATTGTATGATTATTCAAAGTTAACTACACAATACCACTATGGAAGAGTAAAGTCACCCTACCTTAGAAATCAAGTTAGACTACCCAGGGGTCCCAGTTACCCTACTTAGGAGCCATGGTTACTCTAGCTTTAGAGACAAAGTGAACTGGAAGTTATAAGGGAAGATTGTTATATCTCTCTGGGGGCCTTAGATGTTACAGGACTGCTCCACGGCTTACTAGCAACCATGCTATAGGCGTGGGAGGCCTCAGAAATTCAGGTAACCAAGAGGAATATTCCTAATACCTCTCTCTAGCCCTGACGTTTAGATGATATGGACTAACTAGCACCTTATGTAGTTGCTACTTAGCTAGTTTGAAGATATCTATAAAGAAAGCTCTACAATACTATATACATCGCCACCGTTCAACCAATCAGACTCTGTTCACAGAATAAATAGAGGGTAAATGGGTGGCTGCCCAAAGGGAGAGCACCGGTTTTCATCCTATTGGCGACCACCAGACTAAGAACTTACAATACTATCCCACAGGTAGTAAGGTAGTCCTCCCAGCAGTTCCTAAGGCTCTTCAGAAATCGTCATCAACCTCAATAGATAAGCCACTAAGGGAAGCCATAAGCCTACACCGGGCACTATAGCACTACCACAGATAATTAGGTAGATGCTAGAAATAGTAATCAACCAAGAGTATGTTTAGTCTTAGGGGCTAGCCTCCAGGTAGCGCCATGGAAGCTAAGCCATCAGCACTAACTACTAGAGGAGCATTTTGTCGACCAAATATTATAAGGTGAAAAGTAGATTAGCTGACAGACTACATTACACATACATAGATTAAACTGGCATTGGACCCGTATGTCCAATAGAGTGTATTTGTTATAGCCAATGAGACATTTAGCCACTGACCACTTGAAGATAGAAAGAGTTTTCCTCTCCTGCAGTGGTATTTAGAATACTATGAAGAAAACCTTCTCATTAATAGAGATAACCACATCTGAGCCTTCTGATACCCAAAGATGGTATCGAGAAAACCCTGAGAGGAGCAGGCCGTTCACGAAGGTCAGAGTAAGGATGGGTCTGGATGGCTTATAACTATATCTACAAAAATTTTAGGTGAACAACATTCTACTCTGAGAACCAACGATCCTCGAAAGAAATATTAATTGAGTGAAGCTTTTAGGCTTAAGGATATCAAGTTTTACCCTTTGATTCTTCTACTGAACTTTATCTTTATCTTTACATTTGATGTTCAGTCTTCAGTGGGGTCGCAATCATAGAATCCATCTTCCTCCAGGTTGTCCCCGTTACACACAGGGCAAGGATTTTTGACCAAGAAGAAGACTGACTCTCATCAATAATTGTGCTTCATATATATATAGGACTTTGTTTGTACAATGAAAGCATGAAGTTTAGTAAGAGATATACTCCCCTATACCTATCATAGCCTGCTCTATTGATATCTCTCTATAGCAGTAAGTGGTGAGAATGCAGAATTATCTAACCCAAAAGATCAGTACACTAATTGAGTAATAACTTCAATTTTCAGAAATACCAAAAGAAGAATAAAAGGGTAAACCTTATGTAAATGCCTTGAATAGCATATATTTGCCAGTAAATAAATGTCTTGAATAACTACAAAGTGCTAATTTTGATGTATTTATAATATACAATGTATTTGATAAAGCTAGAAGAATATTATATAAAGAAATAACAAGCAAGTATGTCACAAATCATATGGTAAGAATGAATAAACCTATGGTTGATTGGCGTTCTATGGTGTTAAATTTCCTTCTTATTTTCTTAGGCCCTATATAAGATGTATTAATTTAGAAATATAATTAAAAAAACTTTGAAAGTAATATATTCCAAAAGGGAAAAAGAATTTGTTTCTTAAAGAATTGCTGCTCTGTAATACCATAATTGTTTAGAAATTGTCAATTAGTCTATTATAAATAGATTTTAATGTTAATATTGTACTTAATTGAAACCAATACCAATAGAGTGGGGGTGCAAATTAGCTGGCTCTCTATTGGGTTATTGTTTGACTGTGGATTTGGATTGATACTTTTGATCAATACTAATAGCTAGCGTTCGTTACAGGGCGGAGCGGGGTGGGGTTTGCCCATGAAGGGCCCGCTATTACACAGGCCCGGGGGGCGTATTTTTTTGCCTACTCTCCACCCTACCCCCGTCCGGGGCCCAACCCCCCTCCTTGCCTGGACGGGCTCCTGTTTTTCACCACCAAAGATTTACGGGGGCCAGTCAGAGGCATTGGTGTGGCTGGGCCCTGGCCCTGGGTAGAGGGGAGGAAAGGTGAAAATATATCCCATCCCGAGCCAGTAATCGGGCCGGGATGGGGAATTTTGCTGGGGACGCATGTTTTCAGGGCCCCCAAGGCCCTGTAACAAATACTTCTAATAGCCAGTTAATTATCTGTTCACTTTACTAATAGTTTGGAAAACTAAGTGTTATGTGAAAGTAAGCGTGATGCTCCACTTTCTTTTCCTTTTTTGGTAAAAGAGCTTACATAATACAACATAACCTCTTAGATATTACCACTCATATCGCCTGAGTACTATCACAATTGAGATAGCTAGATTTATGAAGTTGAAATAGGATGATAAGCAAAAGATAGCTGCTATCAAGATGGTTAAAAAAGATATTTGAATTGCTGTTAAGAGGGCAAAAGCAGCATTATACTACAAGGCAGTTGACACTCAAAAGACTCAACGGAAAAGTAAGAATAAAGTGCTGAATATTTAGACTTACAGGGTATTATAATATTCTATGAGAAATCCAAATTCCAATCGCAGATCTTGAATGGTATTCTACTTTAGATAAATTTGGAACAGTTCCGAGTTGAACATCTCCTTATTTATTCCAAGCTTGACTAATACTTGAACTAATATATCTCAATACTACAACCACTGTGACAGGACATATACCTCAACTAGAGGCTACAGATATATTAAGTGAGTTTGAGATTCCTTTAGGAGAAGAATAATATAGCAGTCATCTATAAGATTATTGTACGGAGCTAGCTATTAAACTTAATTTGTATTCTTTATCTATATCTTGCCGGTGTGATATAATTTCCTGAAAAGTTAATTTTAATATCTTCAATTGAAATATTGTAACTTATTAGTAGAAAATAATACTAATAGTTGAGAGAATTAATATGTAAACCACTGAGTGAATATATTGTATTCAAATAATTTAACCCTAGTCACCAAAAAAAAAAAAAAGAAAGTTGAGCCTCCTACTTGCATTTGCATACCTCTTGGTTTTTCTGGGTATAAGAGGAGTGAATAAGAGGGTATGTAGCTATTTTTCAATAAGGGAATTGATCAACAAAAAATAACCCAGGTTATATCTTGTGTATTCTATATATTCCTAGTATATCTGAGAGTGGTTAATATTTCAAACTGATGTAATGCAAAATGCTCTTAGTTTATATAATTAATAAACCTCCTAAACCATTACAATCCTCCTTTCTTCGGGCGATACTTGCAGCAGGTAACCAATATTCTGAATAGTGATTATACTCTCCTGAGTTGGTACGAACAATGACAGCTGAGTATACAGACTCCTGCCTCGTAAGATCTCATCAGGAAAATGTAAAAACACGTCCTGGTCTACCAGGGGGGGGTTACGGTCCCCCTGGTGCTCTCTGATCCACGTTCGCAGACGTCGGTTACGTGAAGTGGACCAGGGTGGATCAGCATTGACCAGGAAGAACCATGGGAACCAAAATCCCACCTGGTGGTTCAGGAGTGTTCAGGACCACCCTGGACCATGCAAAAGCATTTTCCTGATGCTATCGCTAAGCTTGTGAGAGACACTATAGCCTCGGCCAGTTAGTGTACAGTATAAAGATAAAGAGTATGGGAGGAAAATAACTGAGATAGTTGCGTGAAGAACTCTCAACTGAGGAGGCCTGTTTGTTTTTTTTGTATTAAGTGCTTTGTATTAATGAACTACGGTAAATAAAGACTACATAGAGCAGTAAGCAAAGGCAAAGAAAAAACCACCTGTGTAAAGAAATCCACCTCGGACCACCGGAAAAAACCATTATCCCAAGTCCCTCTGGTGTGGAACAAACTGCACAATCCTACCGCGAAGACAAAACCCCCTGCCGGCTAACCAGAAGACAAGAAAATCTCACCAAACACAGTAAGCAGGAAACAACAGGAAAACCGGACCCGAAAACTCCCCCTGACAAGTAACAAAAGAAACTATATTAATATTCCAGTGTACTCTAATAGAAATCCGACATTGAAAATTCAGCCTAAAACTACAGAACACGGAACGGGGTGACAGTATACCCTCAAACCCAACCAAATCCAGCACATTATACCGTAACCCATAGCGTTGACATTGTTCAAGGAGGCAGTGCAATACTATGACTGAGCATAACTGAGTGATGTGGCCGGGCTGAGCTACAGGGAGGGTGTGACCCAGGGGAAGTGGCAGTAAAAGTGCGAGCTAATGAGAGGAAATGTGGCTGTAACTGAGTCACTGGACGAAACCGAGCGGAGGATAGGAGGGGTAGATCCAAGTATTGTAGGAACTATTAGAAACGTGTACTTGTCTGACTAGGCAGTCTCGAGCGAAACGTAATCGAAGAGAGCAGAGCAATCGACTGTACCCTGATGAAAGATTTTCTCTTACTGCGAACCGTGATCCCAGCCGTCCGTAACATGGACGGGAGGGTGTTGCCGACCATGCAAATATTAAGCGAAGACGTGAAACAAAAGCAAAAGGGTAGATGGGACTGGCCCTAGGAAATGGGTACCCAAGTCCGAGTCCACCATCGGCGGGGGTGCAGCTTACTGAGAGTGCCGAGGGAGAATGTTGATGATGATTCCTGGTGGTATTGAGATTTGAGTCGCCGGGTGTGTAGAGGAGATGGTTTGTGCTCAACCGAGGAGACCTTTTTTTTTTTTTTTTTTTTATATCATGCGTTCATTGTTTTAAGGTACAAAAAGCTTCATGTAGCGGTAGCTATGGAAAAAACAAAACCTATAAAGCAAAACATATAACAAAAGAAACCATTTCCCACGCCCTGGTAGTACTAAGTAGTGAAGCCATAAACCGTCAGCCTCGTCTGTCAAAAACATAAAAATATAGGGAAAATCCAACATACTTCGTGCTTCATAAGCTTTGCAAAGGAAATTTTACAAACGCAACATGCAGGTTGTGGGGTGGGGGGCGATGGGGTAGGAATTTATTCAGTGCGGGGGGTGGTAGGAGCGGTTATTCTTCGAGGGGGGGGTCTCCGGGGGGGTATCCGGTGCGGGTGTCTAGGATGAAGCGCCGGAGGGCTGAGAGGGAGGGAGGGTGGTTCCAAATTGGGCTCTCGGGCGAGAGGCTTTCGACCGCACTTAGGTGGCGGTGTCTGGCTTCAGGTCTGGCCGGGCAGCGTAGGACGGCGTGTTCGAAGGTTTCTGGGGCTTCTTGACACCGGGGGCATGTGGGCGGGTGGTCTGGGTCGTCGCGCCAGGTAGGGTGGGCCAGCAGGTAGCTTTTGCCGGCACGCATCTGATGTATGCGGCTGGCGGCGAATTTGTAGAGCCCCATCAACGGATGGGGGGTCGTAGAGGCGGAGTACGCGTAGTAGGGGGGCGACAGGAGCGATTCTTCCCAGTCTTGGAGTAAAAGTTTCTGAGACCTCTCTCTGAGCATGGCGTAGGTCCGTGCCATGAGGGTCGGGGGTGGGATGTCTTCCGTCTCGGGGAGGGTGGCTCCGCCGATTTGGGGGAAACGAGGGAAGCCGTGACCAAGGGGGAAGGCTAAATGTGCGAGTTCGTCGATGGGGAGATGTCTCCTCATGGGGGGGGAGGGGACCGGGGTTTTCCAGCTAAGGGGGAGATAGACGGATGAGAGGCCGACAGTCATTGGCCGGCAGGTGTCAGGGGCCCTGAAACTAGATAGGGAGGGAAAGGTGGGCGGGAGACGGGCTGCCGCGGGGTTGAGTGTAGGGGGTGAGCAGCAGAGCCTGAGAGCCGCGGTGCGTCTCTTATGCCTGCAGTAAGGACCTATGGGGGGGAGGCATGCCTCCCTGGACAGTATCGGGATGGGGGTGGCGAAAAAGCAGTTTGTGGTCCATCTTTGGACCCTGTGCCAGAAGGAGCTCATGTGGGTGGTAGAGCGGGCGTTTGGGACGAAAAGGTCTGCGCCGTATGTGAGGATCGGGAGGACGAGTCCCATGGCGAGCCGGTCTGTGAGGAAAGGGCGGACTCCCGCTCCCGGGGAGGCGACTCTCTTTAGGAAGGAAAAAGCCGCGTTGGCCAGAGCCCGGCGTCTCTCAAAGTGATTGGTGGTGGTGAGGGCAGGGGAGAACCAGTAACCGAGCCACCTTACCTCCTCGGAGGGGCGGAAGATCTGGTGGTTGAGGGTGACGGGGTGGTTGGATTTGAGGGAACCTCTTTGGCTTGGGGTACGCCAATGGATGAGTTCCGTTTTTGGGATGGAAAAGGCCATACCCAAGGCTGTGGCGCGTCGGGATAGGGATGTGAAAAGACTTTGTAGCCGGCACACATTGGACCGGTAGGAGGGGGAGGAGACTGTGAGTGAAAAGTCGTCGAGGTAGGAAAGCATAAGGCCTCCCTTGATGTCGGCATGGAGGGGTGCCACGTATATGAGGAATAATAGAGGAGAGATTGGGGAGCCCTGAGGGGTTCTGACTGTGACTGGGGAGAGGGTCCTGGGGGAGCCTTGGTAAACTAGTGTACACTTCCGTTCTGACAGGAAGGAGGAGACCCAGTCGACCATGAATTTGGGGGTGTTTTTGTCCAAGAGACGCTTGCGGAGGGTGTGGGGGTCGACGTTATCGAAGCCGGCTTTGATGTTGAAGAAGAGGGAGGATACCTTGCGGTGGGTGCGTTGAAGGGTTTTGACTTCGTGGACCAGGGTGGTGCAGGCTTCGAAAGTGCCTAAGCCTGGCACGGACCCACATTGGTTGGGGTGGAGCAGGCCAGATGACGTGGCCAACGAAAAGAGTCGGGCCGCCATGATCCTTTCCAGGATCTTGGAGACGGTTTTTAGTAGAACTATGATGCGGAAGGACGCTGGGGAGTCGTAGGAGGCTTTGCCTGGTTTGTCCAAGACGACGCCATTGGCCACTTTCAGTGAAGGAGGGTGGTAACCATACGTCAGAAGGGGGTTTAGGAGATCTAGAAGGATGTCAGGGTAGTACTTGTGGATGTGTTTCCAAACGGAGTAGGGTATATCATCCGGTCCTGGGGCGGAGGAGGGTGAGAACTTGGCGAGGGCCGAGGAGATTTCCTCACGAGTGAGGGGGGTTGCGTCGGGCAAGTGCGAGAGCCTCCCCCTGGGCGGGGGTTCTGGCCGAGGCGGGAAGAAGTGGGTGAGGAGGGCGTTGTTGATGGAGCTGGGGTCGTTGGCGTCTGGGAGGGAGGGGAATCGTACTGCCTGCCTGGGGGTAACCAGCTTCTTGGCGGTCCAGATGTTGTTGGGGGTGGTTTTAGCGAGGAAATCGGCCCAGTATGCTGATTTGGCGCGTTTGATGGCTTTGCAGTAGCCATTCCTGGAGAGTCTTGCTGTTTCCCTTGCTTGTGTTTTTTGGAGTTTCTTTGCTCTTCTTGTAGCTTTGTTGTATTCCTTACGGAGGGCGGTGAGGAGGGGGGTCCACCATGGTTTAGATTTGGCGGAAGGTCGTGATGTAGGGGTTGCCATTCTAAGAGTTGAGGTCAGGCAGGACAGGGAAGCCGAGAACCAGGAGTCAAACTGCTGGGGGGAGGGGTGTGGGGGGGGCGGGGGGACGCGGAAGGCCATGAGGGTGGGTTCTAGGACAGTCCAATCCAAGAGGTCCCACTTGGCTTGGGGGGGAGGGGAATGCCAGAGAGGGGCTGAAAGGGAGATGGAGATGGGGACGTGGTCCGATCCTGTGGAGGGTATGGATGAGGTGTTCCAATTGTGTACGAACGGGGTCATGGCGGGATTGGCAAAGGCCAGGTCTATGACGCTACGTCTGTGGGGGCCAGAAAGGGGGAACCGGGTGTATTCCCCTGGTGTGTTGATGCAGGTAAAGCTGAGGTCATCGGCTCTGTCGAAGTAGGGGTCGGCAATGGAAGCTGCCTGAGAATAGGGGAGGTGGAGGGGGTCAGTACGGGGGCTGTGGATGTTGAAATCCCCCACTACGAGGTAGGGAATATAAAGGGGAACAAAAATTTGGTCTGGTTTGACCGTGTGAGGTTGTGGGTATCTGGAGCGTGAATAGATATTCGCTAGGTGAAAGCAAGGAAATTTTGTGCCGAAGCAAAGTGAGGGGGTATAAATATCAATATGCATGCAGTCGCTCACATCCGGCGTGAACACTGGAAGTACGGAGTTAAATTTCAAAAATTCTGTGGAGACATAGCAGGCCACCTTGGGGAGGGGCGAGGGGGGGGCGAATGACTTGTACCCAATGAAAGTAGGCAAAAAGCCTTTGGAGGATGGAGGGTCTTGCAAGAAGACCAGTTGCGGCGGATGGCGCATTGTAAATGACGAAAATAAAGATAAAAACACATCCCAGCTTCCCAGGCTGTTGTGCTGAATGAGCCTGATATTAGGCGCGGGGGCCAGCCCCTTGGTGATGTTGGAGGTTTGGGTGTTAGTCATGGCGGGGACGACCCCGACGGTTTATTGGAGTTACGGGGGGCACGGGGGGTCCTGAGGGAGCAGGGCCCATCGCGCCTGTGGGTGGCACTTGAACGGCAGTTACGGGGCGCGGGGTGGCAGGGCCAGGATCGGAGGTTGGGTTGGCCTGGGGAGTAGTGGGTGCTGGCACGCCATCTTCTTCCACATCCATGGACTCTTGACTGTCCGAGGATGCGGAGGAGCCGACAGACTCCGGGGGGGGCACGGGGCGGGTGGGGGGAATAGGGCGGGACTTGCATTCCATTGAGTAAGCGGTGTGGTCGTTGCCGCAGTTGGCGCAGTGGGGCGGTGAGGTGGGGCAGCATTCAGCCACGGGTCTTTCGTTGCCTCCTTTGG
Source organism: Tuber borchii (assembly GCA_003070745.1). NCBI lineage: Eukaryota > Fungi > Ascomycota > Pezizomycetes > Pezizales > Tuberaceae > Tuber > Tuber borchii. The sequence continues at coordinate 88,668 of NESQ01000010.1, forward strand.
GGCAGGTGGAGTTTTGGCATCTGTGGGCGGCCTTGGTATGGTGAAGCGCACAAATAGGGCAGGAAGGGTGTTTTTGCTTGCATCGGGCGGCGGCATGGCCGAAGCGGCAGCAGTTGGAGCATTGTGTGTAGCGGTTGGCTGAGATAGCCTTCTCCACCTTGCGGCGTTCTGAGTAGAGGAAGATGGAAGGCGTGAGGGTTGGAACGTCATCGGGGTCAACGGAGATAACCACAGAAAGCGCTTCTTTGGCGGTTCGAGTAGCTCGGTCAGGGTTAAGGTACCTGGCCGACTGAATCTGGACCGCTTTCGCGAAACCAATAGATGCTTTGAGATGGGGGTAAAGCTGCTCGTCGTCTTCGGGCATCTCATCGGTGGGGATGCTGTGTATGACCAGCTGTATAGCGGTCGGGGCGAGGCAGAAGGGGAGCCAGGGGTTGTCGCTGTTGGGAAGGCTTGGTTGAGGCGTCTTGTAAGCACATCGAAGTAGGGGGAGTAGGAAGAAGCGGGTGTCTGTGGGTCGGTGCAAGTGAGTGAGACTTCACCTCGGTCATTGACCTTGGCGAAAAAACCTTTTGGGAGGAGGCAGTTTGAGTCGGTGAGGGTGTTGGCGACGATGTCGTGGAGGGAACCAGCGATACGTCTTGCGAGGGCGTGGGGGGCTGGAGAAGAGTCAACCGAGGAGACCATAAGGACCCCTTTTTATACATATTCTTCCCACAACATTTACTGTTATGACTCATCCCTGCCTGTCATATGACCCGATGACTCATGGTGAGTCATAGTGCGAAATCCATCATATGACTCCTACTATGAATCTGTTACGTGGTAACTACCTCATTGGAATAGACAGAGCTAGGCTGTATAATATTCGAGATAATGGAGGGAAGTCAGAATGGCTCGAGGATGATGGTTCAATAAAGGGAAAGGAATCTAATAGAAGTTCTCGAATTCTAAACTCAATAACTTGTTATATTGTACAGGTCTCTTATCCATTACTTGATCTTCTCAAACTCCGGGGAATAGCCCTTGCTACTTATACTAAATTCTCGCTACTTCCTGTTTCCTAACAATCATCTATCATTCTAAGATTAAGCTTCCTCAAAGGAAGTGCGAACACTCTTTGACCCTGAATAATTACTCCACTCGAACTAAAAGAACTCCCGACATCTATTTCATCTGAGAGTATCCCCACTCCACCAGTCCATAGTCTTTGATCTCTTCGTCCTAATAGACTAAGTTCATATATGTGGTCGCAATATCAACATACCAATAGTCTTTATTGTAAACCATTGAGTGATCAGTTTGAATAGCCAGATAATAACACATTATGCATAATATGCATATGCACCAGATAAGGAATAAAGTATACTCACTTTTTCAATCAGTAATCAGCGTCATGGAACGTGAGTTTTTCCGGTATCCCGAGTAGTGAATATACATGCCTCTAGTCGCTCCTACCACGGTGCATTGAGGTTGGATATACACTCCTCCATTACAGTGGCGCAGTCACTACTAATAATACTAGTGAGCTATTCTCCTGTGTGTAACACTAGCTCCCTCTTCAACAGGTTTTGTCCTCAAAATCCTTTTTAATATACAATACATGAGTAGCGATAAAGATTAAATATTAAATCCTTTTGGTACTCTACAAGGTAGGGTAAAAAAGCTTCCATATTTACTTGACCACGGCAGGAAAACCTTTCCGGGTAATTGTACTTAGCCCAATGATTCCATTTCCGGGCTTTTTCTATGAAATATATATACCAATGGCTTCGCTTTTCGCAAATGCTCAGGTGGTTCCAAGGTGTTCTCATCTTCCGAACACCTGTTCTATTTAACGAAATATCGTATTTCCTGGAATGTTTGAGGTCTTCCTCTAAACCGCCTTTCGTAAGAGATTATGTCACTCTGAACAATTGTCTCCACCTCCCATTCAAGATCTCTATCAATCTCTTCGGGTTGCATAGAGGCTAGTTCTCGAGCCAGACGAATTGAAGTTCGGTATGATTCGAGTATCGATAAATTAAACACTGGATGGATTTTCTAACACACTGATAGTTCGGTTTTATAGGTCAGGTTTCCTTATTGTTCTACGATTTTAAAGGGGCCGTAGAGTTTGGGGCCTACCTTTTTTGAAGCAGGTTTTGTAGGAATATTTTTTGCATTCAGCATAATCAGATTTTCCATATTGAAGTCTCATTATTGCTTAGCCTTTCGATCGTGATATTGTCCCATGGCTTCCTTTGTCTTCTCGAGAGATCCTCTTGCTTATTGATGTATTATTTGCAACTAGTAAGCATTTATATTGGCTCCTGGATTCCAGGCTTCTCGTTCTTTTACCCATTCAGTCTGAGGATAATAACAGTAGTTTGCGAAGAAGGGGGTTATTTTCTGTGCCGTCGTGGTCGAGTTCTTATAAGTAAACTCGGCGAGGGGTAGAAGATGGTACCACTCATCCTGATCATAATTGACAAATATTCGGAGGTAGCCTCCCAGTATTTGATTGACTCATTGTATTTGTCCGTCAGTCTAAGGGTGGTACAAAATCGATATCCTTTGTTTAATATTGAGGTTTGTGCACAATTATTCCCAAAATTCGCCAGCAAACTTCGTATTCATATCCGAGATGATTTCTGAGGATAGCCTATAATGTTTCCATACTTCTTTAAGGAATGCTTCTGCTACATCCAGTGTGGATGCTTTTTCTTCTAATCTGATCAAATGTGCCTTTTTTGTGAACCGGTCTACTACGAGCATAATCTGTTTATATCCTGCCGAATTTGGTAGTTGAGTAATCAAGTCTACCCAAGTCGAAGCCCAAGCTGCAAAGGGTACTTGTAAGGGTTGAAGTAACCCGAATGGTGCATCTCTTGGAGACTCAGTTTGTTGGCAAGTAGTACAGGATCGTCCATAGTCATTAACCTAGTCGGCGAGCTCTTTCAAGCAGAAATCTCAAGTAATGATTTCCAGTGACTTATTCTATCCGAAGTGACCTGCTACTTGCGAGTTGTGACATCCTTTGACGATAAGTATTTGCCAGTCTTCGTTTGCTCGAAAATATAGTCAGTTCTTGTAGTAAAGTAGGTTATCAGATAGAATCCATTGCTTTGGCAATTCCTTTCCTACTTGTATTATAGTTTCCAATTCTTCCTTTCTCCGTAGCCAATTTTTATCTTCATTTGCCAGTTGTCTAAGTTTTCCCAAAAAGTCGGACTCAAACTTCTTAAGGTTTACCCTTGGGATAATTGCATTAGACAATAGGACTTATCCCTTTCGAAGAATCAGGTGGTGGTTGATATCAGAGGTATCATAACATTCATGTATGCCACTTGAATGGAGAAAGTATATCGTCAGTTGAGTTTCTTTCAACTCCAATCCTCGCCCTGAGCTGCCAAATCCTTGTCCAGCTCTTTCTGTTTCATTCATTTAATCCACTTCCATCCAGTCTTGATCATCTATTCGTTCTACTACGAGTTGTGCAATGCGATCTGCATTCTGAATGTCGAAAATTGAAGAGCCATGATTAGCCAGAAGGATTTGGTCTTCACCTTTATAGTCAGCGTCGATAACTCTAACATCTACGGATATAGCTTTGGTTGCCAAGATACTTCTTCGTGCAATGCGAGCGTAGGTACCGCTGGGAACTGCAATAGCTAATCCGGTTATAACAAGTTGTCACTTCTTAGCTCGTATCGTTAATGTTTGGACACTGTAGAGGTCATGTCCTGCAGCAAGTTTGGAATCTCGAGTTGGGATTCTTACCTTTTCTGAAAGTCTTTGAACTCGTATCTGGTTTGTTGTTTCTGACTGAGGAATTTCCTGATAGAATGGTGAAGAGGTTTCGCCCCAAAGAATCGCAATTTGAAATTTGCCGAAGGGTTTAGGTTGTAGAATTTGCTGTTCGCAATGCGTAGCTCCCTCTTCAGGGTGGTACTCGGGCTGCCTGCTAAAAGCATCAGGTTTGCCTCCCAATTGAGCCAGGTCGATAGACGATATTGAAGTTTAAGTCGCATAATTTCTGCACCCAATGAATTTGGCGTGCTGTGTAGGCTTTTGTAGACCGAAAGTATTGAAGATTCTGATGATTAGTATAGACTGTGATTGGCATTTCCATTCCTTAGAGGTAATATTTCCATTCTATAAAGGCAACGAGAACAGCCAACAATTCCTTGTTGTGGATGTTCTAGTTCAGTTCTGACAAGTTGTAATAGTTTCCCTTGAAAGTGTGAGAGCACCCAGGCGAGGGCGTAATCGCTTCCATTAGCCTCAACTACTGTGTTGCGTTCCAGGTGATCCTGACATAGGATCGGGGCCGTAATAAAGCATCGCTCAAGGTATTTGAAGGCCTCATGCTGGTCTTTTCCCCATACAAATCTTCATTTTTCTCCTTTTAGCAGATTGGTGATCGGGTGCAAATCTTCGTGAATTTTTTCATAAATTTTTGATAGAAATTTGCGAATTCAATAAAGATCTGTACCTCCTTCACTGATGTCGGAGGTTTCCAAGCCTTAATTCTCTCTACCTTCTTCTCATTCATCCTAACTCCTTCTGTTGTCACAACATATCCAAGAAAATCAACTTTTGTAACATGAAATGTATATTTTTCAAATTATACTGCCATCTGGTATTCCCGCAACCGGTGTAAGACTTTTCAAATGAGGGAGATATGTTCTGTGAGCGATTTCGAATAAATTAGAATATCGTCTATATAAACGACGACTTCCTGGTCGAGAAATTCGTGAAGGATTTCGTTCATCATAGTTTGAATGGTTGCTGGTGTATTGACAAGACCAAAAGGCATGACCTTATATTCGTAAAGGCCATATCGAGTTCAAAAGCTGTTTTCCATTTATTGCCTTTGCAAATTCGAATCAGGTAGAAACCATCTTTAAGATGCAGTTTCGTGAAGATGCTTGCGTCTCACACTTGATTTCTTCGTTCCGTCATTAAAGTAATTGGATATTTGTTCTGGATGGTAACTTTATTAAGTCCTTCGTAGTCTACTACCAATCGAAGTCGACTATCACCTTTCAGTAAGAAGAGAATAGATGCTCTGGCTGCAGACTTGCTTGTGGTAATTTTCCCTTGTTTCGTCATATTTGTGATATAGGAACAGAGAGCTTGGAGTTATTTCTCAGAGAAGGGGTAGATAGGACCCCATGGTGGTTGCGTATCAGGTATGAGATCAATCACATGGTCAAAAGTAGGAAGAGTAGCTAGTTTTTCTGCTGTTGAGGGGTGGAATAAATCGAGGTAGTCGTGGTAGCATTCAGGTAGACGATCAATAATAGTAACTTTCTCGCCGCCTTCTTTTTCAATTGTTCCAATAACTACGCCATAAGGTTCTTTAAGAACGTCTTTGTCCAATTTAACTGAAATTCCTTCGTCTTCTGACAATAAATGTGACTTATAGCAATCCGCTTTTAATGACCAAGGATTCTGGTCTGCGATATTGCTGATTGGGTGTTCTTGATGCCACCATCCAAATTGTATAATCATAGAATATATTCCTGCTGGAGCTATTTTGCAGGAGACGAGGGAGAGGTGATGCTTTTTCCTATTTCTAGGAAGAGAGGATGAGTATAGTGTAATCCGCCAGAGGAGTTAGTTTCGCTGGTAAAGCCCTGGATCTGTACTGCGTCGGATCGAGATTCGTAAGGTATGTGAAGGTCATGAACGATGTATTGATTAATAAGGAAAATATTTGATCCGGAGTCTAATAAGACTGGAATCTGATAGAGATTTCCGAGGATATAGATATCTACATGTCCTTCTCGACAGTTATAATGCAATGGTTCTTGGGCATTGTATTTTTCCACTTTCCCGATGGAGTAGGAAAATTCTTTGCTCGATTAGAAGCCATGTCGATTTGTTGTTGTAAGGTGTTTGTGACAACGCCCGCGTTATTTCAACCACTTAGGTCTCCTGAGACAAACTAAATTAAACCTAATAATTAAAAATTACCTTTATATTCCTGGGCAGTCCACTACAAGCGGTCTTTACCCACTGCCGAGGGGTTCCCGAAAACCATAAAGAAATTAACAAAGGAGTGGGAAACTTTGCTCGAAAAATTTTACTTTTTTTATTTTTTTACTTTTTTTTATTTTTTTTATTTTTCACTTTTATTTTTTTTCTTTTATATTCCTTCTTAGGTTACACTTTTGCTACCTACACCTTAGGGTACCTTTGCACAACATAAAAGGGGGTGAGCTCGCTCTTTTTCTACCGCTCCCCATTTTTTTTTTTTTTTTTCCCCAGCTTCCTGGAAAAGTAGTTGGCTGAAATGCCCTCTGTCTCATCCATTTCCCGTGGCCATCTTTTAGGTCGCACTGTCTGGGGGGGGCAGGAAGGAGAGTAGTCTGAGTCTATGGTAGATACTCGCCTCAGGAAGTTCCCCATCCTTTCCCCCCGGGTGGGGAGAAATTTAACAAATAGGGTATAACTTTTGCATAAAGATGGTAACTTTTTTCAGGTAAAAAACTCAGATGTCTTTTTCAATTATATCAATCCTTTATTGGTTCCTGCCAGCCGTAAAAATTTGTTTTCCTGCTTGCTTCTCAAGATCAAGATAAGAGCCACTTTGTTGTCATTCTTAACTAGTCAGTTGGCTCCGATGTCTGTCGACTAAGTCAGGTTAATGTGGACTTATAGACCTCGGGAGACCAATAGGTATTGATAAATCGTTTTATAATATCACGGTATCTGATAATTCCCAAACAAGCGGAGGAGAGGGTCGATGAATCTGGTTGACTTTGGGGGTGGGTTTTGGGTACAGAGGTGGTTGCTTTATAGCTAAAGTTGTTGTTCGCTGTCGCAATTGGGGTTTTGTTTTATCCCGTCCTTTATTGTTTAAAAAGGTTGTTGCCACAACAGGTTGTCTTCTGCACATCTGCTATCGGTGGTTGTCAAGGTGGCAATAAGTGCAAAGGTTCTCCTTTTTCGTTGTGCTACTAGTTCATCAGAAATTCCTTTAAGTGCCTCCTTCCAGTCAGTATGCTCGTCTTTGGCATTATTTTTTGCTTGTGCAGGTGCTGTTCAAACTGCCTTCCATCTGGAAGCATATTCTTTTCAACTGTTATTAGCAAAACCATCCGATCCCTTCTTCAAGTTGAAACCTTTATGATTGTTGACTTCTCATTATCGCTTGGTCATTGGTGTTGGAGGTGTAATTATCAATTTCGATATTTTCTGCCGTTCGAGAAGTTCCTCCTCTTCTCTTCCAATATCCTGAAGAATCTCCATCTATTCTTCATCGTTAGCAAACTTAAAGTGAGAAAGTCACCTAAGGATGTTCGCGGGAAGTTTACTCTCCACTCTTACCCTCCACGCTATTTCAGTAAGGCCTACTTTGATGTTCAGATTTTCGAGAAGAAGAAGGTAGGTATAGATTCTCCCCTTGTATGTGACTTTATCCATTTCCTTAAGGGCTCTTCGTTCTTCTTCAATTCCAATATATTGTTTGGTTATTTCTTGGGGCAATCGCTCCCACGTAGAATAGGCAGGATCTCGAGTGCAACCACCTAAACCCCCCATAACTCTTCGGTATTTCTCTTATAAAGGTGCGACCTTGTTACCCTTTGTTTTACCAAGGGTGAACACGATTGGCTGGCTATGATCTTCTCATTGCACAGGATTGCGGTCAAAATAATCTTCGCAAGCCGTTAACCAGTTTCGTACCTCCTGGTTGTCTACTACCTGAAAGTAATAAGGAGGTTCAGGGATCTGCTTTAATGGTCGGTGTGGTTCACTGATGCTTCAAAAGAATTCTAGCATGGCTCTGGTACACGGGGAAATGTCTCTGGAAAGGGGCGCTTTCCGAGGAGCACCTGCTGGCCAGCAGCCCTTTCTGCCTCGGTCGCCTTAACCATCGTTAACAGAGTCATCAGAGTCGTTAGGGTTTGGGTCTCCATCAGTATTACATGGTGGAGGTGGTGGTGGGTTTATTACTTTTCTTCCTTCGACTCCTTTTCCCTTATCTTGAGAAGTGGATGCTGAGTTTTTTGTTTTATTGGTAACATCGCGTGTTTCCAAGGGTTTTGAATGACCTCAGTGGGAGGGCCCAGGTTCGTCATCTGTCGCAACCGAAGTAGCCACTGAATAAGCTATTAATTGAGCTTCGAACTTTCGGACGAGGTTGGCAATTGCGGGTTATGATTCTTTTGCTAGTTGATTTAAGATCCCTTGTTCTTTCTTATGATTCTCATTAAATTAGGCGGCAGTAATTTCATCCTGTCATTTCAAGATTTTCCCTGCTTTGTTTTTTTGTTTCTCAAGTTCCTTTTGCCATCTAGCCCCTTGGTGATCAAATCGACTTTTCAGATACAATAGTTGTTCAGCCAATTCGAGGTCTCAACTTTGGGAATCCTGTTTTTCTCCATCCCGTGGCTCTTGTTGTAATATAGAAGCTTCTCCCACTTCTTCTCTTAACTGATCTTATTCAACTTTTATTGCACTTTGGAGTTGTAGTAGATATTATCAGTGTTCGGACAATTCTGCATTAGTAACTTCCTTGTTTCTGGCCAAGCATCCATTGAATAGTCGAAGGTTGGTATATGGCGCCTGAATCTCGGTCGTGAAGCTACTTAGGGTAAGATGTGTTTTATCCTGGCTTTGCTGGATTTCTCCCAGGATGAACCAGAAAGCCTCTGCTAATTTTGTCCTGAATTTGACATAGGGGTTGTGTTACAATCCCCTTTCCCCTCGGCGATACTTGCAGCAGGTAACCCTTCCCGTGATAGTGGTTGCACTATCCTGAGTACGTACGAACAACGACAGCTGAGTATACAGACTCCTGTCTCGTTCGATATATCGCTAAGATTGTGAGAGACACTATGTCCTCGGCCTGGTAAAGTATGAAATAAAGATAAAGTATATTGTAAGAGAATTAACTTAGATGATCGCGTGAAGAACTCTAAACCAAGAGGCCTTTTTTTTTTTTCTTTTTTTTTTTATCATATTTTAAATTTTGTTTAAGGTACAAAAATAACACGAATCCACAAGGGATATGGCCGCAACAAACCTCCACTACAGTCCAGCCCTTTGTCGAGGCGGTGGAAACCGTGGGGCAAAACGCCTGGTGTAAAACCCGCACCAAGCGCCCGGGCGCTGAATACAGCAACAAAGTATAATACATGAAAACCACAAGAGCCAAAAACATCTACCGAAAAAAACCCAAGAAACAACCCGACAGTGAGCAAAACCAAAAATACCAAAACCCGTAGGAAATCAAACCAAGAGAAAGCCCATCCGTCACTAAGAACCTTTGCCGATCCCAAGGAGAAAACCAATGATCCGTAGCCATAACTCGAGGGAAATAGTACTGGGGCCATGTAGGCCAGGCAGTCGGGGCTAATGGGAAAGCGTGTGGTGGGGGGAGCTGAGGGAGTCCACGAGTCTAAGGTGCAAGTGGCGGAACGGTGCCGGTGGCGCAGGCCGCCAAGCGTGAGGGGGGGGGTGCGCCGGCCTAAAGCTAGGCCGACGGTGTGTGGGGGGTTGTTGACTGTAACCGAGCCACGGGACGAAACCAAGCGGGCGAGAGGAGGGGTAGACCCAGGACAGTGACGCAGGAGACGAGGACCACCAAGGGGTCACGATTTTTCGCGATGCGACCGTACCGACCGAGACGTTCAGGAGAGAGTGCAATACCAGAAAGCAAGGCCACCAGTGCCGCTTCTTCACAGATCGCCCGAAGCTAAACGATGAAACGCAGGTATGACGAGGGGTTGCCGACCGTGTAGATGCTAAGCGAGGACGCGAGACAACTGTAAAGAAGCCAGGAGAATACGCGAAACAAAAACTTGAGGGGATGTAGGGATAGGCCCTATGAAACGGGTGCCCAAGTCCGAATCTATCATAGGGAGTTGCAGCTCACTGGGAGTGCGGGAGGTGGATGTTGACGATGATTTCACGTGGTGTTGAGATTTCAATCGCCGGAGGTGTAGAGGAGATGGTTCGTGTCTTAACCAAGAGGCCTTTTTTTTTTTTTTTTTTTTTTTTATCATACTTTAAATTTTGTTTAAGGTACAAAAATAGCATAAATCCACAAGGGATATGGCCGCAACAAACCTCCACTACAGTCCAGCCCTTTGTCGAGGCGGTGGAAACTGTGGGGCGAACCCCTGGTCTAAAACCCGCACCAAGCGCCAGGGCGCTGAATACAGCAACAAAGTATAATACATGAAAACCACAAAAGCCAAAAACATCTACCGAAAAACCCAAGAAACAACCCGACAGTGAGCAAAACCAAAAATGCCAAAACCCGTAGGAAATCAAACCAAGAGAAAGCCCATCCGTCACCAAGAACGTTTGCCGATCCCAAGGAGAAAACCAAACATCCGGAGCCATAACTCGAGGGTAATAGTACCGGGGCCATGTAGGCCAGGCAGTCGGGGCTAATGGAAAAGCGTGTGGCGGGGGGAGCCGAGGGAGTCCACGAGTCTAAAGCGCAAGTGGCGGAAAGGTGCCGGTGGCGCAGGCTGCCGAGCATGAGGGGGGGGGGTGCGCCGGCCTAAAGATAGGACGACGGCGTGCGGGGGGGTGTTGGCTGTAACCGCGCCACAGGACGAGACCAAGCGGGGGAGAGGAGGGGTAGACCCAGGACAGTGATGCAGGAGACGAGGACCACCAAGGGGTCACGATTTTTCGCGATGCGACCGTACCGACCGAGACGTTCAGGAGAGAGTGCAATACCTGAAAGCAAGACCACCAGTGCCGCTACTTCACAGATCGCCCGAAGCTAAACGACGAAACGCAGGTATGACGACGGGTTGCCGACCGTGTAGATGCTAAGCAAGGACGCGAGACAACTGTAAAGAAGCCAGGAGAATACGCGAAACAAAAACTTGAGGGGATGTATTGAGAGGCCCTAAGAAACGGGTGCCCAAGTCCGAATCTATCATAGGGAGTTGCAGCTCACTGGGAGTGCGGGAGGTGGATGTTGACGATGATTTCTCGTGGTGTTGAGATTTCAATCCTTGGAGGTGTAGAGGAGATGGTTCGTGTCTAAACCAAGAGGCCGTAAGAGCTCTCTTTTATAACCGTTCTTCCCGCAACTCATGACTCATCCTTCGCATCACGCGCCCCTATGACTCATAAGTGAGTCATAGTGTGAAATCCATCAGCTGACTCCTACGAGTCACTACGCAATAACAACTAACCAATCAAAACACAATAAACCTATGATGTGCGCAACTCGCGTTACATGCGTGAAACCCATGACTCATAACTATGAGTCATGTGCGAAAGTCATAATCATATGACCACAATCGTGAGTCATGTCAAAACAACAACAAACCAATCGTAACAAAGGAATAACACGCTATCGCGTAGTCATGTGAAATACTAAAACCTTCTGACTTATAAGTATAAGTCATGTGAAAACCTCTCCTGCTAATCACCGTTTGTGACAGGTTGGGGCGAATTCTGGAAGGTTTTCTTGCACTTGGACTTGATGTTGCAAGGAAATGTGAACCTGTCCTACTCATGACCAAGGACCCAGTAGTAGGAGTATTTGAGTGGTTGGTGGGTGGTACTGATCCTATTAGAGTGGAACTGTTGTCGCTAGTGTCTATTGGATCAGTAGGTGGTGGAACAGGGGAGTCTGATTGTCGTTGATCAGACGTGATGAAAGGTACGCAATATTGAGTGTAAGTAGCACTCGATAATTGCAGAGGATAGGCTAATGTTTTACCATAGTAAAAGCTTTACCATAGCTTCGGTAGATTCAGAAGTTGTAATTTTGGTTTTTATTGTGAATGTTCCAAACTATTCGAAGGGCTATGTGATGGAGGTTCCTTTCGTAGTCTAGACAACAGACTAGAAAGAAGTTGTATGGAATAGCTTGTTTGGACTGCTTGCAAGAAGGGCACTGGAAGAAGCAATTGCAATCATAATAATGCCTTGGTATGTGAGGGGATCATGTGTCGAGGAGGAGTCTTGGTGACTTGAGGTTAACAATATACTGTTACAGGGTAACAACCTCAAAGGAATAGTGGGAGCTAGGCCATATAATATTCAAGATAATGGAGGGAAGTCAAAAATGCTTGAGGATGATGGTTCGGTAAAGGGAAAGAAATAAAATAGAAGTTCTCGTATTCTAAACTCAATAACTTGTTATATTGTTAACGTCTCTTCTCCGTTGCTTGATTTTCTCAAACTCCTGGGAATAGTCCTTACTACTTATACTAAATTCTCGCTACTTCCTGTTTCCTACCAATCATCTATCTTTCTAAGATTAAGCTTCGTCAAAGGAAGTGCGAACACTCTTTGACCCTGAATAATTGCCCAACTAGAACTCAGAGAACTTCTGACATCTATTTCATCTGAGGGTATCTCCACTCCACCAGTAGATAGTCTTTGATCTCTTCGTCCTAATAGACTAAGTTCATATATGTGGTTGCAATGCCAACATACCAATAGTCTGTATTGTGAACTATTGAGTGATCAGTTTGAATAGTCAGATAATAACACATAATGCATAATATGCATATGCACCAGATAAGGAATAAAGTATTCTCACTTTTCCAATCAGTAATCAGTTTTATAGAACGTGTGTTCTTCCGGTATCCCGAGTAGTCAACGTAGATGCCTCCAGTTGCTCCTCCCACCGTGAGTTGAGGTTGGACATACCCTTATCCATTACGGTGGCACAATCTCTACTAATAATACTAGTGAGCTATTCTCGTGTGCATAACACAGTCATTGCACAATAACTAATCAACCAATCAAAACACAATAAATATATCATTTGAGCAACTTGCATCAGATGCGTAAAACTCATGACTCATAACTATGAGCTATGTGCTAAAGTCATCATTATATGACCACAATCGTGAGTCATGTTAAAACAATAAACCAATCATAATAAAACAATAACACGCCATCACGTAGTCATCTAAAATACTAAATCTAATGACTCACAAGTATGTGTTATGTGAAAACCTGCCTTGCTAGTCACCCTTTGTGACATAAACAGGTCAAGTAATTACACTATACTCCTTGTACCATTATGAAAAATAACTCTTGGCATCAGTAAACTGAGTGACCGGACGACAAATGCCATCTTGGATGTTCTCTCTCAGTATCAAGTAATAATAAATGGAGATTACAGGATTCTATTTCTGCGACAGAATTTCTACTATGTAGAAGCTATTAGTAGTTATTGAGATAAGGCAAGTTGCATGATAAATTTTGACCAAGCTGTCAGGACATTTTGTACATGAGTGTACTAGTTGGAATATAGCTCCAATGTGTAAGTAGAGTTTATACTATGTATCTAACTAGCTTTAGTTTATGATTCTCCTCTTGCTTATTATTTTCTACTTTTCCACTCTTTCATTTTAAACAGAGACTTCGTTAACTGATTAAGAGATTTGGCATTCTTTATACTTGGACCAAATAGAGACTAAACTTTTCTATCTGTATCAGCAAGAAAACAGCATGCCCCCTGTGCCTTATGTTGTTGAGTTTTACATTCTGGCACATCATGAGTCCTATGATCTCAATATTAAAAATCCTATTAGTTTAACGTAAAAAGACCATATTAATTCTATTTTTTGCAAAATATGAATAATCTTTATACAGAACTCATTGACCCTTCACATACCGAAGTTGAGAAATTTGCGTTTATAACCAACAACTTTGTAATGTAAACTGTCTTTGAGTAGTTGATAAAAATAGCTTATATTTTGCTAAAATTAAGATTATATTATCTGATCTGTAGATGTGACAATTGGAAGGATCAGGATTAACCAGGATCTCTCGTGATTAGCCAAAACTTAAACTTCAATGATATGGCTCCCCGTGGAGTGCCAAATACATATTTTTTTCTTACCAATGTGCTCTACTCTAATATGTAAATCCATTATGAATTTCATGAACAATCTTTTGGTAGTGTATTTGGAATGTACTAAGCAGCAATAGTACCCAGAATAATTTCTTTATATCAGATAAACTGTAGGAGGCAACTTTTATTAGATTAGCTAAAGGGAATCTTGTTAGATATATATACTCACATGGATAAATGTAGGTACTATATGGTGAGATGATATACAATGATAGCAGATACTTCAATGTTTAGTAAATCAGGTATTAGAAGAATATAGTTGGATTGACTTTATATGTGTAACGGTATAAAGTAGGTATTTATCCTTCAGCTAGTATATCAAACTATATAGTATTATAGAATAGAAGTTTGATTTTAGAAGTAGTTTTATACTTTATACCACTTTCTATACTAAAGGGAATATATTCGTAGAATGTAAATTCTACAGAATGCTGCCAATCATGGTATATTGGGATAGTTCTATCTAACTTGTGATTATAAGAGATTAGATTTTGTAAACTTAGTACTGAAAGAGTAGCAATTTTCAAGTTTTGAGAGGTACTTTTTGTTGATAGGTGAATTGAGAGTAATACTACCTTATTATCTGAAGTAGGAGAGAAACAGCCAATAATTTTTGGGTTACGGTGGCCTATAGCGACAAAATCGCTACAAAACACAAATCTTAAAACTTCAAATTCAAAAAACTTAAAAGTCCCTCCACCATCAGAATTTCAAAAGTAATAAACTAATTTGTAACGATGATTTATGGATATAATTGGGTATTAGTTGATACTGTGCCTTAGAATAATGAAAAAGAGGAATTGAGGCGAAAGTGAAAATCAAAGTGCACATAAAAGTAGTAAAATAAGACTCCCAGAGGTGTTTATGTGGCAGCTACAGATTCACATCTCTAGCATTGGACCAGGGTTCTGGCACAGGAATGGGATGGGGTGTTACCTTGAACACTTCGGAGCAAAGGCCTAATATCAATAACAGTCGCAGCAGGAGAATTCTTATCACCGTGGAAGAGATTGTGTCTACGCTAAGAACAAGGGTGTATCCTGATGAAGCCAAGAACGTCGTCGTATGATTATGCCGTGCAGGAGATTTGTGAAGCTATGGGAAAAACAACGTCTTATCAAATTTAATACAGGAGACCCTATACCCTCTGCCACCCACATTAAGACTAGGGATCCATCGATTAGTGGTCCACTATCGAGGAACAAATTAACTCAGCCCAAGCCGCCCTCGGGCAGAGTTGGCAACTCGGCAGTTCGGACGTCCTGAGCCAAGACAAGGACAGACTGTATTTTGTCGTCCCATCCAGTCATTTTCTAAAATTTCCCGCCAAGTAGCAATAGAAGATGAAGACGGACGAAATTATGTCATCTCGTCCCGTCATTTTCTAAAGTTATCCGACCAGGAGGAAACAAAGAGGACGGACCATATTTTGTCGTCCCGTCCCGTAATTTTATCAACCTACGCGACAAGTGGGAATAAAAGATGGAGACTGACTACGCTTCGCTATCCCGTCTCGTCGTGGGCTAATGGCAGTCTCCTGCTGGGCCCAACTGGGGCCTCGGACCACTGCGAACACTGCCCTTAGGGCATACAAAACCTCCCGACTAACAGTAACACTCAAGTAACAGCACAGCAGCCTCCTCTCCAGCACTACACTTTCTATTTCGAGAATCACAGGAGCACACCGCTAGAATGAACATTGATGCTGGCACCCTTTCCCCACTGCAAACCAAACCCTTGGCGCCCCAAAATTTACAGAAGCCGGCAGTCACTCATGAAGAATACATGAACAGAATCCAGAGTCGGAAGGTGGTGAGCATGTACTTTAACCCAGATTGTGCGCTTTCTGAAATTATGCCAATTCGTGCTAGTATGCAGAAGACAGCGAGAAAGGTCGATTTGCACGATTTTTCCGGGGAATTTGTGTATAGGGCTAGGATGGTGAACCCGATTTCGCCAACTACAGCGGTATCTACTGGTGATGGGTTGGTGGACAGTATGTGGAGAAAATTGACCATGCAAGTGATGCTACAAACGAAGTTCTCACATACTGTTGTGATGAGGAATTACGCTCTTCTTCATATGTATCACTCCCGATGTACGGAGGTACAGCCTGTAAGTTTTGTATGTTACACAGGTAGAGGGTCATGCCTGAACTGCCTGTGTAACATACAAAACTTACCGGCTGTACCTCCGTAGTGCCTCCAGACAGGCTTGGTTCAGATGAATTAGATGCAGCCTTTTAGAGTGAGGCAGAAGACAGCATGGACAAGGGGCAAAATATTTGGTAATCTATGAAGGTTAGGAAGTACGGTTCTGGGGGTGGGGGGGAATATTGAACTGGTGAAGTTTTCTTCCTATATTTCCGTTTAATTATCCTTGATAGTAACTGGGTTTAAATTGATAGCACCTTTTTTTTTTCAACTTCTTTGAACATGCTTTTTTGTTTTATTTGCTATCTTTCTTTAGCCTGTTATTCATAAGTCTCTCTAATGATACCTATGATGATGATTACGTTTACTGCTTACAAAATTCTGATGCCCAAGGAACTTTTTAATTTTTTTTAATTTGAAGATTGAAGATTTATGTGTTGTGGCGGTTTTGTCGCTATAGGCCGCCGTACAATAATTTTTGGGTTTCTTAACTATCTATCATGGTACTATGAACTTAACTTATGGTCATTTCAACACTATTCTTATTTTGCGCATTCCATAAAGGCCATTGATGTTAATACTAGTAAGATGAATTGAAAGTTGTCTGCTCAAGCTGGCCTATCGTAGCTTAGATACTCCAAACTGTGCACTAGATAACGGGAGTGTGATTAACCTCTATTATAAAGTTTTTGTCTATGTGAGCACTATTCATAATCTACTATGAACCATATGTTGTGCTTTGCTATTATTGTGCCCATTTCTAGTACGAGACTTCCACCTAATATTTATCTATCAAAATTATTCTTCATTAAGGGACGGGATGAAGTGGGTTTTCACTCACTAGGCCCTTCTATTACACTGGACTGGGACTTTAAACTTATTTTGACACCTATTCCCTCACCTGTCGGGGGTGAGCCGCCAATAATTCCCTGGATGGGCCCGGTTTTCCACCATCTATTTTTAACTGGGGTCCATTTGGAGAATGAGCTGGGTGGGGGATCAGGGTAGAGAATCCCAGAAAAAAACCCCCTGCCCCAGGTTATTCAATGGGGCGGGGCGGGGAACCTGGCTGGAGGCCTGTAACGAACCCTAATTATAATAAAACATACATAAGGTGAAGGTAAATGAATAAACCCCAACATGATGTAGTGTAAAGAGTGTGAAGTTGAGTTTTTTCAAAATATCTCAAGGTTCAGGTTGGTTTGGAATTCAAATTTTAAAGATGGTATTTTTGGAATAGAGTGCCTAAAAGTGTCACATATACTTCACTTTTTAATTCTATAAATTATCAATTTCAGGCAACAAAGCACATAGACGTGTTCTCAGCAATAATTATGGAAGATCTTGGCATAAAAGTACCACTCCGCAATGTCATACTTTTTGGAGTGCTTAGTCTTAGTGCAACTTTTGGAGCTCACGAACCATACAAACACTGTCCAGATGAATGGAAGAAGTTTTGCCAATACCACGAGGTAGTAAATTGCATTATTCCCCTAAACCGCTGAGAAATTCAAAATGTTGAACAATAGCCTATTTGGGTAAGCGTGATAAGAAAAATCATGATGTTTACTAAAAGCCTAGTACTCAGAATTTCTTAATATTAGTATTCCTTAGTATGTCTGTGGTGGAAACGATGAGGTGCGGGTAGAATTACTCCCGATTACTTTATGGGGATAAGCTCAATGAGATGTCAGGGTGCCCGTTCAAATTGGGCTTGTTTTGAATATCCCACAACCCTTCACCTAACTTACGGCTAGGCAGCAGCATCAAGTAAACTAAATTATCTGGTTCACAAGCGACTATGAAATCTAAATATATAATTGCTACAAGAATCAAGAGGAGAAAACACTTTCAATGGTTAAAGGTGGCATCCAGTTCTGGGTTTAGGGGGCGTTAATCGCACTCATTCACTCTTGCTATATACTAGCTATGGGTTTACCTACTGTGGTGCTTATTGAGAAAAGTAGCATCCAGACGATCCTCCTCATGTGAAGGGCTGTTCCAGAACGAGTGCCTACCCCGGTAAAGAGATACGTCAACCGGGGCTTAGGCGAAGTTAAGCTCGGATTGGCTCCTGGGAGTCAGGTAGCTGTATCACGAGCTCCGCATGGAGGCTTTCGGCATTTACGAGTAACTTAAACATCCGCCGATGCCTGGGCTCTGCGTAGTCATACATAACTTTAGTTTGTGCGAACTCGAGTCCGCCTCACTGCCCCCTCGCGCGGCGCCTGGGATGTGTTGTCCGGATTCTCGTTTAACTTAGGCTGATGCTTGGATCAGACCGATGGGATGAGGAAAAAAACAAGCACTAATGTCAGCTAGCACAGCGCGCACTTAAGAAAAAAAGCGGGAGCTCGGGTCTAACTTGATGAAAATGGATTATCTTTTATTGTGTATTTGCTGTTGCGTTTGAAAAATACGGCTGGTATGTTAAGATGCGTGATTGTAGAAAGAAACCTCTCTCTACAGAGCTGTAAATTACGAGCGCTGGGTGTGTGGCTACTAAATGGAAATTTTCACGTAAAAATTTGATACCTCTCCAGCTCTCTCTCCGCCCTGGGTGCTAGAAACTAGCGATTTCAGAAAATGGACTGACTGGGAGGATAGTTGTGTCGAGCCAGTGTTCTGTTACAGGAATCCGGGGGTGGGGAAAACCTATGTCAGGTAGGAAGGACTCTAGAGGAAGATGGCGCAGATTTCACTGAGGAGCAGCAAATAAAAGTTCCCTGAGTCGCTGCTGGAAATTGTTCGAGTGTCTCCAGGCAGACGAGTATTCATTACTGGCAGGCCCCAGATCGAGTGCGAGGTCGTGGGATGTTTTACCGAGCCGCTTATTATACCCCTCAGTCCTACTCCTGAGGATATTATGAAGTATCTGGAGATGAGACTGAGAAGGGACGCTGATTCCCATGCCATGAATGACGAATTGCCGGCGGATATTATGAGAATCATTCCGGAGAAGATCTCCGAAAGGTAAGCAAGAATATTAAATACATTCTTAAGATAAACTTGAGCCGTAATTCACTAACACTGGGGTCTAGTTTCCTTCAAGTTTCTCTAAATATGGATGCAATCCTAGGCGAGATTACCCTCACTCGAAGAAGAAAGAAGCTTGATGAGATGACTAATGGAGCCGGCCCAGACGGACTGGGCGGTGCTTACACGGAAACCATATTACGGATACAGGGGCAGCCCGAAAGCCGATCCAAAATCGGCATGGAAGTTCAAATGTGTATCGCATGCCGAGCGGCCATTACATGTCGACGAGCTATGCCACGCCCTAGGAGCAGAACGATCTACCTACTTGGATATTGGGAATATCCCTGCAATAGAAACACTACTAGCATGTTTCTAGAGCTTGTCACAGTCGAGAAGTCCTCTGCCGTCCGGCTTGCCCACTACACTCCGCAAGAGTACCTCTCCAATAACACCACATTGTTCCCTAACCCCCACGGGATAATTGCTGAAGTTTGTTTAACCTCAATTTCCCGCACGTGAGGACTTTTCGCCTACCCTTCATTCAGTCCCACCAACTGCCCCTTTTGTCGAATATGCTTCTTGCCACTGGAGCACGCATTCTAGATCGGAAACCACTGAATTTGTGAAAACTCTTGCATCGAGGCTACTTGGTGGGTGCGGCAAGCACATATCTTCGAAGGTGTTATTATTGCATACTATGGGAGCTGAGGAGCGACCATTGGATAGAAGTGATACCCAGAGAGTATTTACAGGGCTTCACGGTGCCCCATACCTCGGGTGTGTGGAGATAACAGTTGCTTTGTTGGAGA
This sequence comes from Tuber borchii, assembly GCA_003070745.1. Lineage (NCBI taxonomy): Eukaryota > Fungi > Ascomycota > Pezizomycetes > Pezizales > Tuberaceae > Tuber > Tuber borchii. The sequence continues at coordinate 108,452 of NESQ01000010.1, forward strand.
CTCGTAAAGTGGACGTGTGAGCAAATGATTTCCGTGGCAATGTAGCAATTGCCTGGGCTTCAAGGAGGGGACATGAGGGGGTGGTTAGGGTACTGCTGGTTCCGACTATGGCTCAGCGCCGCTCTTGTGGGCTGCTGAGAATGGGCATGAGGGGGTGGTGAGGATACTCATGGAGCGGAACGACGTCAATCCCGACAAACCAGATAGGCGCCGTCGAACACCACTCTCGTGGGCTTCTAGGAATGGGCACGAGGGGGTTCTGAAGATACTGCTGGAACGGAGTGACGTCAATCCCAACATACTGGATGGGATGCTGCTGGAGTGGAACGGCGTCGATCCCAACAAACGAGGCCTGTTCAGTCCAACACCACAATCGTGGGCATCTGAGACTGGGCATGAGGGGGTCGTGAAGATGCTGCTAGAGCGGAACGACGTCAACCCCAACCAACGGGATTGGCTTGGTCTAACGCCGCTTGCGCTGGCTTCCGGGTGGGGGCATGAGGGATTCGTAAGGATGCTTCTGCAAAGGAATGACTTCAAACTTGACAAACCGGATAAGTTGTGTCGAACACCACTTTCGTGGGCTTCTGGGTATGGGCATGAGGTGGTCGTGAGGATGCTTCTGGAACGGAGCGACGTCAATCCTAACAAACCAGAGTTTGTTCCGTTTAGCACTATTATTGTGGGCTTCCAGGAATGGGCATGAGAGGATAGTAAGAATGCTACTGGAACAGAACGACGTCTATCCCAACCAACAGGATTTGTTCGGTCTAACACCACTATCGTGGGCATGCGGGAATGGGCATGAGGGGGTCATAAGGGTACTGCTGGAACTGAACGACGCTAATCCCCCGATATTTGTACCCCGTTTTGGCCTTTCAACCCTCGCTTTTGCCTCTGCACACACCCTCTTGATTTGCATTTTGTTTCTCGTTGCTATTGGGTTAAGCTATCTGAGGATTGTCTATGATTGACCTTGCATTATTTGTACCACTCTATTACCTTGATAGCAATCGGATTAGATTATGAGATTGATGGATGGAAGTTCCATAGGCATAGCTGTCTATGATATTAGACACTCACACTATACACACAAGGGTGGGCGCATGGCCGGAGCCAATAGAGCAGAGTTCATGGTGCGCGTTTAGCAGTATTTTCTTTGCTTTTTCTCTTTTCTCTCACATGTTTCTCTTCTCCTGCCCCACCACCTCTCCTTAGCCACTAATATGTTTACTTTATTGCGAGATAAAACGCCCTCCTTATTAACATCTCCTTATTGACAGCAAAGGCATCTTAGCTTCTCACTCTCTCCATCGATCTTCGGTGACAATTAATACATAGTATCCTCACGGCGAAATCTACCCTCTCCCCTTCCCGCGCCCCGTTCCTCGCGCGTTCTCTAAGTCCCACCTACTTAGAAAGCTCTGCCCGATCTTTCGTATATGCGCTAGAATCCCACCCAACTAGGCTTATTAGGTCTGACACGAGGTCAAGAACATGCTTAGTCAACCAACAATGAGAGCAACGATACCAGCGGGAGCGGTTGAGCACTATGCACAAGAACATCAGGTATGCCCTAGTACTAAAGGTCGACATACTGTATTATACCAAGAATATTATCATAATAATAAATTATTATTATCATGCAATCGGTGTTCCCAGCCGTCCCCCCGTCCCTGGCAGAGGTTAGGATGGGCAGCAAGTTGGGCGTCCGTCCCAGGCAAGGGCCTTGTACGCCAAGTTGCTGTGTACATGTGTAATTATACTAGTAAATACAAAGTTAGTAAGGGAAAGGTGTGGAATAGGTTAACCAAGCGGGCGTGGGGGGCAAAAGACGAACCGGAAGGGTGTATATAAGGAGAGAATGGACTATAGAAACACACAAGCAGGCCTCGAATGAAGGAAAAATTGGGAAAAAAGTTTAAAAATATGGGAATAAGAAAGGGGAAAGGAAGAGGTTGTTAATTTATATGCCGGGGGGCGGGGTTTGTAGCTAGAGTAGGATTTTGTTTGGGTAGGCCGCCCTGGTGGAAGGGCGCGTGTGATTGCTAGAGGGAGGAGTCAGTATTGTACTTCGATATTACAACCTGCAGGGTCTTTTGGAAGGGGGTCCAGAGAGCTTAGACGGGTTTGGGGAGGAGAGCCCGGTTCATTGCAGGCCTGCTGCATGTTTTGGAATCTAATCTGCCCCCTCGTGTAGCACCGTTGAATCTGGCTGGGGCGGTGCTTGAAGATATTCAGTGTAGGGTGGATCGATATTTGGTGCGAAGTGTGTTGGAACTGACATCGTTCCGTTCCAGCAACATCCTAATGGCCCCCCATGCCCATTCACGGCAGCTCATAAGAGTGGAGTACCGCCCCACTTATCTTTATTGTTAGGATTAGCATCCCTCCGTTAGAGCAGTACCCCCCCCACTTCCCCCTCACACCCTAGCAGCCCATGCGCTTACTCTATTACCATAGAAATCGGTTGACTGCGGATCTTATTTATATGTCTTTAATGAGACGAGTATTATCTCCTCATACTCGAGGTGTGCGGCGAAGTGAAGCCCTGTAAGTCCCCTTAGGGTCTTTTTGTGATCAAAGGCTGGTCCTGAAACGGCATCACGCACAATAAGGGTATGTTCAAGGATGTATGCTTATCGTATCTATCGAGTATGAATGCCAGGGTTTTCACACCTTCAATATGAACCCCAGTGATAAGAAGCATATTCAAAAAAAGGGGCGGTTGGTGGGGCGGAATGAAGAGCAGAAGAAAAGCTCATCACGTAGTGAAAGTTGATGTAGGTTAAATAGACCTCCCTAATCATAGAGTGGGGCTTGAGGAACAAATTGGGATAATGGGAGGGGTACTCTTGTGGAGTATAGTGGATAAACCGGATGGTACTCGAGTAGATGAGGACTTCTCGATCAAGACGAACCCCTGTGGGCATGCTCGCAGTGTTCCTATAGCGACGATATTATAAAGATCTAAGTCGCCAGCCCCTTCTACCCCTAGGGCATGGCATAACTCATGCATATATTACGGTCGCTCCGCCCGCAATACCCATATTAGCGCTTCCATGCCAATGTTCGATCTACTTCCTAGGTGGTCTCGTTATGCTTCTTCTCCGAGTGAGTCGTCTCGGCTAGGATTTCATTGAATGGCCCCATAGACTTGTATTGGGAATTTTTTTGATATTATATTTCTGCCGTGTACGTGCAGATTGTCGGCCAGTGCATTGGGTCGGTGTCGCCATCTAGCCGCATCTAAAGATAACTCTTAATATGTACATGGGTGGGAGCTGATAGGCATCCGGAGGACACGGCTAAAATATTTCGTCAATATGGGGTTTTCTAATAAGGAATACTTTCATGTTGGGCGATTTCTGAACGATTTCTTGCGGCGATTGAGCGAGTTCCCGTCGGCGCTTTGCAGTAGATTCTTTCAAAGGGCTTAATCAAATGAATACTCCCGGTAGTGATGTCATTGGCGTATAGTGAGAGAGCACCGTATCCCCCACTATCAATCCCCGGCATCGTTTCGGCCTGTTAGATGGACATCAAAAGGTGAATAGGCCCTTAGTAATCTCTGTCTCAGACACCGCACCGAGAGAGAGACATAAAATTTTCCACTGTTTTAGCAGTCCGGCCGATAGGTTTAGCCCCCTGGTGGTCACGGGCCTTGATACGCTGGTACGGTAGAAATACAAAACCGTCACATTGGTCCGCTAAGGACAAACTTGGCAAGCCACTCCCTAATTAGATAGATCTTGAACGGTTGACTTGTCTGGCAGGACACGTAGGAACTTTGTACACCTGCTTTGTGTTCCTCCATCACGGTGGGTCTCCCAACGCCCTTTTTTCCACACACATCTTTTCCTTCTTTCCTTCTCTTGATTCCAGAGTCATAGAGATCCTGGTAATCGCCTTGCATCAATTGAGGCCGACGAAGACTGATTCTGAGCAGATATTCGACAGGGTAGAGATTACCTACCTCAACTTCGCTGGAAACGTCTCACAAGATCAAAGTCACCGAAGTCTCTCTTAACCTAGAAGTTCTGGGTTTGGGTACAGGAGATTACGGCCTTTCATAATTCCAGTTACCACCATCGCTAAGTATTTATCTCCTATCTCTTTCCCGATTCTACAAAGCCAACAGACGGCTGGTCTAGTAACCCAAACCGAACTCTCCGCATAATTTTGCTGTTCACAGAGCATCCTTCTCGCAAGGTAAGTCAGCCCTACAATCACGACCCGCTCAAATAAATAGTCACCATTGATTAGTTTGTAGGTTAGCATTACTAAAATCTGTCAATCAGTAGCGAACGGTTTATTTACACTGGGTATGTTATTGGATATTCCTAGATTGCAATCCGTGTTGCCACTGTGAGGGAAATGAAGTGCATGCAGTAAGTGATTCATGGATGTAATAGGCACCAGCATGGATACTAAGGACGGAGCCTTGAGGCATACGGAGCCGGCTAGCATTACCGAAATTACTACCGAGGAGGTGTCTGAATGTGGTCTGAAGAACGCCCTCAGAGGAATTCCGGCTCAACAAATCCACATCTTTCTCAAAACATGGAATGTCTTGGAGATTCTAGACGAGACAAGTGTCTGGATGAATAGCTTACCATGCCCGTATTTAGCCTTCCTCAACACTTCGCCACAGCAGATTATAGATTTTGAGGCGGTTCAAACACCAGGGATTCGGAAGCAGTATATTGAATCGCTCCAAATCCTGATCATTAAGCTTCCCTTCAAAGCCCAAGAAGTGGTTACCGAGCACATATCCTACCGCCTCAGACGAAAGGCAGTTCTTATGGGTGATGTGGACGAAGAGCTCGGCGGAACAGGTTCTACCACCTACCGATCTACAAACACTATCTTCTGCAATACCTGTAAGGAAGCCGATGCTGGTATTATCCCACATCAGAGACGGCCAGGCCCACATGGTTGGCCAACGATCATTTTCGAGTCAGCGGTATCGGAGAGTTTAGAGAGATTACACGAGGATGCGCGGTGGTGGTTGACGCAGAACAATCAAGAAGTCCACGCTGTCCTCCTGGCACATATCTTCCGTGCTGAGCAGATCATAGACTTGGAAGTATGGCGAATACTGCCGATAAAGTGTGAAGGGGCAAGTGTGGGATCAGATGCCCAGCGCATGCCTCAGATTGACAACCAGCTTCGCATAAACTGCTCCACTTTCCCCCATACCATATCAGGGACTGTTCCCTTCTTCGTGATTGGCTTTAAGGACCTTGTCTTGCGTGATAAGACTGCTGGTGAAGAGGATTTCTTTCTTGATTTTCTGGACATACAAAGTATTGCGACTCTGTTCCGGGTCAGCATGTAGCTATGTTTCTGGATGGCCCTGTTTGCGGGTGGATTTGTAGCTGTTATCGGTTAGTGCAGATATTCCAGAATGTGAGACAGGCTGAGGAATGTGCAGCTACTGGGATTCTTTGGGCTCAGGTTGAGTTACCTGCTGGTTAACACTTCATTATCTTATGGACAAACGTGTAGTTAGTCTTCTACTCTACGGGATTCGCCTGTATCAAATATCATTATAATTGCGTTGTATTACATGTGAGTTCCTTCTTGTCATCTCCCCATTCCTAGTGGTATGTAAGAGCAGTGTTCTCCCTTATTTTTGAGAATATCAAGTTAGCCTCTACCTACTCAGGTATAATTTTCACCACTTCTTCATCCCGGGTGGCAAACGGGTGGTGGGCCGGGCCATCGGTTTGGACTTGTCGGGTTAAAGTATTCCCATCCTAGCAGCTTCTCACCGCTTCCTGATCTTCCCTTCTGAGCAGCATAAAAGAGTACTGGGGTTCGGTAAAGGTTGTTTGACCTCATCCCGTCCGAGTAGAATTTCAGCATCCACTTATACTGTATGCAAGCGGCCCACGCGAGAGGTGCTTGGCCACCCTAATATCATTTGCTGCGGTTCACCACTTCTTCCCTGAGAAGGATTGCACAACCTCCTAATGTGCACCACGAGCAGCCTAAGCTAGTGTGGTATGACCTATAAAATCTCCTTGCTCATACCATAACATAGCATCTCTTTCAAAGCAGCTACAATCTCAAAATTTCCCGAAGAAGGATAAAGTGCTCGGTCCACTCACCTGGAGGCAGGAATAAAAATCCTCGAGGTACATTGCCGGCTTTGAAATTCGGAAAACCTACCGGAAGAACTTAAATAGAAGAAACATGTACTAGGACGTTGAATTTGCCTTGTCTATTAAGGCCCCTCCTATATTCCTATTCTATTGTCTCAGCTGGGAGCTCAGTTTTGCAGTGTTTTCCCCTCGTATAGCTGGGAAAGGAAATTCCAACGTCCTAGCACACGTTTTTTCGATTTGAGTTTTTACGGTAGCTCACAAGCTAGGGAGCAGCCGAACCTATCAGCTTTCAACAACGGTTGTGATTACTGACCCACTTTAGGACTGCAACTTGAGTCTTTACCAATCCGCACCCTACGCTTTTACCTATTTGATCGCCTAGCAAACAAGGTTCCGAATGGTCGGCAGAAAACTGGGCTCAACTAGCCAGTCAGGTAATGATCAATCTCCTCTAATGCAAGAAATTCGACCAACCATGAAGTTAAGATTGTTGGTAGTGACTGGATGGGAATTGGTTGGACTATGCTAGCCAAATGATAGAATATGCATGACACTTGACTAACCAGCTTTAGTTACAATCCATTCCTTCAATTTTATAGCCCTTAGTCGAAACTAGGTGTTTTGAAATTCTATCCGATAAACTCACACAATGTAAGATAAGGAGGCGCGATTGTGGTTGAAAACTATGTACTATATGAGTAGGCACCTGGACAAATGTAACCATAATTTTATTCCAATATAGATTAGTATATCGCTTTTCTTTGCTGAATATGTATCAGATATGAGTACCGTAAGAACTCAAACACCAGAGGAAGGTGCTAGGACATTGGAGTTTACCCCCCCAGTAAGAAGCCTCGTATATTACTTTTGTTTCGTGAGTTTGCGGTGTTTTCCTCTCGTGTAGCTGAGAAGGACAATTTCAGCGTCCTAGTACATTTCACTTCTATTTGAGTTTTTATAGTGATACTACAAATTTATCTTTTTTTTTTAAATCAGAAGATGTATTTTTACTAGTTCTCTTTTTTGTGTACAATATTACAACTCATCTAGATATTTTAACTGACAGGCAAAATAAAGAGAAGATTTAGAATATAAGAAGATCTTTCTGATAATATATTATGCTAGATTTGTCAGTAGATTAATTAGTTTTATTTAGTTGAACTCTGTCCGCTAAATATTCATATAAGATCTATAGACAAACCAATATACTCTCTGATCTGATCATTTTTCAGCCTCGAGCGTGGTAATACCTAACTGCGGATTTTATTTTCCGTACGCACTTACTAACAAATTCAATGAGCACTGCTTACCCGGACCAATTCTCAGAAGTTAACTTGATTTTGTTTCGAATGAGTGGCAGTAGACGAGGACGTTTGTACTCCTGCCTCGTTGCCTTATGCCTATTGTTTGCTTTCTCTACATATTGGGTTTTTTCTGACTTTTCATTCTTTCCCCCTCTTTTGTTTCTTTCTCCTTTCCAGCTTTAGAAGCATAGTGATCCCCACCCGGCTGCCAACACGCACTATAGGATACCCACTCGATCAGCATTTCGGCACTGGTACGATCTTGATTCGATCTCTCCCTACTTCATCTGTGTACATCTATTCACGAGTTCAGCACCCCGGGATTTATGATTCTGTTTTCCCTACAATGTCGGTATTTCTTATAGCTTATCTGGTAACACATGGAAACCAACTGACTTCTCCGCTAGTACATTAAGGCGAACTTTCTTTCGAATTTCTTTGCTCACGGCTCTCGCAATGTAGGCCAATTCTCTGATTCCAACCCACTCAATACATTTCTATTCCACATTCCTGTCCTTAGTGATTGACATTGACGCTAGAACACTGGACTCAGTTAATTGGAGGCGTGCACAGTCTTTGAACAGGGTATAAATATCGGTGTTTGTTGATGATATTGTTCTGCTTGCGAAAAAACGAAGTCTGTCCCCAACCTTTACCTATAAGCAGGGAGTTCTATTCACTCTAGCTCTTTGCCCATGCTAATGGATTTTGTCCTTGTATCATACTCGGGTATGGGTAAAGGTTGGGGATAGTCTGTTTTGTGGGTTCAGCCTAACAACCACCACAGATGGCTCAAGTTCTAAGGCATCAATTGCGAGCACCGGAGGCTCCAACCAGTTATCTGGCTGGCAATAGTCTGCGCTACAACCCAGATTGGGCTCGTCCATCGGGTAAGATGCATAAATCGCGAGGATACTGAATGACTGCTAATTTCATATCTGTAAATAGTTCCCAATACAAAAGGCATCACCGAAGTTTGAATAGGTCCTGTGCGGGCTTCGAAGACCCAAATCATACATCAATACAAGGCTGAATACGGTCAAATGAATGCTCTCTAGGGCATACCTCCTCAGCTGATATATCGATTCCATAATGTCAAACATGCTCTTCAGGTAATTGATAAGAGAGCTGGCTCAATAAATCATGCGCTCTACCCTTATTTTGCTTTTTTCAGCATTTCACCAGGGCAAATGATGTCGTTCCACTCTGATCAAACCCGGGGGATTCAGAAACAGTATTTTGAATCCCTTGGATTGCTTATAATTAAGATTGCCTTAAAAACACATGAACAGGTAACCTGTCACTTATACCATCGCATTCACAGACAAGCTACTCTAATGGAGAATGTCGATAATAAACTCTCATCAACCGGGTCTGCAAGATACCAACCTACCAGAACGATATATAGCAGCTCGGGTAAAGAAGCAGACAAGGGGATAACCCCACATAACAGACGCCCCGACCCGCAAGGATGGCCCACCCTCATTTCTGAGTCAGGTATATCAGAGAGCATTGCCAGATTACACGCCGATGCCAAATGGTGGCTTACTCAGAGTAATTTCCAAGTTCGTGCCATTGTACTCGCTCATATACAAGTAGCGGAGTTAGTGATTGATATCAAAATCTGGAGAATGCATAAAGTTCAGCAACATAGACCTCCTACAATAGCAGGTACCGAATACGAGCCCAAGTGTGATCAGAATGGGCACCTTCACATCGACTCCTCTACCATTCCTGCCACGACTGTAGGGACCCTGCCATTGTTTGTGTTTACTTTTGACGATCTCGTGTTGAGAGGACGAAACCTGGATGAGGGGGACTTTGCGCTCAACTATTACGATATTCAAAGTATCGCCAGGGTCTTTCTTACCAGCATTTAAGGATGTAGGACCAACGTCCTCTGATCTTATCTGGCTCGGGGGTTAAATGGGCTTGTGGTGGTTTTTGGCATCATCGGAGAGCCGGAAATAATTCGGGAGATTTTTTCTTAGTGGGTGAGAGGGTGAGCTTTGGCGGTGGCAAGGCTCGTAGTTGTTTGTTATGTGCACAAAGGCAGTTAGTGATCTGTCAGGCTGAGGGCATTGACCCCAGCTGAACTGCCCGTACCTCCTTCATCTTAGTTGGAACTTAATAATACTTTGAATATTCTAAACTTTGAAATTATGTGAACAGAACTGCGTCAATCCCGACAAACTGTAATTCCTCCGTATAATACCCCTATCGTTTCATTCCCAGGGTGGGCAAAAGGGTGTCATAAGGATCCTACAAGAACGGAACAATATCAATTTCAACGACGAAGATTTACAGGGCCTAACACCACTAATATGGGCTTCCTTAGGTGGGAATGAAGGGGTCATAGAGATTGTGTTAGAGCGGAGTAAGGCAACCCCACAAACTAGCTAGACGGTATCGAAGACTGCTCTGGTCGGAATCATGCGTTCCCGTGACTAGAGGGGGCGATGTAAGGATGCGGCTAGATGCTCAATCCTCACAAATCAGAGAGGCGACGTCAAACACCCCTCTAGTGGACATCGGGGTGTCTCAGGGATGCTAAAAAAGGTCAATCTCGAAGATGCAGCTAAGCGGAGCCGATGGCTTTGAAGGAACCCTCCACACCGCCACTGTCAGCTCATTCATGTACACACTGCCAAGTTACTGCAGAAGTCAAACTTTCTATACTTTGGATTGAATCTCTCGTTATTTCCTTGGTTCCCCCATATCACCCGAAGCCCTTCCCCATCTCTTATTGCCTAAATCATTACCTCTTGTTTTATCAATTTCAACATACCCGTTCTCTGTCACCAGCCTTCCATACTCCCATTTCCCGATATATACCCTTTTGATTTGTCTGCCCTCTCTCATTCCCATTGTGCTAAGCTTTCTAAGGTCTCTCGATGATTGGATTTGGATTTCCTTGTATTACTATATAAGCTACTACAAATAGCGATAAGATTACATTATCAGGAAGAATGAAAGCCCTATATATAGACATAAATGGTGAGACAAACTATACACACGAGAGCGGATGTAGATTAGAAACCTAAATAATAGAGTTCATGATGGATAATGAGCAGTATTTGCTTTGATTTTTTCTCCTGTCTCTCAAAATTTCTCTTCTCATCAACTACCGCTCCCTAACCACGCATGTATTTACTATATTAAAAGATGAACTCCTCTGCCTATTAAGACTTCCTTCTTGTCACCGAAGACATTGTGGCATTTCAATTCCCTCATCTTTTGTTGGCTAAAATTAAGACATCGCACCTTCATGGGAAAATTTACCCCTCTTTCTCCTCGTTCTGCCTGCTTTTTCTGAGACTCCATGACCCAGAAACAACAGCAGGAGCTTTCCAATAGATACCGGGAGTACACTCAATAGGAAATCAAGGTAATGTGACTCTAAGTCAGGAGCACGCCCTACAATTTAACTTAGAATAATACCCATGATGCTCAAGAGAGTAGTAGTTCTATCCTCAAAAACATTGCCTATTGTTCTAAAGTTGAAGATTGACATACAAATATTATACTGTGGTGGCATTAACCACATAGTGTAAACCTACAGCCCAAACCTATTCGAATAATCTATAAGGTCACTGATGGAACTCATTGATACTTCTCAGCATGCTCTTAGAACGGCAATTTATTGTCCAGACCAGTGGTTGCAGCCTTCCAGGTGTCCGGCGGGGCCCACGGGGGATAGCCAGGAGCCATAGAGGGGACGGGAAGGCCGCCTTTGGGTAGGAGGGCGGGCCCTACCGGGTAAGAGACCTGAGTGCAGGACAATGGGAATGGATGGCAGGGGACGGCCGGGGATGGGTGAGAACTGCCGGGGAAGAGTTAGGACAGCCAGGGAGGGTTGAGGACGGCAGGGCAGGGGTTAGGACGGCCGGACAGTTGGGGATGGTGGGGGACTGTGGGGGACAGCCGGGGATAGCAAGAGTGATGTCTCATGATGAAACAAGGAAGGGTTGAAAGGTGTGCGGTTGGAGCCCCAACTAGTCCTGGAGTGAAAGGATGGGTTTAACAACAATGTGAGTGAATAGTGATAAATAGAGCCTGATATATCATGTTCAAAATAAGGCAAACCCTAAGCATACCAGTATTATTTGAAAAATATTAAAAGGTTATATATCACCTCTTTGCTATGGTTATCTCAATCAATTTCAATATTCTGAACATGTCTGTCATAAAGGGTGACTAGCAAGATAGGTTTTAACATGACTCACACTTGTGAGTCATATGGTGTAGTATTTTCACATGACAAAGCGATAGCATATCATTCCTTTGTTATGATGGGTTTATTGTTTTGACATAACTCACGATTGTGGTCATATAATTATGACTTTCGCACATGACTCATAGTTATGAGTCATGGGTTTTACACATGTGACCTTTTTGGGCACATGACTAGTTATGAGTGCAATGATTGATTTGGTAATTGCGCGCAGTTGACTCATAAGAGTCAGCTGATGGATTTCACACTATAACTCACTATGAGTCATAGGATCAGATGACGAGAGGGTATTAGTCACAAGAGTTAGGGTTATGGGAAGACCAGGTATAAAAGAATGCCCTTACAGCTTTCTTGGTTGTACAAGCTTCTCGCCCTCTACTTTCCCCCCCCTACATTTCTAAACTCTTCTACAAACCCGTTTTGCTTCCGGGACACACACCACCACCCCCCCGCCCCTCTCCGTCCCATGTCGGAAATACCTCCCATCCCCCCAGGCAACCAAGAGCTGGCAGCCGCCATCTCGCGATCCTCCACACCACCGAACACCCCAATCCCCCCTTCCCCTTCCCCAGTTCCCAGGCCCTCTCCCCCCCTTGCTTTCCTCGCGGAAATCTTTAGGCAAACGAGGGATGAACTATGTCTCCCCCCCAACCTGGTCCCCGACCACTCCGACTCCAGCCTGCAATCCATCACCCCTGGCGAGGGCTCCATCCTCTCCATCCTCTGCTCAACTGTCTCTGGCATTGTAGCCATCACCACTCAACTCGAGTCCATCACAAAACAAGTCGACGATCTTAGAAATGAGAACGGCGAGCTCCGCACCCATATCCACGACCTTTCCTCCCACATCACAAATGCCTCCGTAACCCCAGAAGACCTCACCCCAATCACATCGGCCCTACGTGACCTATCACATAGGGTCTCGGCCCCCACGGCAGCCCCACCCACCCGGCCCCCCGGCCCCGGCTAAAAACAATCAGCCTACCCATTCATCCTACCCTGTCGCCCCACCAGTCCCCACCACCCGGCAAAAATCCCTCACAGACCCACCCCCGCCCCCCCCCCTCACCCCCATTAACCCCGCAGTCCACTGCCCCTACTACGACACAAGACTGGGCAAAATGTTCGGTAACCCCGAGCTTTATGCAAAGGCCTTCCCCCACTCCTGGGAGGCGGAACAATTCTGCGCCGGAGAATATGACCTGTCTACATTCACAGACGCCACCCTCCACCGGGACTACAAACCCAAAAACCTACCAACCTACGCCCAGGCGGCCGGTTCTGGCGGAAGAAGCGGAAAAAGGAAACCCAAGCAAGCCAAAGCAACAGAGGTTGCGAGTAACGAGGACAGAGCGTTAAAGGCTGTTGCCCCCCACCTCCCCTTTGCTTCAAGACGGTTCTTTGCACCACGTTCTTCTCCTGCCCCCCACGCCCTCTCAAGAGGTATCGCTCGCTCCCTCCCTGACATCGTCGCCAACACCCTAACCGACTCAAACTGCCTCCTCCCAAAAGGTTTTTTCGCCAAGCTCAATGACCGGGGCGCAGTCTCACTCACCTGTACCGACCCACAGACACCCGCTTCTTCCTACTCCCCCTACTTCGATGTGCTTACAAGACGCCTCAACCAAGCCTTTTCAACAGGCGACGACCCCTGGCTCCCCTTCTGCCTCGCCCCGACCGCTATACAGCTGGTCATACACAGCATCCCCACCGATGAGATGCCCGAAGACGACGAGCAGCTTTACCCCCATCTCAAAGCATCTATTGGTTTCGCGAAAGCGGTCCAGATCCAGTCGGCCAGGTACCTTAACCCTGACCGAGCTACTCGAACCGCCAAAGAAGCGCTTTCGGTGGTTATCTCTGTTGACCCCGACGACGTTCCTACCCTCACCCCTTCCATCTTCCTCTACTCAGAACGCCGCAAGATGGAAAAGGCAATCTCAGCCAACCGCTACACACAATGCTCCAACTGCTGCCGCTTCGGCCACGCCGCCGCTCGATGCAAGCAAAAACACCCTTCCTGCCCCATTTGTGCGCTTCACCATACCAAGACCGCCCACAGATGCCAAAACCCGACCTGCCCCATTTGTGCGCTTCACCATACCAAGGCCGCCCACAGATGCCAAAACCCGACCTGCCCCAAAGGAGGCAACGAAAGACCCATGGCTGAATGCTGCCCCACCTCACTGCCCCACTGCGCCAACTGCGGCGACGACCACACCGCCTACGCCAAGGAGTGCAAGTCCCACCCTGTGCCCCGCCCGGAGTCTGTCGGCTCCTCCGCATCCTCAGACAGTCAAGAGTCCATGGATGTGGAAGAAGATGGCGTGCCAGCACCCACTACTCCCCAGGCCCACCCAACCTCCGATCCTGGCCCTGCCACCCCCCGCCCCGTAACTGCAGTTCATCTGCCACCCACAGGCGCGATGGACCCTGCTCCCTCAGGACCCCCCGCGCCCCCCGTAACTCCAATAAACCGTCGGGGTCGTCCCTGCCATGACTAACACCCAAACCTCCAACAGCACCAAGGGGCTGGCCCCCGCACCTAATATCACGCTCATTCAACACAACAGCCTGGGAAGCTGGGATGTGTTTTTATCTTTATTTTCGTCATTTACAATGCGCCATCCTCTGCAATTTGTTTTCTTGCAAGACCCTCCGTCCTCCAAAGGCTTTTTACCCACTTTCAATGGGTACAAGTCATTCGCCCCCCCCTCGCCCCTCCCCAAGGTGGCCTGCTATGTCTCCACAGAATTTTTGAAATTCAACTCCGTTCTTCCAGTGTTCACGCCGGATGTGAACGACTGCATGCATATTGATATTTATACCCCCTCAAGTTGCTTCGGCACAAAATTTCCTTGCTTTCGCCTAGCGAACATCTATTCACGCTCCAGATACCCACAGCCCCACACGGTCAATCCAGACCAAATTTTTGTTCCCCTTGATATTCCCTACCTCGTAGTGGGGGATTTCAACATCCACAGCCCCCGCACCGACCCCCTCCTCCTCCCCTATTGTCAGGCAGCTTCCATTGCCGACCCCTACTTTGACCGAGCCGATGACCTCAGCTTTACCTGCATCAACACACCGGGGGAATACACCCGGTTCCCCCTTTCTGGCCCCCACAGACCTAGCGTGATTGACCTGGCCTTTGCCAACCCCGCCATGACCTCTTTCGTACACAATTGGAACACCTCATCCATACCCTCTACAGGATCGGACCACGTCCCCATCTCCATCTCCCTTTCAGCCCCTCTCTGGCATTCCCCCCCCCCCAAGCCAAGTGGGACCTCTTGGATTGGGCTGTCCTAGAACCTACCCTCAAGGCCTTCCGTGTGCCCCCACCCCCCCCACACCCCTCCCCCAGCAGTTTGACTCCTGGTTCTCGGCTTCCCTGTCCTGCCTGACCTCAACTCTTAGAATGGCAACCCCCACTTCACGACCTTCCGCCAAATCTAAACCATGGTGGACCTCCCTCCTCACCGCCCTCCGAAAGGAATACAACAAAGCTACAAGAAGAGCTAAGAAACTCCAGAACACACAAGCAAGGGAAACGGCAAGACTTTCCTGGAATGGCTACTTCAAAGCCATCAAACGTGCCAAATCAGCATACTGGGCCGATTTCCTCGCTAAAACCACCCCCAACAACATCTGGACTGCCAAGAAGCTTCTTACCCCCAGGCAAGTAGTACGTTTCCCCTCCCTCCCAGACGCCAACGACCCCACCTCCATCAACAACGCCCTTCTCGCCCACTTCTTCCCGCCTCGGCCAGAACCCCCGCCCAGGGGGAGGCTCTCGCCCATGCCGGACGCAACCCCCCTCACTCAAGATGAAATCTCCTCGGCCCTCGCCAAGTCCTCATCCTCCTCCGCCCCAGGACCGGACGATATACCCTACTCCGTTTGGAAACACATCCACAAGTGCTACCCTGACATCCTTTTAGATCTCCTTAACCCCCTTTTGACGTATGGTTACCACCCTCCCTCGCTGAAAATCGCCAATGGCGTCGTCTTGGACAAACCAGGCAAAGCCTCCTACGACTTCCCAGCATCCTTCCGCATCATAGTTCTACTAAAAACCGTTTCCAAGATCCTGGAAAGGATCATGGCGACCCGGCTCTTTTCGTTGGCCACGTCATCTGGCCTGCTTCACCCCAACCAATGCGGGTCCGTGCCAGGCCTAGGCACTTTCGAAGCCTGCACCACCCTGGTCCACGAAGTCAAAACCCTTCAACGCACCCACCGCAAAGTATCCTCCCTCTTCCTTGACATCAAAGCCGGCTTGGATAACGTCGACGCCCTCACCCTCCGCACGCGCCTCTTGGAAAAAAACACCCCCAACTACATGGTCGACTGGGTCTCCTCCTTCCTGTCAGAACGGAAGTGCACGCTGGTTTACCAAGGCTCCCCAAGACCCCCTCCCCTGTCACAGTCGGAACCCCTCAGGGCTCCCCAATTTCTCCTTTATTGTTCCTTATATACGTTGCACCCCTCCATGCCGATATCAAGGGAGGCCTTATACTTTCCTACGTCGACGACTTTTTGCTCACAGTCTCCTCCCCCTCCTTCCGGTCCAATGTGCGCCGGCTACAAAGTCTTTTCACGTCCCTATCCCGACGTGCCGCAGTCTTGGGTGTGTCCTTTTCTATCCCAAAAACGGAACTCATCCATTGGCGTACCCCAAGCCAAAGATGCTCCCTCAAATCCAACCACTCCGTCACCCTCAACGACCAGATCTTCCGCCCCTCCGAGGAGGTAAGGTGGCTCAGTTCCTGGTTCTCCCCCGCCCTCACCACCACCAATCACTTTGAGAGACGCCTGGCTCTGGCCAATGCTGCTTTTTCCTTCCTAAAAAGGGTCGCCTCCCCAGGAGCGGGAGTCCGCCCTTTCCTCTCACACCGGCTCGCCATAGGACTCGTACTCCCAATCCTCACATACGGCGCAGACCTCTTCATCCCAAATGCCCGCTCTACCACCCGCATGAGCTCCTTCTGGCACAGGGTCCAAAGATGGACCACCAACTGTTTTTTCGCCACCCCCATCCCGATACTGTCAAGGGAGGCATGCCTCCCCCCCATAGGTCCTTACTGCAGGCATAAGAGACGCACCGCGGCTCTCAGGCTCTGCTGCTCACCCCCTACACTCAACCCCGCGGCAGCTCGCCTCCCGCCCACCTTTCCCTCCCTATCTAGTTTCAGGGCCCCCGACACCTGCCGGCCAATAACTGTCGGCCTTTCATCCGTTTATCTCCCCCTTAGCTGGAAAACCCCGGTCCCCTCCCCCCCCATGAGGAGACACCTCCCCATCGACCAACTCGCACATTTAGCCTTCCCCCTCGGTCACGGCTTCCCTCGTTTCCCCCAGATCGGGAGAGCCACCCTCCCCCAGACAGAAGACATCCCACCCCCGACCCTCATGGCACGGACCTACGCCATTCTCAAAGAGAGGTCTCAGAAACTCTTGATCCAGGACTGGGAAGAATCTCTCCCGGCGCCCCCCTACTACGCCTATTCTGCCTCTACGACCCCCCATCCGTTCATGGGGCTCGACAAATTCGCCGCCAGCCGCATACACCAGATGCGCGCTGGCAAAAGCCACTTGCTGGCCCACCCCACCTGGCGCGATGTCCCAGACCGCCCACCCACCTGCCCCCGGTGTCAAGAAGCCCCAGAAACCTTCGAACACGCCATCCTACGCTGCCCGGCCAGAGCTGAAGCCAGACACTGCCACCTAAGTACAGTCGAAAGCCTCTCGCCCGAGAGCCCATTTTGGAACCACCCTCCCTCCCTCTCAGCCCTCCGGTGCTTCATCCTAGACACCCGTACCGGGTTCCCCCCCGGTGACCCACCCCCCCCGAAGAATAACCGCTCCAACTACCTCCCGCACAGCATAATTCCCCCCCCATCGCCCCCCACCCCACGACCTGCATGTTGCGTTTGTAAAATTTCCTTTGTAAAGTTTACGAAGCGCCAAGTATGTTGGATTTTCCCTATATTTTATGTTTTTAACAGACGAGGCCGATGGTTTATGGCTTCACCACTTAGTACTATCAAGGCGTGGGAAATGGTTTCTTTTGTTATATGTTTTGCTTTATAGGTTTTGTTTTTTCCATAGCCACCGCTACATGAAGCTTTTTGTACCTTAAAACAATGAACGCATGATATAAAAAAAAAAAAAAAAAAAGCTTTCTTGGTTGTATAGGTTTTACAACACCACATGACTTAAGACTCATCAGCAAAAAAAAAAACTGTCTTTTGGGCTCCACGGTAAACTCATGTCGTTGAGTTTTACATTTTGGCTAATCGCGAGTGACCCCGGTTAATCATGATGCTTCCGATTGTGTCCCCTAATAATCAGATACCAATCTTAATTTTAGCAAAATATGAGCTATTTTTATCAATATCTCATAGACATTTTACATTACAAAGTTGTATGTTATGAACTCAAATTTCTCAACTTTGGTATGTAAAAAGTCCATGAGTTCTTAATAGAAATTGCTTATATTTTGCAGAAAACAAAATTAATATCATCTTCTTTAGTCAAACTGACGGGATTTTTAATATCGCGATCATAGGACTCACGATGTGTCAAAACGTAAAACTCAACGACATGAGACACAGGGGGTAGGCTTTTTTTTTACTGATATACCCCCTGTGCCAAATCGGCCCCCCCACCCCCTCGCTCCTATACTCAAGTTAGCCACAGTGGTACCTCAGAGTTTAATACTATGGTCAGAGCCAATAAGGTCAAGGCCAAAGCAAAGAGAAAGAAGTCCCTCCCTACCACCACTGCCTCCAAAGGTGCGGCTGCCCCTCTGACGGCCTGCCCAAAAGGTTCTGCTCCCATCTCCACTGCAGCCAGAAGGTTCATCCCCTCCCGTCTAACTCAAGCCCCCTACAATAATGATGCTGACATCCGCAGTCGCTTCTGTGACATCGTTACCTCAGTCCTCCCTGAAACCAGCTCTGGACCCCTCAAAGCTTTCAGAGTTTCTGTCGATGATATGTCTCTCTTGTGGTTGCCGACACAGCTATTCCCGCGGACTCCTACACAAGAGTTTTTGATGCCTTTACCACTAGGGTCAACCTAGCCTTTCCTGTTGGCTCCAACCGATATATACCCTTCCGTCTTGCTCCCACTGATGTCCAGTTCGCCATTTATTGTCTCCCAATACGGGCTCACCCTGTTGAAGATGATGACCTAAACCTCTTACTCGAGGCTGGCATTGATAATGCCACAAACTTCATCATCAGAAGATCTCCCTTCTTAAACCCCGATCGCGAATCCCATACAGAAGGGAAAAAAACATTCTCCGTCGTTGTTCATGTTCCCGGCGAACATGCCTCGCATTTGATTGATGTCCCTAAAGTTCTCCTCTTCAGCGACAACCGTGTTGTCAACCGAGCCTACTTGTCCTCCCCCCTAAATCAGTGTTTTAACTGCTTGAAATTCACACACCTCAAACCCCTCTGCAAGGACTGTACGGTCTGCCAACTCTGCAGAGGCCCCCATGCCAAATCTAATTATCATTACCCCAATCCCACTTGACCGAGGGAAGGTCCGCTCCACCCTATACTTAGCTGCAGTGTTGTGTTACCTGCTACGTGTCCCAACTGCTCTTCACCCCACTCGGCAAGATATAGAGAATACCCTGTCTGCCCCCCAGCCTCCCGTGTACGGGCTCTAGAAGCCTACCCTGCTGACCCTCATACAATGGATACCTCTAACCCCGCCCCCTGTCCCGACCCAAGTGGGTCCTAGTGGTCCTGTACTCTACGGCATCTCCGGCCCTCTATCCCTCTCTCTCACCCTATTCTCTCAAACCTGATACCCAGGAAACCCCCAAGGCCTCCACCCCCTATGTCCCCCCCCGCTCTGTTTCAATAACTGGTAGGCCACTCCCCGATATGGCCCATAGTACCTCCCCGGCCCCACGAGACACTTCGGCCTCGCGCCGGTCGATAACACCCACCACTACCTATGACCGTTAGGGGCTGGCCCGCTCCCGCTCTCTTCATCTTGTTCATCACAACTGCTTAAAGAGCTGGGATATGTTTTTATCTGTTTTTAATTCTTTCGGGACGACCCCGATCTCCTGCTCAGTTGTTGCTTTACAGGACCCCCCACTTAGGAGATCCCACATTCCTTCGCTTGACAGTTTTACCACGTTTTGTCCTTCCTGCACTGGCCCTAAACCTCGTGTCACCTTTTGTTTTTTCCAATCCTTTCACAGAGAGGTTTCTGTTCTCCCAGTCTCTATGGAAAGAGCTGATGTTTTTGCTTTGAATGTTTTTTCCAAAGATCTCTTTGATAGTCGTTTTCCTTCTTTTCGAATTTGAAATGTTTACAACTTCCCCACCAGGTGTCCAAGCGGCATGACTCTCTCTCCCCTAGTGCCCTTTCCGGCTACAGACACCCCACTGCTAGTGGTAGGTGATTTCAACCTCCATGACCCTCTTGCTGACCTGCTTCGGCAAGACTCATTAACACAGCTAGCCTTGTCCTTCTCCTACTTCCACAGGGCCTCCACACTTGGGTTTTCTCTGCTCTACATCCTAGACGTCTATACCCGCTTTCCGCTTGGTGGTTACGCCAGGCCCTCCGATATCGATTTTGCCTTTTCGTCTCCACTTCTTCACTATTTGTTTTCAAAAATTGGAAGGCTCTCTCCCATCCACAGGGTCAGACCATATTCCTATATCCATCTACTTTGCTCACCCCAAATCTCACCTCCCTCCCACCGGCCACAAGCTTGCTTCTCATAGAGTGGGAGTCCCTCACTCCCCTCCTCAAAGATATTGTCATTTCATCTCCTCCAGCACTCCCCACAAAAGTTTCTCTCGAAACACAGTTCGACACAGCCCTTGCTAGGATCACCACCCTTCTCACTACACACACCCCTCCCTCGCGTCCCCCTGCCAGGTCCAAGCTCTGATGGTCCCCCCTCCTCTCCCTCCTGTGCCGTGAACACCACTCTGCGGCACGAAAGGCCAAATCCAGCTGCTCACCAGAAGACACGGCAAATGCCAGGCTTTCCAAAAGTGGATACTTCAAAGCTATCAAGAAAGCTAAGAACTCCCACTGGCAGTCCCTCCTTGCTGATGCTACTACTCGGTCTATTTGGACGGTTAAGAAATTCGCCCTTGGGCCCCCTCTGTCCCAGTTCCCCTCATTCCCCGATGCAACAACCCCCACCAGCATCAATAATTCTCTTCTCTCTCACTTCGTTCCGCCACGCCCCTCTCTCCCTCTAGCGGCTATTCTAAGACCCTTTAGCGATGCCCCAGACCTCATCTCAGAAGAGATCTCTTTGGCCCTCACCAGATGCTTTCCCTCCTCCGCCCCAGGACCTGACTCCATTCCCTACTCGGTCTGGAAATCCCTCCGCAAGATTGACCCCCATATCATAGTTGCTCTTCTCTCCCGTCTACTCTGTTTTGTTCACCACCCCTCCTCCCTAAAGCGTGCCAATGGTGTCGTTCTAGATAAACCAGGCAAACCTTCCTATGGCTCCCCAGCTAGCTTCTGCATCATTGTTCTCTGGGAAACTGTCTCCAAGATTCTTGAAAGAATAGCTGCTTCTCGTCTCTCCCCCCTAGCATGTTTCCTTGCGCTCATCTCTCCGAACCAATATGGCTCTCTTCCCTTTGTCTCCTCATTTGATGGCTGTGCTGCCCTCACAGATACAGTCCGCACTCTTCAAAGACCCGGTTTAAAAGTTTCTTCTTTATTTCTTCTCGACATCAAAGGAGATTTCGACAATGTTGACGCCTCTATTCTTTGCTCCCTCCTTTCCAGAAAGAAGGTCAACCATTATTGGATCTCTTGGGTTTTTTCCTTTCTTAATGCCAGACACCGTTGTTTGTTGTTTCAAGGGTCTCCTAAGTGTGTTTCTCCTGTTACTGTTGGGACCCCACAAGGGTCCCCTATTTCTCCTCTTTTGTTTGTTATTTATGTTTCGTGTTTACATGTTCAGATGCCCAGGGGGCTTATACTTTCTGTTGGGCTGATGCGTGGTTTGGGCCAATAGGATGAGAAAACAACAAGCAGTAATTTAGGCAAGTACAGCGCGCACCTAACGCAAAACAAGAGGAGGAGTTAGGGCCATAACTTGATGACAATGCTTATGTATTTGCTGCTGTATTTGACGAATACCACGAATATGCTAAGATACACGATCATAAAAAGACACCTCACTTTACTGAACTGCGAATTATGATTGCGATGTGTCGTGCTGGTAAATGAAAATATTTACGCCAAAGTTTGATACCGTTATCGCCAGTTTTTCGCACCAAGATCTAAGTTAAGGCTGCTTAAGAGGCAAAATTAATTGGTGATGTCTTCTCAATTGGGAGCCTTGCAGCTTGCGACCACTTCCAGTAATAATTGGGCCAGCGCATACTTGTGCAATGCTAGAGACTTATGAGTTGCCGACCCCTTTTTCTTCAGGTTGAAAGGATCCTCTTTCCTTCCGAGAGAAGTCATATTCTTACTGCCCATGATCTCTCTCTAACTCATAGGAAATTCAGATCACATTCGATAGCGCAGATGTGGCCCGAGCACCAGCAGCCCACCGGTAATGTCAACTCGTTCAACACTAAAAATTCGTTCAACAATATTTTCAACTACATTGCCGAAGAAGACACCGAGGGGCGTCAAATTCTGCAGTGGCTATCACCACTAGAACCACACCAACGGCACCAAGGAGTGCAAGCCGATCGACTCAATAGCGTAGGAAGCTGGGTACTAGAAACTAGCGAGTTCAGAACATGGAGGGGGGCGGAAGATGGTTGTGTTGAGCAGGTGTTGTTTGTTTACGGGAATCCAGGGGTGGGAAAAACTTATGTCAGGTAGGAAGAACTCAAGAGAATGGTAGCCTAGATGTCGCTGACGATGAGCAAATAACAGCTCCCTAGTTGTTGATAGCCTATGCGATCGGGCTGTGGGGAATGACGTCGCGGTGGTGGGACTATACTGTGACTTCCACTCCCAACAGGAACAGTCAACCGCAAATATGTTAGGCGCTATGCTCAAGCAACTTTCCACCAGAGGAGGGATCCCCGAGCATACACGGAAGGCCTTTCGGGAGGCCAAAAATGAGTTTGGTGGCCGAAGTCTCCAACTTCCAGACATAGTAGCTACGCTAAAGAAATTCATTGCGAGTCTACCGCGGTTGTTTATATGCATTGACGCATTGGACGAATGCACACCGAAGCATCGACGGGAGCTCATTGAGTCATTGCGAGAAATTGTTCGAGTGTCCCCGGGTGCGCGAGTATTTCTTACTGGGGGGCCCCATATCAACAACGAGATCTTGGGATGTTTTGGCAAGGCGCTCCGGATACCCCTCAGTCCCTCCCATGGGGATATTATGAATTATCTGGAGATGAGACTTAATGGTGACACTGATCCTCATGCCGTGAATGACGAATTGCGGGCAGATATTAAGAAAATTATTCCGGAGGAGATCTCCCAGAGGTAAGCAAGAATGCCAAATGTGTTCCCAAGGCAAGCCCAGTGCGATTCACTAACAGTGGTGTTTAGTTTCCTTCTTGTTTCTCTAAACATGGATGCAATCCTAGGCGAGATTACTCTCACTCGGAGAAGAAAGAAGCTTGATGAGATGACAAATGGAGAGGGGTTGGGCGGTGCTTACACGGAAACTCTATCACGGATACAGGCGCAGCCCAAAAGCAGATCAACACTCGGCATGGAAGTTCTAATGTGGGTATCGCATGCGGAGCGGCCATTGCATGTCGACGAGTTATGCCACGCCTTCGGGGTGGAAGGGTCCACCGACTTGGATATTCAGAATATTCCTGCAATAGAGACATTACTAGCATGCTCTCTGGGCCTCGTCGTGGTCGAGGAGTCCTCGTCTACCGTCCGTCTCGTCCACTACACTCTACAGGAATACCTCTCCAATAACACCAGCTTGTTCCCTAACCCTCATTCAGTAATTGCTGGAGTTTGTTTAACTTACCTCAATTTTCCGCACGTGAAGGGATTTTCGGCTACCCTTCGTTCCGTCCCTCCAACCGCCCCCTTTGCTGAATATGCCTCTTGCTACTGGGGCACACATGCTAGATGGGAAACCACGGAAAATGTGAAAACTCTTGCATTGAGGCTACTCGATGGGTATGACCAGCACATATCGTCGAAGGTTCTATTATTGCATGGTGTGGGAGCCGAGGAGCAGTCATTGGATAGAGATGGCACACCTAGAGGATTTACCGGACTTCACGGTGCCGCATGGTTTGGGTGCGTGGAGATAATAGTTGCTTTATTAGAGACCAATAAAGTGGATGTGCTGGCAACAGATTTTGGTGGTATTTTAGCAATTGCTTGGGCTTCTCGGAGGGGGCATGAGGCGGTTGTGAGGGTACTGCTGGAACGGAGCGACGACAGACCTGGTTCCGACTATGGCTCAGCGCCGCTTCTGTGGGCTGCTGAGAATGGGCATGAAGGGGTGGTGAGGATACTGCTCGAGCGGAACGACGTCAATCCCGACAAGCCAGACAGGAGTGGTCGAACACCACTCTCGTGGGTTTCCAGGAATGGGCACGAGGGAGTCGTGAGGATGCTGCTGGAACGGAGCGAGGCCAATCCGGACACAAAGTATTGGTCCGATTACAGCCGTCCAACACCACTCGTGTGGGCTTCCCAGGAGGGGCATGAGGGGAACGACGTCAACCCTAACAATCAGGGTTGGTTTAGCATATCACCACTCTTGTTGGCTTCTCTGGATGGGCATGAGGGGGTCGTCAAGATGTTGCTAGAAAGGAACGACCTTAATCCCAACAAGGGGTTCTTCGGTGTAACACCACTCATGGCGGCTTCTGAGGAGGGGCATGAGGGGATTGTAAAGATGTTGCTAGAACAGAACAAGATTAATCCCAACAAGGGCATCTTATGTGCAACACCACTCTGGGGGGCTTCCGATCAGGGGCATGAGGGGGTTGTAAAGATGTTGCTAGAAAGGAGCGACGTTAATCCCAACAAGGGTTTATTCTGTGTAACACCACTCTTGGCGGCTTCCGCGGACGGGCATGAGGGGATCGTAAAGATGTTGCTGGAACGGAACGACGTTAATCCCAACGAGGGTTTATTCGGTCTAACACCACTCTGGGCGGCTTCCGAGAAGGGGCATGAGGGGGTCGCAACGATGTTGCTAGAACGGAGCGACGTCAATCCCAACAAGCGATGTTTCGGTCAAACCCCACTCAGGGTGGCTTCCAGGAAGGGGAATGAGGGGGTCGTGAAGATTTTGTTAGAACGGAACGACGTTGATCCCAGCAAGGGTTTTTTCAGTCAAACGCCACTCAAGGCGGCTTCCAAATTTCAGGGAGGGGCATGAGGGGGTTGTAAGGATGCTGCTGGAAGAGAACGATGCTAATCCCCACACATCTATACCCCATTGGTGTCTTTCCATACTCGCTTTGGCCCTCTTGATTTGGGTTTTGCATCTCATTCACATTATGTCTGCCTATCTATGATTGAACTTGTATTTATTTGTGCTACTGTATGACTTGGATGCCAACCTGATTAGATTATGAGAGCGATGGATGGAAGCTCCATAGGCATAAATATATATGAGATTAGACACTCACAGTATACACAAGAAAGTGGACGCATTGCACGAGGTAATAGAGCAGAGTCCATGATGCGTGTTTAGCCGTATTCGCTTTGTTTTTTCTCTTTTCTCACACGTTTCTCCTCTCCTGCCCCACTACCTCTCCTTAGCCACTAATCTCTTTGCCTTATTGTGAGATAAAAATTCCTTATTAACATCGCCTTATTCACACAAAAAGCATCTTAGATTCTCACTCCCTTTATTGATATTTGGTCACAATTAATACCTCGTACCATGGGCGGGATATCTGCCCGCTCCCCCTCCCGCTCCCCATTCTTCGCGAGTTGTCTAAGTGCCAGCTACTCAGAAACCTGTGCCGGATTTTCCCTATATGTGCCAGAATCCTACTTTAAGTGGCCTGTGAGATGTGGCACTGAGTCAGAAACCCGCTTTGAATGTCAACCCATGATGATATCCACCATACCAGCGGGAGCAGTAGAACATTATGCACAAGATGATCAGGTATATCTCAAAACGGAAGATCGACATACAAATATTATATTATCGTGCCATTTACATGGTATTAATTTATAGCTCCAACTTAACTCGCTTGGGGTTCGAAAAAGATCGAAATTTATGGTAAAGTACGAGTACAAAAAGATCCGTACGGCAACGCAACGGCAACCCCACTACGACTATAAATTTATTACCCTTACATCCACAACTACTTAGGATATACTGAAAATATGTGTAGACATACAATAGATATCAGAAAAACTATATGTAAAATTAGAAAACAAAAAAATCTATACTTGGTATACCAGCCCCTTGCATCTAAGATATCAGCAACTCTACTAGGCATAGACTCCCACAATCTTTCCAGAAAATTCCCCTCAATATCCTGAGACCAAAGCTGATTTAGAGCTACTGCTAGATATTTTCTAACAGTATCTGGGCCCTTCTTGGTCTTGTGGATATTGGGAAGGCACTGGTGAAACCTTTCCTTATTCCTCTTTCAACAGTGCTCAATAAAATTGAAATGAGGAGAATTAAGTGGCCATTCTATAATATGTATGTTGTGTTCCAGAAACCAAGTAGCATTCATTACAGGACGGGGCATGGTGGGTTTTGCCCTTGTAAGCCCTGCCATTATATGGCCCCGGGTGGTGGGTTTTCTGCCATCTTCCCACCCCGCTCCCGTCCAGGGCCCAGCCCCACTCATTCCCTAGACAGGCACCTATCTTTCACAACCAAGACTTTACGGGTACCTACCCAGGGCATGGGTAGGGTGGGGCCCTACCCCCTAGTAGGGACAAGCAAAGGCGAAAAATATGCTCAGCCCTTGCCCGGTTAGCGGGCTGGGGAAGTTAATTTTGTTAGAGATTCGAGTTTTTCTGGGCCCCAGAGGTCCCGTAACGAACACTAAAATCAAGCTATTGTATCTCTTGCAGTATGTATCTTTGCACCATCATGCTGAAAGATAAGATCTCCAACTGTGTCCTCCATCTCCTACCAGATATCAACTCAACCATCCTCTAAATCTGCAATATATACAAGTCTTTCCATATTTTTTTAAAAAATAGGAGTCAGAGGACTCTTATTTCTGCCCCAAATTCAAGTATGAACTCTCAGCTTTTTCCCTGCCCCCTTGGTAACCCCATGAATCTAGTCTTTGTACTACTTTTCTTCACGTATTCTGAATACGCATATACACTTAAAATCCTGAGACTTTTCAACCAAGGATTTTTCACTAAAGATGACTCCTTCAAAGTTTTTCTTTGTCCAATCCTTATACTTTATTGCCCAAGCTAACCTCTGAACAGCATGCTCATCCTTTAGAAGTGCCCTTTTGCTAGCTCTCCATTTCTTTATATTGACTCAAGGCAAAGCTCGCTTGACTCTTTGAAAGGAAGAATGTGGTGCAATATCATTGTGCTATTCTGATAAAGTCTGACAGGGTACCTTTCTAGACTCTCTGACTAGGCAGCAGTGGGTTGTGTAATCAAATATTTGGAGTCTTCCAGGTATAAATTGGTATTTTGCAGCATCCCTCTTTTCGAAGCGGTTATAGAAAGTTTGAATAGTACTCCTTGGATGGTTTAACAGCTCTCCAATTTCTCCCAAAGAGAATTTTTTTTTTCAAAGGGAAACTATTTGCCATTTCAACATACTCTCTAAGGTAGTATGTCTTCTGTGGAGGTATTTTGGTTGAGGAGTGGTTGATCATAGGAGTGGGGTAGTTGGAGGTATTGCATGGTAACCACCGATCGTACAAATGTTTTGGCTCAGTACTTTATCATATAATACAAATATGAGAATGCACTGTGTTGTCACAAACGGTGACTAGCAGGAGAGGTTTTTTCACATGACTCATACTTATGAGTCATAGGGTTTAGTATTTCACATGACTACGCAATAGCATGTCATTCTTTTGTTATGATTGGTTTAGTATTTTGACATGACTCACGATTGTGGTCATATGATTATGACTTTCGCACGTGACTTGTAGTTACGAGTCATGGGTTTCACGCATGCGGAGCATGTTGCGCACATGATATGTTTATGATGTTTTGATTGGTTGATCAAGTATGGCGCAGCGACTCATAGGAGTCAGCTGATGGATTTCACACTTTGACTCACTTAGGAGTCATAGGTGCGCGTGACGCGAATGATGAATCATGAGTTGCGGGAAGAACGGTTATAAAAGAGAGCCCTGACGGCCTCTTGGTTGACCACGAACAATCTCCACTACACCTCCGGCGATTGAAATCTCAACACCACGAGAAATCATCGTCAGTTCCATCCTTTCTCCAACGCACTCTCAGTGAGCTGCACCCCACCCCTATGATAGATTCGGACTTGGGCACCCGTTTCTTAGGGCCCGTCCCATCCCCCTCTTCGCTTTTGTTTCGCGTCCTCACTTAGCATTTGCACGGTCGGCAACACCCTCGCGTCCATGTTACAGACGGCTGGGATCACGGTTCGCAGTAAGAGAAAACTTTTCACAAGGCCACGGTCGATTTCTCTACTCTCTTCGATTACGTTTCGTTCGAGGCTGCCTAGTCAGACACACACAGGTTTCCGATAGTTCCTATGATACTTGGCTCTACCCGTCCTCTCCTCCACTCGGTTCCGTCCCGTGGCTCGGTTACAGCCAAACATCCTCTCATTAGCTGGCACTCTTACTGCCAACGGTCACCACCCATCCCTGGCGGCGGGCTCGGTCGCACCCCTCAGTTACGCTCGGTCATGGTAATGCACTGCCTCCTTGGACGATGGCAACGCCTTGGGTTACGGAGTAATGTGATGGATTTGCTTGGTTTTAGCTTTTTCTATCCCCCGTTCTGTGTTCTGTAGTTTAGGCTAAAATTTCATGGTCGGGTTTCTGTGAGAGCACTCGGGATATGAACGGAGTTTCTTTTGTTACTTTGTTGTAAAGGGGGAGGAGTTTTCGGGTCCGGTTTTCCTGTCGTTTCCTGCCTGTTGTGTTGGTGATTTATTTTTAGTGTCTACTTAGCCGGTAGGGGTTTTTTGTCTTCGCGGCGGGATTGTGCGGTTGGTTCCATACCAGAGGGACTTGGGATGATGGTTTGTTCCGGTGGTCCGAGGAGGATTTCTTTACACAGGGGGTTTTTCCTTACCATAGCTTACGCTGCACGTAGCCTTTGTACCCCGTAGTTGATAAATCAAAGCGCATGATATAAAAAAAAAAGAAAAAGAAAAAAAAGGCCTCTTAGTTGAGACAAGCTTCTCGCCCTCTACTTTCCCCCCCCTACATTTCTAAACTCTTCTACAAACCCGTTTTGCTTCCGGGACACACACCAGCACCCCCCCGCCCCTCTCCGTCCCATGTCGGAAATACCCCCCATCCCCACAGGCAACCAAGAGCTGGCAGCCGCCATCTCGCGAGCCGCCACACCACGCAACGTTCAAATCCCCCCATCCCCCTCGCCAGTCCCCAGGCCCTCGCCCCCCCTAGCTTTCCTCGCGGATATCTTTCGGCAGACGAGGGACAAACTTCACCTCCCCCCTAATCTGATCCCCGACCTCTCTGACTCCAGCCTTCAGTCCATCACCCCCGGTGAAGGTTCCATCCTCTCCATCCTCTGTTCTACAGTCTCCAGCATAGTGGCAATCACTACCCAGCTCGAGTCCATCACCAAACAAATCGACGATCTCAGAAATGAGAACGGCGAACTCCGCTCACGAATCCACGACCTCTCCTCCCATATCACAAATGCTTCCGTTACTCCAGAAGATCTCACCCCCATCACCTCAGCCCTTCGTGACCTGTCACATAGGGTTTCGGCCCCCACACCAGCCCCACCCACCCGCCCCCCGGCCCCGGCTAAAATCACTCAGCCCCCCACCCACCCAAACAAGCTGCCCCACAAGGCCCGCCACCCAGCAAAAATCCCCAATCCCCCCCCCCCTCCACTCGCACCAATAAACCCTGCAATCCATTGCCCATACTACGATACAAGACTCGGCAAAATGTTCGGTAACCCCGAGCTTTACGCCAAGGCTTTCCCCCACTCCTGGGAGGCGGAGCAATTCCGCGCCGGAGAATATGACCTGTCTGCTTTCACAGACGCCACCCTGCACCCGGATTACAAACCCCAAAACCAACCAACGTACGCCCAGGCGGCCGGCTCCGGAGGAAAAACCGGAAAAAGAAACCTAAGCATGCCAAAGCAACAGAGGTTGCGAGCAACGAGGACAGAGCCTTAAAAACTTCTGCCCCCCCCCTCCCCTTTGCCTCAAGCGTTTCTTTGCCCCTCGCTCCTCCATGCCCCCCATGCCCTTTCAAGACGTATCGCTCGCTCCCTTCCCGACATTGTCGCCAATACCCTCACTGACTCAAACTGCTCCTCCCAAAGGCTTCTTCGCCAAAGTCAATGACCGAGGCGCAGTCTCACTCACCTGCACGGACCCGCAAACGCCCGCTTCTTCCTATGCCCCCTACTTCGATGTGCTCACAAGGCGCCTCACCAAGCCTTCCCAACAGGCGACAACCCCTGGCTCCCCTTCTGCCTCGCCCCAACCGCTGTACAGCTGGTCATACACAGCCTCCCCACCGATGAAATGCCCGAAGAGACGAGCAACTCTACCCCCATCTCAAAGCATCTATTGGTTTCGCGAAAGCGGTCCAAATCCAGTCGGCCAGGTACCTTAACCCTGACCGAGCTACTTGAACCGCCAAAGAAGGCTTTCGGTGGTTGTCTCCGTTGACCCCGACGACGTTCCAATTCTTACCCCTCCATCTTCCTCTACTCAGAACGCCGCAAGGTGGAAAAAGCAATCTCCGCCAACCGCTACACACAATGCTCCAACTGCTGCCGTTTCGGCCACGCCACCGCCCGGTGCAAACAAAAACACCCATCCTGCCCCATTTGTGCGCTTCACCATACCAAGGCCGCTCACAGGTGCCAAAACCCCACCTGTCCCAAAGGGGGCAACGAAAGGCCCGTGGCTGAATGCTGCCCCACCTCACCCCCCACTGTGCCAATTGCGGCAAGACCATACCGCCTACGCCAAGGAATGCAAGTCCCGCCCCATCCCCCCTGCCGCCCCGTGCCCCCGCCGGAGTCAGTCAGCTCCGCCTCATCCTCGGACAGTCAAGAGTCCATGGATGTGGAAGAGGATGGCCCACCAGCACCCACTACTCCCCAGACCCGCCAACCACCGATCCTAGCCCTGCCACCCCCCGCCCCTAACCGCCGTTCATGCGCCACCTACAGGCGCGATGGGTCCTGCTCCCTCAGGCCCCCCGCGCCCCCCGTAACTCCTGTCAACCGTCGGGGTCGTCCCCGCCATGATTAACACCCAATCCTTCAACAGAATCGTGAGGCCGGCCCCCACGCCCAAAATCACACTCATTCAACACAACAGCCTGGGAAGCTGGGATGTGTTTCTTTCATTATTTTCGTCATTTTCAATGCGCCACCCTCCGCAGTTGGTCTTTTTGCAAGACCCTCCGTCCTCCAAGGGCTTTTTACCTACTTTCAATGGGTACAAGTCATTCGCCCCTCCCTCGCCCCTCCCCAAGGTGGCCTGCTATATCTCCACGGAATTTTTAAAATCCAACCCCGTACTTCCAAGCTTCACGCCGGACGTGAACGACTGCATGCATATTGATATTTACACCCCTTCAGGATGCTTCGGCACCAGTTTCCCTCGTTTCCGCCTGGCGAATATTTATTCACGCTCCAGGTACCCCAACTGCACACAGTTAAACCAGACCAGATTTTTGTTTCCCTCGACGTTCCCTACCTCGTAGTAGGGGATTTCAACATCCACAGCCCGCGCACCGACCCCCTCCGCTCCCCTCCTCCAGGAAGCCTCCATCGCCGACCCCTACTTTGACAAAGCGACGACCTCAGCTTTACCTGCATCAACATCCCAGGGGAGTACACCCGCTACCCCCTCTCTGGCCCCCACAGGCCCAGCGTCATAGACCTGGCCTTCGCTAACCCCGCTATGATTCCTTTCGTACACAATTGGAACACCTCATCTCTACCCTCCACGGGTCGGACCACGTCCCATCTCCATTCTCTCTCTGCTCCCCTCCGTCAGGCCCCCCCCCCCAGGCCAAATGGGACCTCTTGGACTGGACAGCCCTGGAACCCACACTCAAGGCCTTCCGCGTCCCCCCGCCCCCCCCACCCCTCCCCCCACAGTTTGACTCCTGGTTCTCAGCCTCCCTGTCCTGCCTAACCTCATCTCTTAGAACGGCCGCCCCCACATCACGACCATCGGCCAATCCAAGCCATGGTGGACACCTCTCCTCACTGCGCTCCGCAAGGAGTACAACAAAGCCATGAGAAAAGCAAAGAAGCTCCAAACCACACAAGTAAGGGAAACGGCCAGGCTCTCAAGGAATGGATATTCAAAGCCATCAAGCGCGCCAAGTCACGTACTGGGCTGACTTCCTCGCCAAGACCACCCCCAACAACATCTGGACCGCCAAGAAACTAGTAACCCCAGACAGGCGGTAAGGTTCCCTTCCTCCAGACGCAAACGATCCCACTTCTATCAACAATGCCCTCCTCGCCCACTTCTTCCCGCCTCGACAGAACCCCCCCCAGGGGAGCTCTCACCCATACCCAACACGCCCCCTCTCACTCAGATGAAATCTCCCTGGCCCTCGCCAAATCCTCGCCCTCATCGGCCCCAGGACCAGACGAAATACCCTACTCCGTTTGGAAACACATTCACAACACTACCCGACATACTTTTAAATCTCCTGAACCCCCTCCTGGTATATGGGTACCACCCTCCTCGCTAAAGATCGCCAACGGAGTCGTCTGGACAAGCCAGGCAAGGCCTCCTACGACTCCCCCGCATCCTTCCGCATCATAGTTTTACTGAAAACCGTCTCCAAGATCTTGGAAAGAATCATGGCGACCCGTCTTTTTGCTCTGGCTAAACTATCTGGCCTACTCCACCCCAACCAGTGCGGCTCCGTGCCAGGCCTAGGCACCTTCGACGCCTGCACCACCCTAGTCCACGAAGTTAAAACCCTCCAACGCACCCACCGCAAGGTTCCTCCCTCTTCTTTGACATCAAGGCTGGTTTCGACAACGTCGACGCCCTCACCCTCCGCAAACGCCTCCTAGATAAAAACACCCCCAAGTATATGGTAGACTGGGTCTCCTCCTTCCTCTCGGAGCGGAGATGCACTTTAGTTTACCAAGGCTCTCCAAAAACCCCCTCCCCGGTCACAGTTGGCACCCCCCAGGGGTCCCCCATCTCTCCTCTTTGTTCCTCATATACGTGGCACCCCTCCACGCAGACATAAAAGGAGGCCTTATGCTTTCCTACGTCGATGACTTTGCGCTCACAGTCTCCACTCCCTCTTACCGGTCCAATGTACGCCGGCTACAAAGCCTGTTCATATCCTTATCCCAACGCGCCACAACTTTGGGTGTGTCCTTTTCCATCCCAAAAACAGAACTCATCCACTGGCGTACCCCAAGCCAAAGGGGCACCCTCAAAGCCAACCACCCCGTCACCCTCAACGACCAAATCTTCCGCCCCTCCAGTGAAGTAAGATGGCTCGGTTACTGGTTCTCCCCTGCCCTCAACACCAACCACCACTTCGAAAGACGCCTGGCTTTAGCCAATGCTGCATTTTCCTTTCTAAAAAGAGTCGCCTCTCCAGGGGCAGGGGTCCGCCCTTTCCTCTCACACCGGCTCGCCATGGGACTCATCCTCCCAATCCTCACCTACGGCGCGGACCTTTTCGTCCCAAACACCCGCTCCACCACCCGCATGAACTCCTTCTGGCACAGAGTCCAGAGGTGGACCACCAACTGCTTCTTCGCCACCCCCATCCCAATACTTTCAAGGGAAGCATGCCTCCCGCCCCTTGGCCCTTACTGCAGACACAAGAGACGCACCGCGGCACTCAGACTATGCTGCTCACCCCCACCCTCAATCCCGCGGCCGCCCGCCTTCCCCCTTCTTTCCCTTCCCTGTCGAATTTCAGGGCCTCTGACTCGGCCCGACCACTGGCTGACAAGGCAGGCCCGATGTACCGCCCCCTTAGCTGGAACACTCCAGTCCCCACCCCCCCCTTGAGGAGACACCTCCCCATCGACGACCTCGCGCACATAGCCTTCCCCCTCGGTCACGGCTTCCCACGCTTCCCCCAGATCGGACAAACGCCCCTCCCCCCGACAGAAGACATCCCGCCCCCTACCCTCATGGCACGAACCTATGCTGTACTCAAGGAGAGGGCTCACAAACTCATGATTCAGGACTGGGACGACTCCCTCCCGGCGCCCCCTATTATACGTACCCCACCTCCACGACCCCCCACCCCTTCATGGGGCTTGACAAGTTCGCCGCCAGCCGCGTACATCAGATGCGCTCTGGCAAAAGCTACCTGCTAGCCCACCCCACCTGGCGCGACGACCCAGACCGCCCAACCACCTGCCCCCGATGTCTAGAAGCCCCAGAAACCTTCGAACACGCCGTCCTACACTGCCCCGCCAGGGCTGAAGCCAGACACTCCCATCTAAGTGGGGTCGAAAGCCTCTCGCCCGAGAGCCCAATCTGGAACCAGCCGCCCTCCCTCTCAGCACTCCGGAACTTCATCCTAGACACCCGCACCGGGTTCCCCCCCGAGGACCCTTCCTCCTTTGAAGAATAAAACCCGCTCTCACTACCCCCCTCCCAAAAGAAAAACGCCACCCCTTGCCCCCCATCCTACGACCAATGCTTTTGTTTTTTGTAATTTTTTTTTACGTGAAAGTTTACGAGTTATGAAGTGTGTTGGATTTCCCCTATATTTTTATGTTTTTGACAGACGAGGCCGGTGGTTTTTGGTCTCACCACTTAGTATTATCAGGGCGTGGGAAATGGTTTCTTTTGTGATATGTTTTTGCTTTATAGGTTTTGTTTTTTCCATAGCCTCCGCTACATGAAGCTTTTTGTACCTTAAAACAATGAACGCATGATATAAAAAAAAAAAAAAAAAAAAAAAAAGAGAGTGGGAGAGCGGAGTCGAGAGGGTAGTGGAGGAATTGATGTAGTTGAGTTTTGTGATTTGCGAGGGATCACGATGGTTGGTTGGGGCGAAGGAGAGGGAGAAAAGGGTAGCTGTCGGGAAGAAGTCGTTTACAGTGGTTGCTATGATAAGAGGTGGTACGGAGCTGCAGGGGTTGCTGCAGTCTGGGATGTGGGTGAATGGAAGATGGTGTTCGGTTAAGCGTTTTGTGGCTAGGTGGCTGTAACGGCCCCATGGGGTGGTGCCGTATTCTATGAGGGTAACAATACTAGTTCTATAGCAAAAGGCGCTATCTAGCGAGACTAAGTACCGGAGGCTTAGACGAGGTTGTTGTAACAAACTTCTTACTATATCGCAACTACTAAGTAGTTCCTAATAGTAGGCGTTTGGTAGACCAACTTGAAATACTAAAGATTCTCGAAGCGAACTGAAGAAGTAACTGTTCAACCAAGTATATTGAAAACTCTGTCTGTCGAAGTCTGCTTTCTCTAAGTCTGGAGAATAGCAGGTCTTAAATACACTTGTTAGGCTACCTGAGCCTTTGTAATCAAATAACCGTAAGGCTCCAAAATGGTAGCCTTGAAACATCACATAAAACAAATCAGGTATCATATCGATATCCTGATACAAAACATAAAATATATAAAGTATCAAACGATACTCGAAACCAAACATAAAATATATAGAGTATCAAACGATACTCGAAACCAAACATACAATATATAAAGTATCAAAAGATACTCGAAACCAAACATAAAACATATAGAGTATCAAACGATACTCAAAACCAAACATAAAATATATAGAGTATCAAACAATACTCAAAATCAAACATAAAACATATAGAGTATCAAACGATACTCGAAACCAACTAGTAACCTGTACCACTTACACCCTGAAAACAAAATAAAATCCTTATTTTCAAACATATAACAAAAAAAAACATTATTCCTCGCTATCATAATCAGTGTCCAAGTGGGGTTCCCAGAACTCTTTATCAACCGGGGGCTCACTTGAATACTTCTCGTGACCATCCCAAATAGAAGAAAAACAAACCGTAATATATCCCGAAAAAATAATAGGAAACTCCTCCCCTGATATGTTATCAGTCCACCATGCCTGTACCATCTCCTGTGAGTTCTCGAGTCCTTCCAGTAGCTCCCAGCTGTTCTCACTCTTTGGGTATCCCTTCCACTTAACCAAGAATTGTGCTTTGCTGCGCCTTTCTCTGTAGTCGAGAATCGCTTCAACTTCCCATTCTTGCTCTTCGTTGATCAAAATGGGCGCTGGCTTCGCATGGGCTCTGCCCGGGAATTGTTTATCGTCGTTGGGGTGGTAGGGTTTGATGACTGAACAGTGGAACACTCCCTTCTGTCGGCGATATATTCTAGAGTCTATACTGACTGTATAGTTCTGGGTATGCGCATCGTATTCCAACACTGTGAAAGGTCCTCGCCATCTTGGTTGTAGCTTCTTGGCCCTGTCAGATTCTGTCGTAAACTGATCACCATATACCATAATCATCCTTCCAACCTCAACTGGTTTTTTGGGGTTCCTTCTCTTGTTCGCAGTCTTAGTGCTCCTAACCCTAGCCAGCTTCAGTGCTTGGTATGCCGCGTTTCTGACTTCTTGATGTCTTTTATAATAGTCATCGGAGGCGGGGATGGCCGAGGGGTAGGTCCGGTAGGTGTCCAAGAGTGGGTAGTCTCGTCCATACACTGCTTTGTATGGGGACATATTAAGGGTATCGGAGTAGCCAGCGTTGGCATATGCGGTCAACTCAGAAAGGGCAGTTAGCCGGTTCGTTTGGTGAGCGTTGGTGACATTCCTCAAAGCCGTCTTGAGGTCCCTAATCTTCCGCTCAGCTTGTCCATTGGACTGGTGGCCTGGCTCAGCCATAATATGTTCGATTCCCATGGTTTTGAGGTGCTTTTTCCAAAACCGGGAGGTAAAACGGGGGTCAGCATCACTGACAATCGAGGTGGGTACTCCATGTAGTGTAAAAATATGATGCCGGAGTAGCTCCATCATTTGCGCTGCAGTAGCACTAGTTGAAGTTGGGATCTGCCAGCAGAATCCCACCGCTCTATCCACAACTACCAGGACCGTATTGTACGTCTTCAAGGTAGTGAACGGACCCATGAAATCAATAGCATAACTCGAAAATATCTCAGAAGGGAAAGGAAGGGTTTGTGCATCACCGATAGGTAGAGTGTTGCGTTCTTTGTTGGCCTGGCACAATTCGCACTGCCGAACATAGTCCCTAAAATCCTTCCTCATTTCCGGCCAGTAGACATACTCAGTAGCATACCGGAGATTTCGATCTGCGCTATGGTGTCCTTTGCTGTGGATTTCTCCCATTATTAGTTCCCTTAAGATTTCCCCGTTGACTCCATGCCCACTAGGTATGTAGAGGCACTATTCTCCTCCTTGGGTGGTGGCATAGAGTAGTCCATTGGATATACGGTAGTGTTCCATCTTTCCTCCTTTATGGGTGAGGCTGGAGTCCTGGGCCAACTTCCAAATCGGGTCATCTCTATAGCCCTTTATCATCTGTTCTCTCCATATCGATTCCATGTCGTTCACCGCTTGGGTGATATCTCTTTCATCCATAACCCTTTCTAGTCTTGTCACCTCATCATTATCTTCCTCCTCTTCCTCATATACATTGTATAAGTGGCAGTTATGATGGGGAAGGCGCGGCGGTTTGACTACGGGTACGATGTTTAGTTGGGAAAGTGTTCCCCCGTATAGGGGTCTTGTTGATGGAGATCATCTGGCCTGATGCACTGGGCAGTCAGGGCTTTCGCAGGGAATCCCTCTAGTCTCGCAACCGAGGGCTTCATGTAGTCTTCTCTTGATTCCAGAGAGATTCAGGTGTGGCCTGGGATGTTGTATATTGTCTTGATCGGGTTCTGTATTCATCTTACTTCCTTCGTCGGAAGTGTGAGGTGGTATAGCTGGGGGACTACTCTTAGGTGATCCGCTGTAGGTTTTCATAAGTGGCTTCATATCTTCATGATCTGGGCACTTATCTATCTCGCAAAAACTCCAATGCAGGGCTGAATGTTGTAGTTCTTCATCACTCTGTCCGCTAGTGATACTTCTGTAATCTATACCGGGTTGGGACAACCCACTGCCAATTGGGCAAAGCGTAGCGGACCCCAGCACCTGGATAAGCGAGAATGCGGAGGTTGTTGGAAAAAGGAATAGCCGGGGGTTTTGCTGCTGCGGGGTCATAGCTCCAACGCGTGGGCCCGTGGGACACTACCGGAGTCGTCCCCATCTCCCTGATCATGCGAACCCCATCCTCTTTACAGCTTCCTCATCACCTTCCGTCTGTTCGAACACGCTATCATCAAGCTCCCCACAACTCGCGATCTTCGACATGTTTGCAAAAATCCTCCTTTTCCACAAGAACTGGCAGTGTATTTATTCCGAGATAGATTTAGATACCAAACCTCAAAGTGATTCCGATGCCAACCAGACGTGGCTCACGACGCACAAGTAGCACTACCCTCTCAGGCAGAAGGGGAGGACGTGGACGAGTTCAGAAGGCTACCCGGAGCCGGCACGCCCCACAACGGTACGGCCAATCTGAAGAAGCCGAACCTAGCCTAGCAGAATCTGGAGATACGCTCCAGCAGGAGGTCACCAGCGAAGAAGGAGAACAGAGTGAGTACGCAGACTCACACCAGTCAATTCAGGACCCGCATACACCCAGTAACTCGACCCAGAGTACTATCCAATGCCACACCAACACCCGAGAGTCCCCTGACTCACGCGATAGTAGTCTCCCACCACCCAAGTCCAGCAGCCCCGGTATCACCCTAGACGATATGCGTGAACTACTAAAGTCCCACGAACAAGACATTATCGACCGAGTTGTACAGCAGCTATGTAGGCCAAACCATAGAGCCAGCCCACACCAATTCCAGAATTTTCTACCACTACAGGAACAGCAACAGTCAAGTCCACCTTGGGCAGCCAATCCAAACATCAACCGCATTCGACAATTGGAGAACCAACTAGCCCAGCTTCGTTC
This sequence comes from Tuber borchii, assembly GCA_003070745.1. Taxonomy (NCBI): domain Eukaryota; kingdom Fungi; phylum Ascomycota; class Pezizomycetes; order Pezizales; family Tuberaceae; genus Tuber; species Tuber borchii. The sequence goes on from NESQ01000010.1 coordinate 147,235, forward strand.
TGAGACGGAACTAAGCCACGCCCTTAGCCAGGCTCTACCGGAACCCAGTATGTATCACCCTACCCAGACCCAACCACTGCCAGCAGGTGAGAGCGTGTCTGTCAGAGCAACAGTGGACTTAGTTGAAGCACTATTTCCCGGCGTGGAGCGAAGTACATTGGTCCAAATTATCGAGAACAGATTTAAGCCTACAAACATCTATAGGCTATTAGCAACAGAAAAGGAACATGCCGAGTCTCAGCGTACGATCAATATTGGCGGAGTCGAATTCGAGCAGGCAGAGCGGGACGGAAAGGAGAGCGAATATCGAATGAGCTACTTCTTCAAGGCGTGGGCTGCCTATAGTGGAATTCTGGTGAAACTAGCCCCATATTCCCTACAAGCAGAACTCGCTACAGCACTCTTCATCTATACTATGAATGTTTACGATCTCTTGGAAAAATATACCTGGGAAGGGGTAAAGGGTTACCATTTTCAGTTCCACCGGAAGCGGGTAGCCAGCGGGAAGAACATCTTTATGCCAGAGCCCTGGCGTCAACTCGATAGCGAACTTGTAGCATCAAAGTGCTTCGCACATCCAATACCACGCGGTACCTGGATCTCAGGCAGCACCCGAGCCCCTACCTACTCCCGTCCAACAATTGAGTTGCCATTCCGGGAGTATCCAACATCGTCCGGCCCCTATGCAACACACCAAAGACGATTTGCCCACCAGCCCACCATTCAGACGAGCGGGACAGTTATGGCTCTCAAAAGCAACAACCAGCAGGTAGCACAAATTTGCCGTAACTGGAATTACAGGGATTGTCGAATGTCGAGTTGCCGGCACCAGCATATGTGCATAATATGTGGCAGCAGTCACAAAGCACCCCAGTGCAATCAAGGAGATACAACTCTGTCCTCTCAGGCCCAAATCGGCACTAGTCATAGACATTAGCTTCCCTTCAACCTCACTCTTCTTCTTCCTCATATCATTTTAATTCCTGTAAATAAATATACTCCTGATGGGATTATCAGATGGCAACTTACTGCGACTGCAGCAATTTCTACACTATTTTCCCCCACTCTTTTCTCCTGGCCAACACCCTCAACTATCCCACCGCACGATCATGTTAGCCAACAACCGCTTCACCCAAACACATCGCTTCACTATACACTATACACAAAACACACGCTTCCTATGCCAGCAGGCCCACTAAGATACCACGGATGGAAAGAGCGTACAACAACATACCCAAACCCCTTTGTAACCGAAGCGATCTTGGGTATCTGCCTTTATGGAGCTCGGATCGGGTATGAGGGACAACGCACCCATATCCAGATACATCCCAACCTACTGTCAGCAGTCGATTCCCCTGATACTATTAGCGCAAGTATCGCCGAGGAGATAGCGAAGGACCGCCTAGCCTACTACCCCACACTAGCAAGCGTACCGGAGTATTTCACCGCCTCTCCTCTGGGACTGACTGATAAGTCGGATGGGTCAAAACGACGTATACACCACCTATCCTACCCAGCTAACGACACGAGCTCCGTCAATGCCGGTATTCCAGAACAATATGGGACGATTGCCTATAGTACGGTTAGCGATGCTATACAGTGTATTCAGCACTTCGGACTAGGGTCTCTGATGGTTAAAAGAGACTTTGAGAACGCATTCAGACACATTCCAATATCCCCTTTAGACACCCCTCTCTTAGGCTTCCAGTGGAACCAAGGAGACTATGCGGAGCGATTCTTACCATTTGGTCTTCGGACCGCACCCTATCTCTTTAATCTCTTTGCGGAAATCTTCCATTGGATTCTCCTAAATGAGTTCGAAGCGAAAGGACTGCCAGCCGCAATTGTCCACTATTTGGACGATTTTCTCATTATTCTCCCTCAGACCCAGAGGCTCAAAAGCTATAGCGAGATCTTCTCACAACTCAGTGGAGAGGTTGGCCTAGGAATTAAGATATCCAAGAGCCAGGAGGGGTCAGTCGTGGAGTTCGGAGGGGTTGAACTAGACACGAACGAAATGTTAATACGCCTCCCGCCCCAAAAGCTACAGAAAGCCCGGATGGGTACCCTAACCGCAAGCACCGCAACTTCTCTCTCTCTAAGAGAGATCCAAACTATCACAGGATATCTTAATTTCGTTACCATCGCTGTACCTCTGGGGCGAGCATTCCTCCGCCGGCTGTATAACATGGAGTTATATTTCCCAAACAGGAACCCGAACCACCGAAGGCGAGTCTCACACGAAGCGTCCAAAGATCTAGCATGGTGGGTAAGGATTTTAAAAACTGAACCAGCACACTCGATAAGAAGAAAACAGCGAGACATTATTTGTCTCTGGTCGGATGCCTCTAGCACAAAGGGCTTGGGAGGATACTATACAACTGAGAAGACTACCAGCGCGCGGACCACAGCAAACCATAGTACCACCCGACATGCCCCACAGCCTCTTCCAGGAAACGCGTTTTCTATGTCCCTCCCCCGTCTTATTCTCAAACAACGTGAACACATCAACACAAAAGAGTTACGGGCAGTAGAACAGGCGCTGTTACACTGGGGATGCCGGTGGCAGAGCATGAAGGTAGTCATGCATATAGACAACAAGGCAGTGGTCCATGGACTCGAAAACCGAACAATACGAGGGGCTTCGATGAACGTGCTCAGAAGATGCCTCATCGTAGCAGTGCAGCACGACATAGAAATTGAGGCCCGCTGGATTTCGACGAAGGAAAATGGGCTGGCGGACGCGCTCTCCCGCTTCAACTTTGACAAAGTTGCTAACCTAGCTCTACAGTTAGTCTACCTAACACAAAGCCCCCGGGATCTTGGGTTCTTGACGTACAAAGAACCGGGCTCTCTGCCATAGCAGCACATTACCTATGGCGCGGACTTGCGCCATCAACCCGGTGGAATTATGATACTCCGAGAGCAAGGTTTACTCAATTCTGTAGGCTATCCAGCTACCAACACCGGAACGGATCCTGCTTTCCTGCAAAGGTAGGCTGGTTAACCGACTGGCTTTGTTCATTAGCTGGCACGATAAAAGTCAAGACAATGAAGCTATACCTCACGGGAATCAAATCATATCAACTGGATCTGGGTATCGAATGTGGGGTATTCAGTGATCCCAGATTGGAGCGAATACTGCAGGGAATCAAGAGAGAGCACCAGGAAGCAAACCGGCGTGACCGTACCCCACTAACCAGACCTTCCCTTTTGCGCATCCTGTCCACCCTAAATAACGAAAGCTATGATGACATTGTTACCAGAGCAGCATTTACCCTCGCCTTTGCCGCCTTCCTCCGTGTTGGCGAATTTACTTACAAGAAAGCGGATATGGCAACAGGGTCTCAATTCCGGACCTGGTTCCTTACCAAAAGCAGCGTTCAACTAAGGGAACATAGAGGAGAAGCGTACCTGGAACTAACATTGCCAGCCTCAAAGACGGACCCTTTTCGACATGGTATTCAGCTAACAGTGTCGGCCAGCAATGATTCCGGATGCCCTATTCAAGCAATTCAACGACTATTCACTCTTGATTCCCACCGTCCATTGCACGCACCTCTCTTCTGCATTGGACGAGATGACCAACTGCCTTACACGAGGGAACATGTCGTCCGGACACTACGCGAGTTGGCTATAAGGTCAGGTATGGGGGATGGGGCCTGGAATGGCCATAGCTTTCGCAGGGGAGCAGCGACATGGGCTGCAGAGAATGGGATTGCTGATACCCAGATCCAAATACTTGGGCGCTGGCGCTCGGATGCGTATAAGGCCTATATTGAGTACCCTAAAGACCAGCAGATCTCACTCTCTCAGCGCTTCCAGAGAACCCCGGTACAGGCTTAGCGACAACGACCACGGCCTGCCTTTACTTGGCATAGCGAGTGTTGACACCTTAACGGCAGGCATGGTCCCCACCTCATAGCCTACCTGCCTCACACTGGGATGTATCGGTGTCAACGATATATCCGGCGACAAGGGCAGCGGCACTCCAGGCAAAGCCTCCGACAGTGGAACAGTTCTCGTTTTTGTATGTGAAGGAGGAGATATTGGCTCATGGGTTTCCTTTTTTCCAAACATTTCCTTATCTATTTTTCAGTATTTCCTTGACCTACAATAGGAATCTCTTAATGCATATTTGTACTGGCTTTGAAAAATTGGATACCGGGTTGGGACAACCCACTGTCAATTGGGCAAAGCGTAGCGGACCCCAGCACCTGGATAAGAGAGAACGCGGAGGTTGTCGGAAAAAGGAATAGCCGGGGGTTTTGCTGCTGCGGGGTCATAGCTCCAACGTGTGGGCCCGTGGGACACTACCGGAGTCGTCCCCATCTCCTTGATCATGCGAACCCCATCCTCTTTACAGCTTCCTCATCACCTTCCGTCTGTTCGAACACGCTATCATCAAGCTCCCTACAGCTCGCGATCTTTGCAACCCGCCCGCCAACCCCCTCTGAATTATCGAGCGCCCACATTGTCATTGCGGGATGTATCAGTGTCAACGATATATCCGGCGACAAGGGTAGCGGCACTCCAGGCAAAGCCTCCAACAGTGGAACAGTTCTCGTTGTTGTATGTGAAGGAGGAGATATTGGCTCATGGGTTTCCTTTTTTCCTAACATTTCCTTATCTATTTTTCGGTATTTCCTTGACCTACAATAGGAATCTCTTAATACATATTTGTACTGGCTTTGAAAAATTGGCCCCAATCGTTGATTGGTTCTCGTTCCATATAGTCTGTGAATTCGCATTCGCTACCACATTCCGAGTGGTCATGGATGTACGAGACTGGTAGGCTTTCAAATTGAGACATGTTAGCTGTCAAGTATTCGCTGTAGAAGGTAACGGGTATGTTATCAAAGAGAGGGAGTTTGTCGTTATCAGGGTCTTCTTGTGTGGGGTCTTTCACGGTATGAGGATAGTTCCTATCATCCACATAGAGTCAGAATAAAGCGTCAGCTAAATAGTTCCATCGGCCCAGCCTGTATACTATTTCTGTGTTGAACTGTCGAATTAATCCCCTTCACCGAAGCTGCTTCTTAGTGGGTGTCTTGCCCGTTTTGAGATATATTAGGGGTTGATGGTCTGTGTCAATCGTAAACTTGCTTCCTGCAAGGAGGTAATGGAAAGCTGTAAGGGTATCCACAATCGCTAGGGCCTCTTTATCTGTAGTGCCATAATTCATCTGAGCGTTAGAGAACTTTCTGCTATGTAGTGCTGCCGGTTTTGCAGTATCAGCTGATTCCCCTTGTCCTACCCAAGCTCCCACGCCACTATCGGATGCATCAGTAATTAGCCATATTGGTGTGGTTGACTCATAATTCAGTAGTTTCATAACCTCGTATTGTGAAACAGCTCGCTTAACATTGCTCATTGCTTGGTCATGGGTGGGTGTCCACACAAATTCCTCAGTACCGGTAAGGGCAGTTAGTGGTGCCGTAATGGTGGCAATATGAGGAATAAATTGACTGATATCGTTAACAGTCCCGAGGAACTCCTGGAGTTGTCTCTTGCTTTTAGGGGTGGTCCATTCTTCAATTTTTGCTATTTTCTCAGGTTCTGGTTTTAGTCTGTAACCTGTTCCTAGGTATCGCGAGATTCCCAGAGGGAGATCCGGCGATACTGAAGGACAGGAGTGGAAGCGTCGAGTGGAATCTCTGTAAGAGATATAAGAAAGATGAGGGACTAATAGAGTGACCGTTCAACTTGTAGTATATTAAAGAAGAGCATTCCTGTGAGGCTTGAGAGTTCGAATCCTTAGGGGATCTCGAGCTCTTTAAATACAAATAAAACATAACCAAATATCCTGTCTAAAGAGCAAATATCAAAATGCAAAGCTACATGAGTAGCGAAACTTCTAAGTCCTAAACAAGGTCATAGAAGCGACAGGATATAACTAACAAAACAAGTAATAGAATCAAACAAACAAGGGATCGCTACTGATGTACTAATCCAGTAATACATAGTAGGAAAGCAAAGAGTATCCTAATTGGGTACAAAGCAAAAAGTACAAATAAGCGAGTAAAGGAAAGTACTACCCAATAGGAAACTATAACAATAAGGAAGGTACAAGGATGGAACATGCGTTACTAGGGAATCCTAAATAGGCAATATCCAACGTCAGTATAGTGAGTAACAGAGATAATAGTAGATTCCGTTACATAGTCCTTCTTCGTCAACGATATGGCCTAGCACATCCATGCTTGTTGCAAAGAACTCCGATTTCTTTCTACTAGCGTAAAACTGAGCTTCCTTGAGTTTGTCGTATTCCATCGCGATATGTTTCAGGTACCTATCCTCTGTATTGGAGAAAATGAGGATATCGTCAATATACACCCATACGAATTGTTCAATATAGTCAGCAAATAGATCTGTCATTATGCGCATGAATGTTCCTGGGACGTTCATATCTCCTTGAAGCATAACCTTGCTGACGAAACATCCAAAAGGTGATTTGAAACTGTTTTTATCCTCATCCTCTGGTTCTACTCTGGTCTGAAAGTATGCATCACTGAGGTCGATCTTACTCCTATATCTGGCTCTTGCTAGCGAGTTTAGGATGATCTTTTGGTTTGGAATTGTTTCATCGTCCTGGATAGGGATTTCGTTTCTTGCTGTGAGATCGACAAGTGACCTCATTCTTACTTTGTCATTCTTTTCTTGAGTGAATATTGGTGCTGCCGCATGGACCGCTTTTCGTTCGAAGATCTGTTGGTCTTCTTTTTCCCTTATCCATTCTTTTAGGTCTGACATCCATCGCTCTAGAATGGAGTAGGTGTGTTGGTATCGCTGTTCTTCCCCGGGTTTCAGGCGAATATAGTGGTTAATCTGCCTCAGTGGCGGTAATCCTTCTGGAATCTTCTCTGGGAACACCTCAGGGTGTTCAGCCATGATGTCTTCAGTGCTGATTACCGCTGTATGGATATTTCCACTCGTAGGCGTACAGTTGATCTTAACTCTTTGCTTGGGGAATGTAATTGCTAGTCCGCCGCACTGGATTGTGGCCTGATATTGTTGGAGGAACGGCATGCCTATCAGGGCATCATATTTTGCTAGGTTTCCAACAATCATTTTGTTGTCCTTCGTTTGTAGTTTTCCTGCTGTAATATCCACAACACATTCTTTGTGACTTTCGGATCATGAACCTTTCATAGCCATGTGGATCTTAGTTGGTTTTTCCATGTTCCTACATGGAATTCCGTGAGTAGTGACAAACATTGCACTGATGAGGTTTGCCCCGATTGTTCCTGTATCGAACAGTACTCTCGCTTCCTTTCCATTGATGAACATGGATCCTTCTAGTGCATGATGTGCCTTGATTGTCGCTGGACGGGTGGCTTTGGCTGAAGCATAGCTGTCTATTTCCATCGAGTTGATATAGACTTCATCGAACTGGTCTTGTTGTTCCACCATGTTGGAGGACGCTTCCTTCTTAACCTTTGCCTTGCCTTTGCCTTTGTCCTTATCTTTCGAACTTGGACAGTCTCTTGCCATATGTCCTTCACCACCGCAAGTAAAACAGACTCCTTTCTTCTTTGTTCCTTGTTGTTTGGGTTTATTGAACGTCTTCTTAGGCTCCTGTCTTTTGCTGGTCTTCAGCAGTTTCTCACTATGATTCTTCCGGTAGGCTCCTATGCTATGGTTTATAGCATCTAGTCTTTCAGCCAGGCTGATTACTTTATTGATTTCCTCATCACCCCCGTATTGTGTCTCAACATCTTGTTGAAGCTTGGGATGCATGCTCTTGAAGAATTGCTGGATGAATGCATAATTGCTTACCGTATCTTCAGGTAATCGTGATCTGTACATGAGTAGATCTGTCGAGGTGATTGAGATCTTCTGAGTTTGTCCGTCTTTGACCTGTGGAATATCGTAGAACTTTCTGTAGGTATCGTCCTTCTGTTTGGATAATTGGAATCGTTCCTTTAGATAGAGTACTAACTGGTTTCTAGTAATGTTTTCGCCAAACAACTCTGCTGCCTGAAACGCTGCTTCTTGGACTCGTCCTTCAGTGTAGAGTATCCAATAGTTTCCAGACCCATTTAACGCTTGGGGTACTTTATGTATTCGCATGTAGAGTTGAACAGACTTGTACCATTGGTCGAATGCTTCTGGTTGGAGGTCTTCGCCATCTCCGGTAAACTTCGTTGGTGTCAGGACTTTGATACCAAGTCTAGGGGGGACTGCCGGTTCACCTGCCGGTTCGGGTGGAGGGTTACTGGGCCCCCCTCGTTGCGACATACTGTCTGAGTCGCGACTACTATCTGAGCTGCTTGGATCATCTACCGGTACCTCTACCAGGGTTCTGCTTGATGATCCTGTTGCTATTGTAGCTGCTGGGGCTCTGCTTGATGGTTCTTTCGGTGGAGATACTGGAAACCTGCCAGGGGTTACTCTTGCTTCCTTCGCACGTTCTTCCGCTGACTCCGATAGGGTTTGTTGGGCACTAACTCTGGCTAGTTGTCTACCAGGTTCGTCTATAAAGAATTGTTGTTTCGAAGGTGCTTTGATGAATCGTCCTTTCTCGTCTCTAGCCCATGGTTGTTGTACTTTCTTGGGGGGCACAGTGCTCCCGCTAGGCTCCTGGTGTTCTTCAATCTTGATAACTTGTCGAAGGTAAAAAAATGTAACGGCCCCACGGGGTGGTGCCGTATTCTATGAGGGTAACGATACTAGTTCTAGAGCAAAAGGCGCTATCTAGCGAGACTAAGTACCGGAGGCTTAGACGAGGTTGTTGTAACAAACTTCTTACTATATCGCAACTACTAAGTAGTTCCTAATAGTAGGCGTTTGGTAGACCAACTTGAAATACTAAAGATTCTCGAAGCGAACTGAAGAAGTAACTGTTCAACCAAGTATATTGAAAACTCTGTCTGTCGAAGTCTGCTTTCTCTAAGTCTGGGGAATAGCAGGTCTTAAATACACTTGCTAGGCTACCTGAGCCTTTGTAATCAAATAACCGTAAGGCTCCAAAATGGTAGCCTTGAAACATCACATAAAACAAATCAGGTATCATATCGATATCCTGATACAAAACATAAAACATATAAAGTATCAAACGATACTCGAAATCAAACATAAAACATATAAAGTATCAAATGATACTCGAAACCAAACATAAAACATATACAGTATTAAACGATACTCGAAATCAAACATAAAACATATAAAGTATCAAACGATACTCGAAACCAAACATAACATATATAGAGTATCAAAGGATACTCGAAGCTAAACGTAAAACATATAGAGTATCAAACAATACTCGAAACCAAACATAAAACATATAGAGTATCAAACGATACTCGAAACCAACTAGTAACCTGTACCAGTTACAGTGGCTATGAAAGCTAAATTGAATACTGTAGAAGGGAAGAGAGTTTTGGAGAAGATGGCTTTGGAGTGACAACTGGGGGATATTAAAGATTTGTTCGGGAGGTGGATGAAGAACAAGTTGGAGGGTAAGGAGGGCAATGTCAAACAGGAAATTCCTTTGGGTAGTGATAGTGAATGGGAGGCTGAGGATTCTTTTATGGATGCTCAGAGGAGAAAGACTAAGGGATGGAGGAGATGGGATGAGAAGACGAGGGAAGAGATTAAGGTATTGGAGGAGAAGGAGAAGGATAAGGAGAAGTTTAGGTACGTGCCGAAGAGTAGTGGTGTTATGGGGAAGGGTGACAAAGGTAGTTTGGATAGGGGTTTTAAGTTTACTTACTTGAAGTCTTCGTTTTGGTTTACTTCACCCATTGCAAGTGTGGTAATTCAAGGCAAATCAACTTGGTTTAGTTTTTGGGAGTTTGTTTTATTCTATTAAGGGGTCACAGAGCTCGGGATAGGCAATATCTGTATGGTGACGGTTTTATGGGGCAAACATCCAATATGGATACAAAAAGCCTGTAGTATTTGTAGCTAGTTAGTTATGAATCAAAAAGTTTACAAAAAAAAAAAAAAAAAGTTTTCGTACACTCCAACAAATACAGGAGTGCCTAAGACATGAATTTTCTTGGGTAGAAAAACACCGGAGAACAAGCAGCAAACAAAATGAATCGTAAGAACACTAAGAAAAAATTTAAATAATAAGAGGAAGAGAGATAAGCATATAAGGATAAGTTGTGAATATATATAAATGTAAAAAAAAAATGAACTCCTGTTCAGCCTTTAATATCCATAATCGATTGTTGTGTTTCTAAGTTTTACTGTTCGGTATTTTGTCTTCTCTTGCTCTCATTCAGTTAATTGCTTGGCGTTGGCTGTACGAAAACAACCCCCCTGTGCCTTGTAAGCCGGCTGACTTGACTTTGGCCGCTAGAGTACATTCTTGGCGTGGGAATGATTGGCTAGAGCTTGGATTTAAAACAACAATCTACTTGTACTTGCACTTGAGTACCACATGAACAACAGAGCAAACCCCGCTTTTCCTTGTTAAAGTGAATGAGGCGTTCATCGACATCTTCCACAAACCACCTTACTGCGATACTATCTTGTCACCTGTTGCCAACCTTATCCGCTATGAATACATCACCAACGGGAAACGGAGGATCAAGTCTCCTTGGCCCATGGCAGCACTGGATGTTGAACACCCGCACCGACCATCGTATGACTAATACCATTTATGGTTACTCGAACTCGAACGTTGGGAATGTGTCCAACTATAATAACACCATCAACGTGGGGATAGAGGAGGAGTCTTTGCCGATTCACGAATGGCTATCTCCACTCGAACCCCATAAAAGGCATCGAGATGTGAGAAACGGTCGGCTTGAAGGCGTTGGGGAATGGGTTCTCCGGAGAAGTGAGTTCGAGTCATGGTGCAAGAGCCAGGACGAGTCGGTGGATCGTACACTGCTATGCTATGGGGGTCAAGGGGTTGGCAAGACCTATATAAGGTAGAAGAATATTCTCTGGAAACAATAGACTATGCTGACAAGAAATAAAATCAGTTCATTAGTAATAGACACCTTGCGGAAGCAAACCCGGGGACGGAATATCGGCGTTATCTTTCTCTATTGCGATTACCAGGTGCAGAAGGACCAATCAGCGGTGAATATGATAGGGAGTCTAGTTCGACAAGCTGCTTTGAGAGCACCAGTGATTCCGAGTGAAATTAAAAGTGCTTTTGACAAGTCAAAGAGCAAAGGTGGCAATGGTTTGCAGTTGCCGGACATGGTGAAATTATTCGTCAAGGTGGCTGGCCACACTGAGGCAGTATATCTTTGTGTCGACGCAGTGGACGAGGTGCTTCCACAGCATCGATTCGAGTTCCTTCACGCGCTACGACAGATTATTCAAGATGCTCCAAATGTGCGGCTATTTCTTACAGGGAGGCCATACATTCGCGCGGAACTCGATAAGCATCTCACCAAGAAAGCCTGTGCCATACACATTTTAGCCGATCAAGGAGATATCACTCGATACCTAAGCCAGAAGATGGACGATGACGAAGACCCAGGGTTGATGACGGAGGATCTAAAAAATAATATAATGACAACGATGGTGGAAAAGGCTTCGGAAGGGTGAGTAGGGGAAGCTCGTTTGCAAATTTGAATCCCTCATCGATACTGACATATTGTGCTCAGGTTTCTACTGGTTGCCTTAAATATTGAGGCAATTCTGAGCGAGACCTCATTAGCGAGGAGAAGGCAGATGTTGCGAAAGGTGGCGACAACGGGCGTGGGCCTCGACAGTGTGTATGCCCAAACACTACAGCGAGTAAGGGAGCAAAGGGGAGACCGATCGCGACTGGGGATGGAGGTGCTGATGTGGGTATCCCACGCGGAGCGGCCCTTACGGATTGATGAGCTCTGTCATGCGCTGGCGGTAGACATGCAGTCGACGGATCTGGACCCTGAGAATATCCGGCCACAAGATACAGTACTAGGGTCGTGCTTAGGACTTGCTATAGTTGACGCGGAGACATCGACAGTCCGGCTGATCCACTACACACTTCAAGAATACCTCTCCCGACACGGTGTCTTTCGCGACGCCCACAAAACACTTGGCCAGGCATGCTTGGTCTATCTAAATTTCAAACAGGTCAAGAGGCTTCCGGCCAATGGTGTTTCTAACCTTAGAGACATGCCCTTTCTCACATATTCTTCTTTGTATTGGGGAAGCCACGCAAAAGTGGAACTCTCAGATCGTGCGAAATCTCTGGCGTTGGAACTATTAAACCGGGTGGGCGACCACATATCGGCTACCATACTTGTCGAAGAAATAGGGAACTTCCATTTTTGCTCACCTCCCCATCACGTATGGCCCAGTCTACACTGTGCATCGTATTTTGGGATTGTTTCGGTGGTGTCTGGTTTGATAGAGAGGAAAGGCTATGATATCAATCAAAGTGACTGTATGGGGTTTACAGCACTCATGTGGGCTGCTCAACAAGGGAATGAAGAAGTAGTAAGACAACTGCTGGCGCGGGACGATGTCAATCCTGACAAGCCAAACAGCCAAGGTAGAACACCAATCTGGAGCGCTTCCGACAACGGGCATGAGCGGGTGGTGAAATTACTGCTTGCACGGAATAATGTCAATCCCGACAAACCAGACATAAATGGGAAAACCCCACTCTGGTGCGCTTCTTACAATGGGCATGAGGGAGTGGTGGAGCTACTGCTCGCACGGAACGATGTCAATCCCGACAAGCGAAGCAGCCATGGCCGAACACCACTTTGGAACGCTTCTTACAATGGGCATGAGGGGGTGGTGAATCTACTGCTCGCACGGAACGATGTCAATCCCAACGGGCCAGACAAAGACGGCCAAACCCCACTCTGGTGCGCTTCTCACCATGGGCATGAGGGGGTGGTGAAACTGCTGCTCGCACGGAACGATGTCAATCCCGACGAGCTAGACAAAGACGGCCAAACCCTGCTCTGGCGTGCTTCCTTTCACGGGCATAAGGAGCTGGTGAAACTGCTGCTCGCACGGAACGATGTCAATCCCGACAAGCGAAGTAACGATGGCCGAACACCACTCTGGAACGCTTCTTGTAATGGGCATGATGGGGTGGTGAAACTGCTGCTCGCACGGAGCGATGTCAATCCCAACGAGCCAGACGAAGATAGCCAAACCCCACTCTGGCGCGCTTCTTACCATGGGCATGAGGGGGTGGCGAAACTGCTGCTCGCACGGAACGATGTTAATCCCAACGGGCCAGACAAAGACGGCCAAACCCCGCTCTGGCGTGCTTCCTTTCACGGGCATGAGGGGGTGGTGGAACTACTGCTCGCACGGAACGATGTCAATCCCGACAAGCGAAGTAACGATGGCCGAACACCACTCTGGAATGCTTCTTACAATGGGCATGATGGGGTGGTGAAACTGCTGCTCGCACGGAGCGATGCCAATCCCAACGAGCCTGACGAAGACGGCGAAACCCCGCTCTGGCGTGCTTCTGAAATTGGGCATGAGGGGGTGGTGAAACTGCTGCTCGCACGCAACGATGTCAATCCCAACGAGCCAAACAAAGAAGGTCAAACCCCGCTCTGGCGTGCTTCCTTTCACGGGCATGAAGGGGTGGTGGAACTACTGCTCGCACGGAACGATGTCAATCCTAACAAGCCAAGCAACGATGGCCGAACACCACTCTGGAATGCTTCTTACAATGGGCATGATGGGGTGGTGAAACTGCTGCTCGCACGGAACGATGTCAATCCCAACGAGCCTGATAAAGACGGCGAAACCCCGCTCTGGGGTGCTTCTGAAAATGGGCATGATGAGGTGGTGAAATTACTGCTTGCACGGAATAATGTTAATCCCGACAAGTCAGACATAAATGGGAAAACCCCACTCTGGTGCGCTTCTTACCATGGGCATGAGGGAGTGGTGGAACTACTGCTCGCACGGAACGATGTCAATCCTGACAAACGAAGCAATGATAGCCGAACACCACTCTGGAACGCTTCGTACAATGGGCATGAGGGGGTGGTGAAACTACTGCTCGCACGGAACGATGTCAATCCTGACGAGCCAAACAAAGACGGCCAAACCCCGCTCTGGCGTGCTTGCGACAATGGGCATGATGGGGTAGTGAGACTACTGCTCGCACGGGACAATGTCAATCCCGACAAGCCAGACATAAATGGAAAAACCCCACTCTGGTGCGCTTCTTGCAATGGGCATGAGGGGGTGGTGGAACTACTGCTCGCACGGAACGATGTCAATCCTAACAATCCAAGCAACGATGGCCGAACACCACTCTGGAACGCTTCTTGCCATGGGTATGAGGGGGTATTGAAACTACTGCTTGCACGGAACGATGTCAATCCCAACGAGCCTGATAAAGGCGGCCAAACTCCGCTCTGGCGTGCTTGCGACAATGGGCATGATGGGGTAGTGAGACTACTGCTCGCACGGAACGATGTCAATCCCAACGAGGCAGATGAAGACGGCGAAACCCCACTCTGGCGTGCTTCCCTCCACGGGCATGAACTGGTAGTGAAACTACTGCTCGCACGAAATGATGTCGATCCCGACAAGCCAAGCACGGATGGCCGAACACCGCTCCGGTGCGCTTCTGACAACGGGCGTGAAGAGGTGGTGAAACTACTGAAGGAGCAATGTCAATCTCGACGAGCCAAGAAAGGATAGCCAAACACCGCCCTGCGCGCTTCTTTCAACCGACCTGAGGGGGTGGTGAAACTGCTGCTCGCACGAAACGGTGTCAATACCGACAAGCCACACAATCGTTGTCGAATGCCACTTCTGACCTCCCCCTATCCGCCGGCTTCATGAGGTTGTAGCCCTCCTCCAGCCTTTAGCAGCCCCGGCCTCCGCGAGTTTGTCTCAAAAAGAGATTTGCCTGCGCCCTCTTCTGTCCACATGCGTGCATCTCATTCGAAACATTCCCCATATACGTACCCCTTATTGCTACATCCCCCGTCTCCTCTCCGAATCCCTTTACACTCATCTCGTATATCTGCTGCCATCCTCTGGACACTCCCCTCCTTTTTGCTCTTTTTCCATTTGCCTAAGCTCTAATTTTTGCACTTATCTCTCGCATGTGCTTGCTGCCGGAAAGAATCTTATTCTGTATGATGATATAAATTACCTTTAATCTTTTCTGATCTGCACTCATTTTTTTTGTTGATCCGGGTGCGTTAGGGTGCCCTGAGTCCTTGCCTAATATGGTGCTGCTTGGAAAGTCCTTGTTTTTCTATGCTTATAAATTCTCTTCCTGTATGATATTATACTTTGTTTTCCCGTCTTCATTTCACTAGAATCCAAACTTCTCGTACTCGCCAATTGTGGTCGCCCTGAGTGCGTAAACACGAACGAGAGAACCGGAGGAAAATCATACCAGCACTCCCGGGCGGTAGCGTGAGTTCAAGCTAGACTTGATTCTTATATTTTTTGCACTAAATCCCCGCATGGTTCCCCTTGTAATGGCCCTATTTTCTCTTTAGAAAAGAAGAGGAAAGAAAAGGAAAGACCAAGGAGGATAAAGGCTGAATCCCCGCCTATTTTCCCTATTATTATTTTTGACCCATCTCTAAAGTTGCTCGAGTGCCGGAGACGAGAGTCCATCATTATAACTACATCCGCAACCACTAGGGCAGGGATGTTAGAATCAGTGTTGCGGTACTTGAATTCTTTCTCTTCGGCTTTTATCACCGAGTTCGAACAGCACCGTACTGTTGGACGCGCAGGTATATTAGCACTCTGAGATGAAGATATTCCCCCAGTCCATAGCTTAAAAGAGGAGGAAAGTAGCTCACCTCAGAGAGGAAGAACCAACCTTTGGGAACAATCAAGAAACCATCTTCCAAGCACGACAGCTGTCACAAGAGTGGGGACCTGTCCTCCAGTTTCCATTCACCCTCCCGCTCCGCGTGGCCCC
Source organism: Tuber borchii (assembly GCA_003070745.1). Lineage (NCBI taxonomy): Eukaryota > Fungi > Ascomycota > Pezizomycetes > Pezizales > Tuberaceae > Tuber > Tuber borchii. The sequence goes on from NESQ01000010.1 coordinate 163,076, forward strand.
CTTGATAGAACCAGAAATCAGTTTTGCTCGGCTCTCCCTGCTTTTACCTATCTTGGCGACCTTCATGTATAGCGGCTTGCGCCGGTTGCCCGACATAACTTAGGCCACTTATTTTTAGGAAAATCCATCGCAATCTAACAGACACGTTGGAGGTGTGCCTCTGGTAGGCTGTTATATCCTGAAATGAGAGCGAAGACCCCCGAAATCCTCTCACGGTACGTTATCATAGTGTGAACAACTACTACTATACAGTAAATCAAAGCCGTAGGGTTCAATACCAATGATAACTATCCCGCGCTAAAAGATTTGATGCTGGGTAATGGCCTCTTTTGATACCGAAGCTTATGCTACCAAGGGTATTGTTTAATTATGCTTCCTTAGAATAGGCATTTTTGGGTGACTAGCTTGGAGAGATTGTGAAGCTGTGAGGTGGAATTTTTAAAGATAAATATTTGGTAGCAAATTAGGAAGAATTGTGTTCTGGAGGTCTCTACTGAGGAAGGGCCACGTCAGATTCACACTATCCCTACCTACCAGGCCGGAGTTTAACTGTAGATTTGAAAACCTAAATTGAGTTTTCCCTTTCCTTATCTGTACGCTACACGCAAGCCCTTTTCCCCCTCTAACGCTTCCTTTAAGAACCGAGGTGGTTTTGTACTGGCCCGGCCAACGGTGACCGGCTAGTTTGCGTATCTCCTCACTGTATCTCATTGTCCGGGCTAGTCTGTAACTTATATTACTGACTCTATCGGTTTTAGTATGTATTTGAACGATACTCTACTCACTTGTCTCTCTCAAGAATGCCTCCGCGAGCCGAATATTCGGCTAAGACTCCAACAAAATATCGGCTGGTGGAGGTATTCTTGGCAAAGATGGGTGAATAAGTTACCTTGGGGTGCTGTATACTATTGAGACCATACCCGAAATTACATTCATGGGGTGAATTTTGGAAAGCGCTATCTCATGTGTTCATAAGATTTAATGCAGAGTTATGGTATCTTTTGCAACCGGAGGCTACCTCACAGGAAGCGCTTCATTATAGTGATTGGAGCTTAGGTATTATATGATAAGTTAGTGTGCAAGAAGTGGAAAAAAGTTCGGATTCCTCCTTGCTGAACTTGAGGACTCGGGCTCACACCAGAGAACTGAAAGGGTTTTTTCCCAAGGTTACCGGTAGCTCATTAAAAAAGCTTTCTTGTGGGAGGGCTATCACCTCTCTTAAAAATAAGCAATTACAAGCATAAAAAATCCTCAGCCATGACTTATCAGGGGGGGGGGGAAATCTCGTGGCTGAAGCCGGACCGACCTTCTTGTGAGAGGAAAAGCCTCAAAAAAATTTTGTTGATCGAAGCGGTCGGCTATCTTTTCGCGCACTTGGGAGCTCTCATGCTGGAGAAGGATGTCTTGATTTGAATTCTATCATAATATCCTCGCACTTATGGAGAAATGGGCATCTTTAAATACATAAATTAGAAAAAAAACCCTCAACATTCCTTCTCACTCCTTTCTCAGCTTCACTTTCCTCACTATCCCTAGCAGTGTTGATAGAAAGCCAAATTTCCCTACATCAAGCTAAAATTCAAACTAAAAAAACTAGCTGCCCGTCCGGTCAAAAGAGATTCCAATCGAGTGAGGTCTAAATAATTTCAAGTCTAAGTGCCTATAAGACCTACCCGAAGGAAACCTAATTTGTTGAAAATATTCAATGCGGAGGTAATGGTTAATGGTGAGGGGTTTTACGCAGCGGAGTGGGACGGGGTAAGTAGAAATACAAAGTTCGTATTATGTTGAGGAAAGGAAAGACTTGAGAAAGGACGTGGAGCGAAGTGAAAGAAAGAAGGAGAGACAGAGAGAAAGAACTAGAAGGAGAGAAGGAAAGACAGGGGTGTGAAAAGATTCTTATAGCTTGCGCGTCGCTTGATTAGTGCGTAAGCGTACCAGTGCGGCTATAACAACTCCGATTTCTGACATGATTCTAAGGTTTGTCTTCCGGGTGATGGTGGGTGAAGGAGGTTGGCCGAGTGGAATATCATAGGTGGGCCGCAGAGGTGGTCACAAAAGGGGGTTGTATTAAGCTAATGGTGTGTCTAGCTTGTGCGACTAACGTCATTCACGCATTAGCGGCTCGGCACCGTTATCCGGCTCGGCGCCAAGCAGACACTTCCAACCGACCCCGCTCAGTAGAAAAATCGTTGTGGAGATCGCTTAAGTCAACAAAATAACACCAAACTCTCCACAATGCCGAAGATTAAGGAAGGAAGCAAGGAAAAAGTAGAAGCCAGGATTCAGCAAGCCATTAAGCACTATCAAAAGAGTGATAAACCTTCACTCCGCTTGTCGGCAGAGAAATACGGTATTGCCTATTCAACCCTGCGCGGTAGACTAAAGGGAAGGCAACCACGGGAGACAGGACACCAACACCGGCAGGTGTTATCGGAATACGAGGAAAAATCGGTGGTACGCTGGTGTGAGAAGCTGGATGAGTGGGGGCATCCAGCCCGGTTGGCAGTGGTCAAGGGGATGGCGGAAGCTATCATTGCTCGTCGGGTGAAGGACAGAGAATTAGGGAAGAACTGGATGTCGCGGTTTCTCCGGCGCCATCCAGGGTTGGCCACGAAGCTAGGTACACGGCTGGATCGCCAGAGAGTACTGGCCAGTGATCCAGTAGTTCTGAAAGATTACTTTAAAAAGGTATGGAAGGGTGCTATTACCGGAGATGCTTAATATTAACTGTACCTTTAGCTTCAGAGTCTGATCAAATTTTATAATATCTCCGAGTCCAATATGTACAACATGGACGAGAAAGGATTTATGATGGGGGTAGCCTTGCGTTGCAAGGTTATCTGTAGAAAGAATCGACGGTCAATAACTTTAACCCAAGATGGGTCGCGGGAATGGGTAACTGTTATCGAAACAGTATCCGGTGATGGCCGAGTTCTCCGCCCCATGATTATCAACAAAGGTAAAGCCCACTATATGGGCTGGTATGCTAAGTTAAAAAAACAGGACTTAGCGACCTTTGGGGTTTCTGAAAAGGGCTGGAGTAATGAAGCCCTTGGGTTGCGCTGGTTGAAGGAAGTATTTGATGTAGAAACTCGGGAAAGGTAAGTTCTCCTAGTCAATTTGATACATTTTTTGCTAAATAGCCCCCTACTCTATAGTGCGCGCAGCGAGTATCGTTTGCTTATCTTGGATGGGCATACTTCTTATTACAATTGGGATTTCTTTGATTATTGCCTCAACGCAAAAATTCTCCCTTTATGTCTCCCCGCCCACTCGACTCACCTCCTTCAACCGCTGGACGTTGGCTTATTCAGCCCCCTTCAGCGTTACTACAGTAATGGCCTTGATGCCTTTATTCGAAAAGGTCATAGGGGTATGAATAAAGGCGAATTTTTACCGTTAGTACTTGTTTGCAGACCGCACACTACTCCCTCGGGCCCTTACTTTTTTTTTTTCTAACCTGTGCTAATTAGAATACAGAATTCTTATGCCTGCCCGCAGGTTGGCCTTTACTGAGTTGAATATCCGAAGCGCTTGGGAAGCCGTCGGGATTATCCCCTTTAATCCAAGACGGGCAATTGGGGGGGTGAAGCGAAAGGAAGCGAATGTTACACAAGGAAAAGACTTGGCTGGTCATGTCGGGCAAAAGATTCCAAAAACCCCACGTGCTGTCAGCCGGATTACTAGAACAGCAGCTTCCTTAGTTACTAGAAATACTCCCGCCTCCCAAAAGCTAAAAGAGCTTCTCTCCAATCTCTCTACCGGCTTTCAGCAAACAATTGCCGACAAGGCAGTTGAGGAGGAGGCCCACCGACAATACCGCCAGCTAATGGCAAAAGAAAAGAAAAAAAACACCTCCGATCGGCGCAAGTTAACTGAGGCTACCGTAGTAACCTCAGAGACCATATTGATGCTGCGAAAGGAGCGTGAGAGAGTGGATGCTGCCAAGAGTACCCGGCTTGCTAACCAGCAGGCACGCTTGCTCAAAACCCTTCCAGCAACTAAAAGTGCCTCTTCACAACGCACTCCCACTCTGGGGAACGAAGAAGTGCTTGTCCCTTGTAGGGTTGACAGTATTGCCCCAGATGAGATGGAGGATCTCTGGGAAGAAATGGAGGCTTTGGAGGTTACTGGGGCGAGTAGTGGTGATGAAGCTGGAGGGGGGGTAGGTGATACAATCCGGGTGGAGAGGAGGCATTAATTTTCACTTGATTAGAGGAGTTCGGTTCATTAGAGCATTTATTGGTCTTTCTTCTTTATTAGAATATCATGGGTTGTTGTGGGAAGGTTCATAATGGTTGAATTTAATTGTTTTTGGTTCGGGAGAGGTGCTAGGACCCCCGCCTAATGTGGCCCCCAATTGCGCCATCCACGCTGAGCCGGATATGGGTTAAGAGCCGGTAAGCCGTGAATGACGTTAAGTACGGCGGTATGGGGAAGTGCGGAGATGAAGGATCGATACTCTCTGACTCTGGTGCGCGTGCGCTAGCTGGGGACAAACTAGGAGATATATATCTCCTTCTAAACGACAACAACCAAGCACTTGCGAAACCAGACGAACTCTAAAGAAACACATAAAGCTAACAAAACCTAATTTCCAACAATCTAGAACTATCCTATGATCCTTCATGATCCATAGAAGCTCAGCCTCAACAATGCGCAAACTCCCGTATACCTAGGGTATGAAAGAAACCATGAAATCTATACCCTATGCCTACCGGCATGGGATGCGACAATAGCAAAAGCCTCTACTAGGTGCTGAACCGTCAGAAACCACAAAGCCACATGCCCTATACCCGCCCGTTTCCTAGCCGCATAGCCGCAACCCTACATGACCGCAAACCTGAATAACCCCATGCCCTATAGGCCACTATCCAAAAGAAACTTTATCAACTCTAGACTTGCTCCTGTAGGAAGCGAGAAAGTGGTTCACCGCATAAACATATTTATAACTTTCAACTCGGCATTTGGTTGCCAAGTTGGCTGCCATAGACGCATTTTTGATACCGGACTTTTGTTTTTATATACCGCCGTACTGTACAGTAAGACACTCAGGGAATGAGTGGGACTACTCTATTGATGAGCAGGGAAGTACAGATGTGGGTCAAGGTCAGTGGACTCAGAGAGATTGAATTTACCTTGATTTGTTGTGCTTTAGTAGTTTCTGGACTGTCTTTACTCCATTTTTAATAGCTCGCTCCATAGCTTGCATTATTGCAAATTTTGTAATAGTTGGTTACCTATATGCTATGAAATAATTAATCATTGTGAGGTAGTATATTCCCACCTGATATATTTCAAATGTAGTGATACAGTAATCAATTTGGTAATGCATATCTATAGTTTAACCAAATGAAAATACTCCTCTCTACAAAGGATCAAAATACTGTACTACAGTTACTCCATCCCTCGTGCTTGGCGAGACTCTGCTCAGACCAACCATCCCTAAACTTAATTCATGAGCGCTTTCGATGCGAACCCCTCATGGCAAACGGCGCTATTAGCCGATATCAAACGTTAAGGCGGAAGATATCGCTCCCCGGTATCTACTCTATAGTTGTAATTTCCCCGTAGCATAAACTGTTATTCCATCACTAATGTTTGGAGTACGGCAAGGCTTCTCCGCCCAGGCTGGGGAGATTCACGGGTTCGCGATGTTAGGCTTGAGCATCATATAGAATTCACTAAGGCAAAGGTTGTTGTGACTAAAGGGATAAAATATATTTTCCAGGTGTTATGTAGGGCGATATCCCACAGAGCAGCGAGCTGTGCGGTCACCCCTGAAGGGCCAGAGTAGGATACAGTACGAGTGCTCACGGAATGTGAGCTAATTTCAGAGCAAAAAGACTCCTTACTATATTAATTTTCATTCACAAGTAAGACTAAAACGTGTGGACAGCCTTCCAAGCCCACCTCGGAACTGATGCCTCGAGAGTTGTAGCATTTAAGTATGAAGTTCGTTAAACCATGTCGATAATGGAATTCAATCACTATCATGCCTTAGTTCACAGCTGGATTCTATTTCCTGTTTCATGGGTGCCAGCAATACTTGCACCTTACATTGTTTCACTGCACCCAAACAATCTTCAGGTCAATACGTTAGAGAGGGAGGAAATGAAATCAAAGAATTGTTGAAAAAGAAAAAGAAAAATGTAAATGTGCAAGGAAGCGACCCGAAGATGATGGAAATTTCAAGCCACACCAACTTATCTCAAGACAACAGAAATAATCCCCACCAGCGCTGAACCTTTCATCAGACTAACTTGACAAACATAGGAAAACCCGGAGAGAGAGTTGGCTGGTATGTGATAGACAGGTCATTCCCACCACACATGATTTCCTTCGACTAAAAGAAATATTTGAGCTGAGTTTCAGTGGTAGGCTTACACCGGAATGCAAAGAAGTACAGCAATCACAATGCAGCATTATAGGCTACAAGTTGAGGTATAGCGGGGATGAGAAGAGGAACTAGCGGTGGGGACATGTTTTTTCGGAATTGTTGTGTGATCTTTGCAGAAATGGGGAACAGGCCATCAATTTTTTTTGGAGATGGTAAGGAGGGTGATTCCTCTCGGCCCTTAGGTTGTGCTAGGGGTGGTAGATTCTAGGGGCTGTAGCAGTGCACTCACCCGTGCATAGCCACGCTCGGTAGCCCACTGGAGTGGCGTTCGGCCTCTGTTATCTGGTTCGCCGGAGTTGACGTCGTCTCGCCCGAGTAGTATTTTCACTACTTCCTCGTGTCCATTCCGGGCAGCACACAAGAGTGGTGTTTGACCATGGCGATCTGGTTTGTTGGGGTCGACATCACTCCGTCTGAGTAGCATCTCCACTGCTCCCTTATGCCCACCACGAGCAGCACACCCGAGCGGTGTTTGAGTGAAAGAACCCTGTGTGTTAGGATTGACGTCACTTCGTCCGAGGAGAGCTCCCACCACTCCCTCGTGCCCAAAGTGAGCAGCACACCAGAGGGGTGTTCGGCCATAGTAATCTACTTTGTCGGGGCTGACGTTGCCCTGTCCGAGAAATATTTTCACCACTCCCTCATGCCCATTAGAAGCAGCCCAATGGAGGGGTGTTCGGCCATAGTCATTTGCTTTGTCGGGGTTGACGTTGCCCTGTCCGAGTAACATTTTCACCACTCCCTCGTGTCCATTTAAAGCAGCACAGCAGAGCGGTGTTAGGCCACCATCATTTGGTCTGTCAGGGTCGACGTCGTCCCGGCCAAGTAGTATCTCCACCACTTCCTCGTGCCCATTATGGGCAGCCCACGCAAGAGGTGTACCACCGGGGTCCATACAGTCTTCCTGATTGATCTCACTGTCTTCCACCTCCACCTAACCACAGGTTGTCTTGACGATGACAAAAACGGATGCACAGTGCGGACCGCCAAAGTTTGTCGTAATCAACAGCGTGCGAGTAGTTCCCGCCCCCTATGTGATTTCAATGAGTAGGTGGTATTTTCAGTCGTCAAATAGCCCTAGCGCAAGTATTTTGGTACGATCCGAGTGATCTTGTTTCGCGCGGACCGGCGAATGTACGGAGAACCAGAGTATCAGAGAAAGGATGCGCTTCGAAGATCAGAGAAGGGCTTGTTGACGAGCCTTGATGTGTTGTGAATTCAGATCACTTAAGCAGGTTTCGGTGATTGCCGGATGTGTTGTACGACAGGGTTTGGGGCGAGTTGGGAGGTGCCCAATACGTTTCATGTATAGATGTGTGGTTATTCTCTCTCAGAGAGCAAAATTTGATCCGTGGTTGTCGTAGCCAAACGGCGAGTGAACCCCACTTTTTCCCACGACTGCCGGGAAGGGTTGCTTTGAGAGAAATTCTAACTCAGACCTTATTCTAACCTCTTAGCGCAAAAACGAGTATCACCAGAAGATGCGACACCACCCATCCCTCCTTGTCGTGTGTTCGGCACAGATCTAGAGCGATTTGGCAAGGTCTTGGCGCTCGGCTTGCGGCTCCTGTGCGGCTTAAAACCTTATCTGAAGCTCATTCCCTTTTGTGTGTGCAGATCACGTGACTTTTTAAGATTCAAAATATCAATTCTATCAGATTCTAATATTCTTAATACCATCAGATAGCCAAAGAATGATTTTAATTTTTTCTTCTTTCTGGAAACGCTAACAATTGCATCCCTGTCTAAAACTAGCCCGCTGACAAAATCGCCGAGAGCCGAGGGGAAGCGAGGTACCGGTATTTTGTAGAATATCATCGATACCCGGGGGCCGCCAAATCAAGCCGGCCCTTAGCCAGGCCAACATCCCATCTGCACCCACCGCATCAGTCGCAGGAAATTCCACGCGCCCTTACTCAAAAGTGCACTCTCACGGTTCTATTCAACTACAGCACAAGTCCTACATTTCAGTGGGCAGGTGCCCTGGGACGCCTGCTGTAGAATCATCTATCTTGGTATATATACCTGTGTATCAAGCCATATGAAGGAATTAGTCAAATAGTTTAATTATCACCCAATCAAAGAATCAGAGCAGTCACGAACCCCCATGGCAGAAGGCCCTATTAGCCAGTGTCAAACATTAAGGTGAAAGACATCGCCCCGGGTATTCTACTCTACAGCTGTAATCTTCCCGTAGGGATAAACTGTTATTCCATCACTAATGTTCGGAGTATGGCAATGCTTTCCCGCCAGGCTGGGAGATTTACGGGTTCGTGATGTTAGGCGAGCATCAGACAGAATGCCCCAAGAAGGCAAAGGTTGTTGTGACTAAAGGGACAAAATATCCTTTCCAGCTGTTATTTAGTGTATATCACGAGCCGGCTCGAGTCGAGCTGGACCATGAGCTCGAGCTGGCTCGGCTGATGAGCAAAGAGACTCGAGCCTGGCATATATAGGCTCGTGGGGGAAATTACGAGCCGACTCGAGCCTCAATTTGTTAATTGATACAAGATATCACATGCTCAAAGATACAACTTGAAGGTCTAGGGCGAAAGATTCAGTAGATTGAGTAGAGGATAAAACGTTGAAATGTTAAACAAAGAAAAAAACAAAAATAACAGAATCAAGTACTAGTTGAATGTTATGGAAGAGTCTATCGACCTCCTCAACCTGTAATTCCTCCTCCGCATCTAGCTCTACATAATTTACTTCTAAGAAATATCGGTCTCTAGAATCAAGAATCGTGCAAGCCCACCCACTGACTTTTAAGCCTCTAATGATGCGTGCAAACGGATTCCCAGAAGGAAAACCTTTTCCAACATTAAAGTTCATATGTTTCCTTCTTTCCCGGCATCAACTAGGATTCTTATTCCGATACCCATCACCTCCCGCTTTCACCGGTCCCTCCCATAACCTCTCCCTTTTGAGTCCCGTTCCCTTCCCCCCTACCCGTTGCAAGATTTGAGATAAAATGTTGAGAGAGCCAAATATCGTAAAAGCTGGAGCCTGGCCCGAGTCTGGCTCGGGTTCAAGTTTATGCCTGCTCGAGCTGGCTCGGCTCGAGGAATTAGACGGCTTGTATGGCTCGAGCTTCTCCGCTCGTGGCAAACGCTAGTGTCATTTAGGGCGATATTCCACAGAGCAGTGAGCTGTGCGGTCACCCCTGACAGGCCCGGGTAGGATACGAGTGCTCACAGAATGTGAGCTAATTTCAGAGCTAAAGACTCCTTACTATACCAATTTTCATTCACAAGTAAGACTAAATAGTGTAGATAGCCTTCCAAGCCCACCGCCAAACTGATGCCCCGAGAGTTGTAGTATTTAAGTATGATGTTCGTTAAACTGTGTCCATATGGAATTGAATCACTATCATGCCTTAGTTCACAGCTGCGTTTTATTTCTCGTTTCATGGGTGTCTACAATACTTGCGCTTTACATTGTTTCACTGCACCCAAACAATCTTCAGAACTATAGGCTAGAGAAGGAGGATATGAAATCAAAGAATTGTTGAAAAGGAAAAGAAAAATGTAAATGTGCAAGGAGGATTTACTGAAGAGACGGAAAATGTGAAAATGATGGAAATTTCAAGCCACACGAACTTATCTCAAGACAATAGAAGTAGCCCCACTAGCGCTGAACCTTTATCAGACTAACCCGACAAATATAAGAAAATCCGGAGAAAGTGTTAGTTAACTGGTATGTGATAGACAGGTCATTCCCACTATACATGATTTCCTTCGACTAAAAGAAAATATTTGAGCCGAGTTTCAGTGGCAGGCTTACACCGGAATGCAAAGAAATGCAACAATTACAATGCAGCATTATTGGCCGCGAGTTGAGGTGGAGCGGGAATGAGAAGAGGAACTGGCGGCGGGGGACATGTTTACGGAATTGTTGTGATCTATGCAGAAATGGGGAACAGGATATCAAATCTTTTTGGGGACGGTATGGAAGGTGACTCTTCCCGGCTCTTAGGTTGTGTTAGGAGTGGTAGATTCCAGGAGTTGTAGCAGTGCACTCACTCGCGCATGGCCACGCACGGTAGCCCACTGGAGTGGTGTTCAGCCACTGTTATCTGGTTTGCTGGGGTTGACGTCGTCCCGCTCGAGTAGTACTTTCACCACTCCCTCGTGCCCATTAGAAGCAGCCCAATAGAGGGGTGTTCGGCCATAGTTATCTGGTTTGCTGGGGTTGACGTCGTCCCGCCCAAGTAGTATTTTCACCACTCCCTCGTGCCCATTAGAGGCAGCCCAATAGAGGGGTGTTCGGCCATAGTTATCTGGTTTGCTGGGGTTGACGTCGTCCCGCCCAAGTAGTATTTTCACCACTCCCTCGTGCCCATTAGAGGCAGCCCAATAGAGGGGTGTTCGGCCAATGTTATCTGGTTTGCTGGGGTTGACGTCGTCCCGCCCGAGTAGTATTTCCACCACTCCCTCGTGCCCATTAGAAGCAGCCCAATAGAGGGGTGTTCGGCCAAAGTCATCTGCTTTTTCGGGGTTGACGTTGCCCTGTCCGAGTAACATTTTCACCACTCCCTCGTGTCCATTAGAAGCAGCGCAGCAGAGTGGTGTTACAGTGGTTATAACGTGCAAACCCTGTTTATTGGGATTGACGTCGCTCCGTCCGAGTAGAGCTTCCACCACTCCCTCGTGCCCAGAGCGAGCAGCACACCAGAGGGGGGTTCGGCCATAGTTATCTGCTTTGTCGGGGTTGACGTTGCCCTGTCCGAGTAACATTTTCACCACTTCCTCGTGTCCACTCGAAGCAGCACAGCAGAGTGGTGTCAGGCCACCATCATTTGGTCTGTCAGGGTCGACGTCGTCCCGTCCAAGTAGTATCTCCACCACTTCCTCGTACCCATTATGGGCAGCCCACCCAAGAGGTGTACCACCGGGTTCCATACAGTCTTCTTGTTTGATTTCACTGTCTTCCACCTCCACCTAACCACAGGCTGTCTCGACGATGACAAAAACGGAAGCACAGTGCGGACCACCAAAGTTTGTGGAAATTAACAATGTGCGAGTAGTTCCCGTCCCTAATGTAATTTCAATGAGTAGGTGGTATTTTCAGTCGTCAATAGCCTTAGCCCAAGTGTTTTGGCACAATCCGGGTGGTCTTGTTTCGCGCAGACCGGCGAATGTACGGACAACCCGAGTATTAGAGAAAGGATGCGCTTCGGGGATCAGGGAGGGGATTGTTGGCGGGCCTTGATCTGTTGCGAATCCAGATCACTTAAGCAGGTTTCGGTGATTGCTGGGTGTGTTGTACGGCAGGGTTTGGGGTGAGTTAGGAGGTGCCCAATGGGTTTTCATGTATGCATAGATGTGGGGCTATTCTTTCTCAGAAAGCAAAATTTTATCGGTCCGCTGTGGTTGCCAAACGGCGATTGTGAACTCCACTTTTTCCCACGACTGTCGGGAAGGGTTGCTTTGAGAGAAATTCTGACTCGTGCGCTCGGCACAGATCTCGGGCGATTTAGCAAGGTCTTGGCACTCGGGTTGCGGCTCCTGTGCGGCTCCTTTGCGGCTCCGTTGCGGCTTAAAGCCTTATCTGAAGCTTATCCTCTTCGTGTGTGGAGATCACGTAACCTTTCAAGATTCAAAAATATCGATTCTATCAGATTCTGATAATCTTTATACCATCAGATAGCCAAAGAATGATTTTAATTTTTTTCTTCTTTCTGGAAACGCTAATAATTGCGTCCTTGTCTAAAATTACCCGATTGATAGAATCACTAATAGCCGAGCCGCACGAAGCGAGGTATGATATTTTGTGGAATATCATCGATACCCCGGAGCCGCCAAATCGACCTGGCCTTTGGCCGGGCCAACATCCCATCTACACCCACCGCGCCAGTCGCAGGAAATTCCACAAGCCCTTACGCAAAAGTGCTCTCCCACGGTTCTATTCAACTACGGCACAAGTCCTACATTTCAGTGGACGACTGCCCTGGGACGCCTGCTGTAGAATCATCTATCTTGGTATATATGCCTGTGTATCAAGCTATATGAAGGAATGAGTCAAATAGTTTAATTATCACCCAATCAAAGAATCAGAGTAGTCACGAACCCCCCATGGCAGAAGGCCCTATTAGCTAGTGTCAAACATTAAGGCGCAAGACATCGCTCCCAGTATTCTACTCACGTAGCCGGATTGATATCAGACGGCCCTCTTTTGGACTAGCGCATATCAAGTGAAAACTAACCGCATACAGTATTAACTCGCCGCAGTTGGGGGAATCGCATGCATGGCCTTCTTGGCTGCATAGCGAGTTTGGCAAGTTTCTACTATATGTGGTTAGTTTTCACCAGACATGCACTAGTCCAAAGGAAGGCCGTCTGACTTCAATCCGGCCGCGTGAGTACTCTACAGCTGTAATTTTCCCGTAGGGATAAACTGTTATTCCATCACTAATGTTCGGAGTATGACAATGCTTTCCCGCCAGGCTGGGGAGATTTACGGGTTCGTGATGTTAGGCTTGAGCATCAGACAGAATGCCCAAGAAGGCAAAGGTTGTTGTGACTAAAGGGACAAAATATCCTTTCCAGGTGTCATTTAGTGTATATCACGAGCTGACTCGAGTCGAGCCGGAACACGGGCTCAAGCTGGCTCGGCTGATGAGCAAAGAGACTAGAGTCTGGCATATATAGGCTCATGGGGGAAAGTTCGAGCCAACTCGAGCCTCAATTTGTTAATCGATACAAGATATCACATGCTCAAAGATACAACTTGAAGGTCTAGGGCGAAAGATTCGGTAAATTGAGTAGAGAATAAAACGTTGAAATGTTAAACAAAGAAAAAGAAAAAGAAAAAAACAGAATCAAGTACTAGTTGAATGTTCATGGAAGAGTCTATCGACCTCCTCAACCTGTAATTCCTCCTCCGCATCTAGCTCTACATAGTTTATTTCTGGAAAATATCTGTCTTTTGAATCAAGAATCGTGCAAGCCATAGAGTACGAGAAAAATATTTGTTTTACACCCTACGATACTAAGCCACCCACTGACTTTTAGGCCTCTAATGATGCGTGCTGCAAACGGATTTCCAGAAGGAAAACCTTTTCCAACATTAAAGTTCATATTCTTCCTTCTTTTCCGGGCATCAACTAGGATTCTTATTCCGATACCCGTCACCTCCTGCTTTCGCCAGTCCCTCCCATGACCTCTCCCTTTTGAGCCCCGTTCCCTTCCCCCCTAAGTTACCCGTTGCAAGATTTGAGATAAAATGTTGAGAGAGCCAAATATCGTAAAAGCTGGAGCCTGGCTCGAGTTCAAGTTTATGCCGGTTGCAGCCCTCGAGCTTCTCCGCTCGTGGCAAACGCTAGTGTCATTTAGGGCGATACCCCACAGAGCAGTAAGCTGTGCAGTGACCCCTGACGGGCCCGGGTAGGATACGAGAGCTCACAAAATGTGAGCTAATTTCAGAGTTAAAGAGTCCTTACTATACCGATTTTTCATTCACAAGTAAGACTAAAACGTGTGGACAGCCTTCTAAGCCCACCTCCAAACTGATGCCTCGAGAGTTGTGGCATTTAAGTATGAAGTTCGTTAAACCATGTCAATAATGGAATTTAATGATTACCATGCTGTCCATGCCTTGGTTCACAGCTGGATTTTATTTCCTGTTTCATGGGTGTCTGTAATAATTGCACTTTACATTGTCCCACTGCACCCAAACAATCTTCTATACGCTAGAATCGGCTAGATGAGGAGGAAATGAAATCAAAGAATTGTTGAAAAGAAAAAGAAAAATGTAAATGTGCAAGGAGGATTTACAGAAGCGACCCGAAGATGATGGAAATTTCAATCAAGCCACACCAACCTATCTCAAGACAACAGAAATAATCCCCACCAGCGCTGAACCTTTTATCAGACTAACCTGACAAACATAGGAAAATCCGGAGAGAGAGTTGGCTGGTCTGTGACAGATAGGTCATTCTCACCACACATGATTTCCTTCGACTAAAAGAAATATTTGAGCTGAGTTTCAGTGGCAGGTTTACACCGGAATGCAAAGAAGCACAGCAATCACAATGCAGCATTACACCCTGCGAGTTGAGGTAGAGCGGGGATGAGAAGAGGAACTGGCGGTGGTGGAGATGCATTTTCGGAATTGTTGTGATCTTTGCAGAAATAGGGAACAGACTATCAAATTTTTTGAAGACGGTAAGGAGAGTGATTCCTCCCGGCCCTTAGGTTGTGCTAGGGGTGGTAGATTCTAGGGGTTGTAGCAGTGCACTCACTCGTGCATGGCCACGCTCGGTAGCCCACTGGAGTGGCGTTCGGCCACTGAGATCTGGTTTGCTGGAGTTGACGTCGTCCCGCCCGAGTAGTACTTTCACTACTTCCTCATGTCCATTCTTGGCAGCACACAAGAGTGGCGTTCGGCGACTGGTATCATGTTTGCTGGAGTTGACGTCGTCCCGCCCGAGTAGTACTTTCACTACCCCCTCATGTCCATTCTCGGCAGCGCACCAGAGTGGCGTTTGACTCAAGCGATTTGGTTTGTTGGGGTCAACATCACTCCGTCTGATTAGCATTTCCACCACTCCCTTGTGCCCTTCACGAGCAGCACACCCGAGCGGTGTTAGACTGGTTAGAATGAGCGAACACTGTTTGTTGGGATTGACATCGCTCCGTCCGAGTAGAGCTCCCACCACTCCCTCGTGCCCATAACAAGCAGCACACCAGAGGGGTGTTCGGCCATAGTAATCTACTTTGTCGGGGTTGACGTTGCCCTGTCCGAGTAATATTTTCACCACTCCCTCGTGCCCATTACGAGCCGCCCACCAGAGGGGGGTCCGACCATAGTTATCTGCTTTGTCGGGGTTGACGTTGCCCTGTCCGAGTAACATTTTCACCACTTCCTCGTGTCCACTCGAAGCAGCACAGCAGAGTGGTGTTAGGCCACCGTCATTTGATCTGTCGGGGTCGACGTCGTCCCGTCCAAGTAGTATCTCCACCACTTCCTCGTGCCCATTATGGGCAGCCCACCCAAGAGGTGTACCACCAGACTCCATACAGTCTTCCTGATTGATCTAACTATCTTCCACCTCCATCTAACCACAGACTATCTCGACGACGACAAAAACGGATGCACAGTGCGGACCACCAAAGTTTTTCGTAATCAACAGCGTGCGAGTATTTCCCATCCCCTAATGTGATTTCAATGAGTAGGTGGTATTTTCGGTCGTCAAATAACCTTAGCCCAAGTATTTTGGCACAATCCGAGTGATCTTGTTTCGCGCGGACCGGCGAATGTACGGAGCACCTGAGTATCAGAGAAAGGATGCACTTCGGGAATCAGGGAGGGGCTTGTTGGCGGGCCTTGTTGGCGGGCCTTGATCTATTGCGAATTCAGATCACTTAAGCAGGTTTCGGTGATTGCTCAGTGTGTTGTACGACAGGGTTTGGGGCGAGTTGGGAGGTGCCCAATAAGTTTCATGTATAGATGTGTGGCTATTCTCTCTCAGAAAGCAAAATTTGATCGGTGATTGTCGTTGCCAAACGGCGAGTGAACCCCACTTTTTTCCACGACTGCCGGGAATGGTTGCTTTGAGAGAAATTCTAACTCAGACCTTATTCCAACCTCTTAGAGCAAAAACGAGTATCACTAGAAAATGCGACACCATCTATTCCTCCTTGTCGTGCGCTCGGCATAGATCTAGACCGATTTAGCAAAGTCTTGGCACTGGGGTGTGCGGCTCCTTTGCAGCTCCGTTGCGGCTTAAAACCTTATCTGAAGCTTTGCATCCTTGTCTAAAATTAGCCGATTGATAGAATCACTAATAGCCGAGCCGCGCGAAGCGAGTATGATATTTTGTGGAATATCATCGATACCCGGGGCCGCCAAATCAACCTGGCCCTTGGCCGGGCCAACATCCCATCTACACCCACCGCGTCAGTCGCAAGAAATTCCACAAGACCTTACTCAAAAATGCTCTCCCACGGTTCTATTCAACTAAAGCACAGGTCTTACATTTCACTGCCCTGAGACGCCTGCTGTAGAATCATCTATCTCGGTATATATACCTGTGTATTAAGCCATATTATGAAGGAATTAGTCAAATAGTTTAATTATCACCCAATCAAAGAATCAGAGCAGTCACGAACCCCCCATGGCAGAAGGCCCTATTAGCCAGTGTCCAACATAAAGGCGCAAGACATCGCTCCCCGGTATTCTACTCGACAGCTGTAATTTCCCCGTAGCGGAAATTGTTTTACCATCACTAATGTTCGTAGTACGGCAAGGCTTTCCCTGCCATGTTGGGGAGATTTACGGGTTCGTGATGTTAGGCTTGAGCATCTGACAGCAAGCCCTAAGAAGGCAAAGGTTGTTGTGACTAAAGGGATCAAAATTTAATATCCTTTCTAGGGGTCATTTAGGGCGATATCCTATAGAGCAGTGAGCTGTGCGGCCACCCCTGACGGGCTCGGGGAGGATGCGAGTGCTCACGGAATGTGAGCTAATTTCAGAGCTAAAGCCTCCTTACTATGCCAATTTTGATTCTCAAGTAAGACTAAAACGTGTGGACAGCCTTCCAAGCCCACCTCCAAACTGATGCCTCGGGGGTTGTGGCATTTGGGTATGGGGTTCGTTAAACCATGTCAATAATGGAATTCAATCATTACCATGCCTTAGTTCACGGCTGCATTTTATTTCCCGTTTCATGGGTGTTTGTAATACTTGCACTTTACATTGTTTTGTTGGATAGTGGCCTATAGGGCATGGGGTTATGCAGGTTTGCGGTCATGAAGGGTTGCGGTCATGCAGGTTTACGGGTATGAGGTTAGGAGACGGAAGGATACAGGGCATATGTCTTTGTGGTTTCCTGCGGTTCTGCACTTAGTAGAGGCTTTGTTCTTTTCGCATTCTATGCCGGTTGGCATAGGGTATCAGTTTTATGGTTTCTTTCACTTCCTAGGTATATGGAAGTTTGGGCATTAGCATTGTTGAGGTTGAGGTTCCATGGATCACGATGGATCATGGGAAGGCTCTAGATTGCAGGAGATTTCCTTTTGTCAGCCTCATGTGTTTCTTTAGAGTTCGTTTAGTTTCGCGGATGTTAGTTTGTTGTTTTGACGGAGATATATATCTCCTAGTTTGTCCTTAGCTAGCATGGGTAGAGACGAGAGTCAGAGAGCGTATCGATCCTTCATCCCTGCACTTGTTTCCCACTTAGAGTCTTTCGTGATCCCACTTTTGTTCGCTCCTTCTTCAGTGCTTTCGTTAGGCACGAACATGTTTCACTACACCCAAACAATCTGCAGGTCAATATGTTAGAGAAGGAGGAAATGAAATCAAAGAATTGATGAAAAAAAGAGAAAAAAAATGTAAATGTGCAAGGAGGATTTATAGAAGCGACCCGAAGATGATGGAAATTTCAAGCCACACCAACTTATCTCAAGACAACAGAAATAATTCCCACCAGCGCTGAACCTTTTATCAGACTAACTTGACAAACATAGGAAAACCCGGAGACAGAGTTGGTTGGTCTGGGACAGATAGGTCATTCTCACCACACATGATTTCCTTCGACTAAAAGAAATATTTAAGCTGAGTTTCAGTGGCAAGCTTACACAGGAACGCAAGGAAGTACAGCAATCACAATGCAGCATTATACGCTGCGAGTTGAGGTAGAGCGGGAATGAGAAGAGGAACTGGTAGTGGGGACATGTTTTTTCGGAATTGTTGTGATCTTTGCCGAAATTGGGATCAGACCATGAAAAGTTTTTCGAGACGGTAAGGGGGGTGACTCCTCCTGGCTCTTAGGTTGTGCTAGGGGTGGTAGATTCTAGGGGTTGTAGCAGTGCACTCACTCGTGCACGGCGATGCTCGGTAGCCCACTGGAGTGGCGTTCGGCCTCTGTTATCTGGTTTGCTGGAGTTGACGTCATCCCGCCCGAGTAGTATTTTCACTACTTCTTCGTGTCCATTCCGGGCAGCCCACAAGAGTGGCGTTTGACCAAAGTGATCTGGTTTATTCGGGTCAACATCACTCCGTCTGAGTAGCATTTCCACCACTCCCCTGTGCCCATAACTAGCAGCACACCCGAGTGGTGTTCCAGGGGCTAGAATGAGACCACACTGTTTATTGGGATTGACGCCGCTCTGTCCGAGTAGAGTTCCCACCACTCCCTCGTGCCCAGAGCAAGCAGCACACCAGAGGGGTGTTCGGTCATAGTTATCTGTTTTGTCGGGGTTGACGTTGCCCTGTCCGAGTAGCATTTTTACCACTCCCTCGTGTCCATTCCCAGCAGCCAAATAGAGGGGTGTTCGGCCATAGTCATCTGCTTTGTCGGGGTTGACGTTGCCCTGTCCGAGTAACATTTTCACCACTCCCTCGTGTCCATTCAAAGCAGCACAGCAGAGTGGTGTTTGGCCATCGTAATTTGATCTTTCAGGGTCGACATCGTCCCGTCCAAGTAGTATCTCCACCACTTCCTCATGCCCATTATGGGCAGCCCACCCAAGAGGTGTACCACGAAATTCCATACAGTCTTCTCGCTTGATCTCACTGTCTTCCACCTCCACCTAACCACAGACGGTTTCGGTGATCACAAAAACGAATGCACAGTGCGGACCACCAAGGTTTGTTGTAATCAACTGTGTACGAGTAGTTCCCGTCCCCTAATGTGATTTCAATGAGTAGATGGTATTTTCAGTGGTCAAATAGCCCTAGCGCAAGTATTTTAGCACGATCCGAGTGATCTTGTTTCGCGCAGAGCGGCGAATGTACGGAGAACCTGAGTATCAGAGAAAGGATGCGCTTCGGAGATCAGAAAAGGGCTTGTTGACGAGCCTTGATCTGTTGCGAATTCAGATTGCTGGGTGTGTTGTACGACAGGGTTTGGGGTGAGTTGGGAGGTGCCCAATAAGTTTCATGTATATAGATGTGTGGTTATTCTCTCTCAGAAACCAAAATTTGATCGGTGGTTGTCGTTGCCAAACGGCGAGTGTGAACCCCACTTTTTCCCACGACTGCCGGGAGGGTTGCTTTCAGAGAAATTCTGACCCACGCCTTATTCTGACCTCTTGGCGCAAAAGCGAGTTTCACCAGAAAATGCGGTACCACCCATCCCTCCCATACCACAATTTTATCAGATTCTGATAATCTTAATACCATTAGATAGCTAACAAGTGCATCCTAGTCTAAAATTAGCTTGGAAACTCTCACATTAGTCGATATCCCACATCCCATAGACCGTGCGATCACTTTTAACAAGCAAGAGTGGGATAACCATGATTGTAGAATGGAGTTAATTTTAGAGTTAAATGACCTCTTGCGGTATTTATTTTCTTTCGCGAGCAAAACTAAAAAAGTGTGGACAGCCCCTCAACCTCACCTCCGAACCCGCCTTGAAGCCTGTAGCGCATAAGCATGATCCCATCGACGAACCATGTCGATTGTGAGATCTAATTTCCATCGCACCTTAGTTAATTAGGGCTTCCGTCGCTATTCACCGTGTCAGAAATGCTTGCCCCCTGTAAGCAACCCTTAGGGCTAGACATTAGGGCAGAGGAGGGGGAAAGAGAAATAAAGAAATCGTAAAGAACAAATGAACAACGAATATGCAAAGAGGATTTAGAACTATTATAGAAAGTAACAAAAAAGGAATGATAAATATGATGGAAATGTCAAGCCACGCCAGCTTATCTCAATACAACAAAATAGCGCTCTACCAACGCCAAACTCTAGATAACCCTGACCTTGTTAGAGGTGTACAGCCTCCGCAAGTGACAAGGCCGGCCTACAGGTAGCCTGCCATACACAGTCCGTCCAGGCCAGGCCATTAGGAAGCATGTGGACTTCATAGATACCTAGGGATGCTAGCAGGCTTTCGGCATATACCGCCAAATTAATACCCATTAAATTTTTGCCTGAGCGTAGCAGATACCTGAAGATACATAAAGATCGCTATAAATATTTTCCCATCCTAGATACCATATTCGGACCCTCCTTAACAATATCATTATAATCAACATTATGTGAATCTAGGGTCTCCTGCCCGAATTCCCAAATCTAGTGATCGCATTAATATCCTTTTCACAACACGAATGTCTGCCAATCCCCTATTACTTGCCCTACATGCAAAATTTGAATAAATTACTAGTCCTTCTGCTCTTACTCCTTTGCTATTCTCCTATTTTCTTATCTTCTGATCATGACTTCTGCTTCAACCCCCTATTACGACCAGACTTTGGTGGCTACCGCTTATTTCCACCGGACCACTGCAACCAACTAGTTAGCAGACTTTTTGAAACCGCTCTGGACTAGCCACCCAGGATCACTTGCACGTATGCATACCACTGCCACAACAGAAGGTACTAGTAGGCAAGAGGGTGGGGCCAACCATGGTTGGTCACTCGGAGGCCTGTAGATATCTGTTGTTGGTATAAGGTTTCTTTCTCCTCACAAATGTTTCTTTCAAGCTTCTATATTATTGTATTCGGGCTGGCTGAACTTTATACGTTCCTTTATTTCTTTTGTTCCTATGTATGTTCTTTCAATGTCTTTGTTTCTTATTGTGAACCTTCAGTAATACTGGCAGGAACGAATTACTCTTCTATATAGCGAAGGTGTATCTTTCTTATTATCAAGTAACAGTTTGGACAATCAATGATCTTTACTACGGATTATTATTACTTGGTACTTGAATCGATCGCACGTTGCTACATCTGTAGTCCGGCCAAGCCAGGTCAGATGAAATCCAGAAACCGAACTGGCTGGCCGCTTGTGAACATTGGAGGTGTGACAATCGCGCAGTTGGAAAAAGACGCTGAGGGGAAAATTGCTTCTGCTTGTCTATTGGAGATTGCTAGCTAACGGCTACTTAAGTGAAAACTCTATATGTATAACTCTAGACATCCGTTCATACCCCAGTGTGCCCACACACGTCCACACTTCAGAATAAAATATTCAACAACCAAGATTATTATACTATGATATCAGACCCGAGCACAAAAGAAAATCTATAGAGATTCGAATGGGTATGTGATATGTATGGGCATTCCCATCACGTGATTTACACCGGAGAAAACAAAAGTATTTGAGCGGAGTTTCTGTGGTAGGTTTGGGGCGGAAGGAAGGGAAGCACGGCAATTACCGCGGGCAGCATTATACGCCACGAGATAGGGCCAGGCGGAAATGAGAGGAGGGATGAAATGGCGCCACCGAATTGCTATGGCCCAGGCAGAAATGGAGCCAGGCCATCCATGTGGGAAGGAGGGCGATACCTCCTCAGTCCTAGCTCGTGCTAGGGGCGGCAAATCCTAGGGGCCGTAGTAGCTCCATCACTCCCGCATGGCGACAAGCAGTAGCCCACCACAATGGTGTTCTGCCACGATTATCTGGTTTTTTGGGGTTGACGTCGTCCCGCCCGAGGAGTATCTTCACCACTCCCTCGTGCCCATTCCAGGCAGCACCGATGAGTGGTGTTTCGCCATCATTATCGGGTTCGTTGGGGTCGATATCGCCCCGTCCGAGTAGTATTTGCACTATTCCCTCGTACCCTTTCCCGGCAGCATCCAAGAGCGGCGTTCGGCCGTGGTTATCTGGTTTGTCGGCGTTGACGTCGTCCCGTCCGAGTAGCATTCGCACCACTCCCTCATGCCCATTCCCCGCAGCACGAGAGAGTGGTGTTTTGCCGTCGTTGTCCGGTTTGTTGGGGTTGATGTCGTCCCGTCCGAGCAGCAGTCTCACAACTCCCTCACGCCCATCTTGGGCGGCACAACAGAGTGGTGTTTGACCGTCGTTATCAGGTTTGTCAGGGCAGATGTCGTCCCGTCCGAGTAGCATTTTCACCACTCCCTCGTTCCCATTCTGTGCAGCACAGCAGAGTGGCGTTTGGCCGTCGATATCCTGTTCGTCAGGGCTGATGTCGTCCCGTCCAAGCAGTATCTCCACCACACCCTCGTGTCCATTACAGGCAGCCCACCCGAGAGGCGTATTACCCATGCAGTCTTCCTGGTTTATATCACAACCTTCCGTCTCCAGCAAAATAACTACCATCTCAACGATCCCAAAAATGGATGCATAGTGTAGACCACTGAATAGGCAAAGTTTAGCGGATTCAATAGTGTGTAAGTAGTACGCCTGTGCTTCCAAGAGGATCTTAGTGGGTATTTGGTTGTTGTTGCAGTCGTCCAACAGCTTTAGCGCAAGTAGTTTAGCGCAATCCGAAAGGTCCCGCTTCGCGTGGGTTCCCCAATACACTGAGGAATATTCAAGAAAGGGTGTGCTGCGGAGATCGGGAGTTGAACTGGTCGAAAGAGCCTTGACCTGGTGGGAATTCAGATAGCTTAAGCAGGTTTCCGCCATTGTCGCGTGAGCTGTGCCAAAAAGCTCGGGCTGGGCTCGGAGGTGCTCTTGCAAGGTAAAGTGGATTAACCGGACTGTGGAAGCCTCCTTGTCCATGACAACAAGCCCTTGACAGCAAGATAGCAGTGTTCCTATTGAAGGGACATTGTCTGTATGGAGACTCGACGACCCTATCTCGACTGCCAGGGCGTGGCGCAGTTCATCCGGCTTCAAGGGCCGTTCAGCATGAGATACCCACATCAGAGTGGCCATGCCAAGCCTCGTTTTCTCCCCGCCCTGTCCCTTTATTCGACCCAGTGTCGCACCATAGGCATCCCCTAACCCCAAGCCGTCAGTCATCGCGTTGAGTTTCTGTCGCCTGCGATAGATTGTTGTTTCCTGTAGGATCGCATCAATATTTAGCGATACAAGTAGAAATCTAGATATACATCTATCAGTGGAAAACTTGAGGTAGCTTCCGGAGTGTCGTTGCTTCTACCTACATTTCCGAAATATCTTCCGGGATTCTCTTCAAGATATCCGCCTCCAGACTACTATCCATCGCATCAGGGTTCGTGTCCCCGTTTAACCTAGTGCGAAGATATCCGATGACATCACCTCCCTTGGGAGTGATGCGCATTGTCGTTACTCTTCCGGAAATACGTCTCCTAATTTCATCCTGAATGTGCGGTCTCCCAGTCGCGAATATTCGAGTGCCCGGAGACTTTTGGAGGATTTGACGCAGAGAATCGAGGAGTTTTACTCGATGTTCTGTTGCACATTCATCTAGAGCGTCAATGCATATGAATGTACGCTTCTCGGAAGAAGTGGTCTGCAGCATCTTCACAATATCCGAAAGTCGTGGTGCCCGTCCACCAATCACCATTTTCTGGTCTTCATAGGCTTTCACTATTTCCCCCGGTACCTCTCCCAGCCCGCCCACTACCTGTTTCAGTAAGGCGCCCAGCATACTGGTCGACGATTGTTCTTTCTGGGCGGCGAAGTCGAAGTAAAAACATGCAACGGCGGCATTTCCCTCCCTAGCTCGATCGCACAAGCTGTCTATTACCAAAGAACTAACATCCCAGCTTGTCAGCACTTGTCCTTTTCCCGCCGATATTCGTCCTAGTTACCAAATGTGAGTCTTTCCGACTCCCGGATCTCCATAGCAGAACAAAACTGCGTTGTCAGATTCGCGTCCTCCACTACCAGCGTACCAACTCCTAAATTTCTCGGCTTGTAGGAGCCATTCTCCCACATCTTCGACTCGATGGTCCTGGATTCCCTGGTGCCGTAACCGAGGCTCTAGTGGGGATAGCCAGGCGAGAATACTAGATCGGCCATCGGCAATTGTAAAGTTATTAACAGTGGTATTCAAAGAGTTGATATTATTACTGAAAGACTGCGACATTTTCTGCTTTTCTCCGTTTAGGATGTCGTAGACGATGGGTGATAGAGTCGGTCCATTACCGGTACAAGAATTCCTTGGAGCTAAAGAAAAGCGGGGTCTTTTGTAGAACCTCACGGATACCTCGGCCCCATTTATTTAACTAATCTTCCGCAATTTGTTCCCATAACACTCTCCTTGCGCCACATTGGTGGCAGGAAATCCAGGCTTCTCAGTTATATCCTGTGGCACGGCACTAGGATCGCGATCCAGCACCACCCTACCCGAGTAGAGCGCTTGTGGTGGATTTGTTTCGCTGGTTTGCGAGGCGGGTTTATGGCCACAGTCACGTCTTTTAAATAGTGGAAATCACGCTAGCATAGTTATTATATAGTATCATAATAAAACCTGGATCAACTACCAGTATCGTGGAATCGGCTACTGATAGCCTGGCGTGTACTGTACTCGGGTCAGGGGCTAAATGATGAGACGGGTAGGGGTTAGAAAATGTATGTATTAGCATACATTTTCTAACCCCTGTCCCTACCATCACTTTCCTTCCAACCCGAGTACTCTTCAGTACAGTACGGTACGTGTACAAGCACGCCGGTGCGTCGGCTAAAAAACACATAATATTGCCTAATTTAAGGAATCTCAGGGCTGTGTTTTTCGATTTGTGGGGGGGACATATAGCTAGTATGATTTGTCGGGTTTACACAGCAGCACAAACTACCGGTATGATAGCAGAGAGCAGCCCAGCACCGCGTCGCTGTTGGTTGCTACATTTACTACCAATACACCGGAGGACAAAAGTGCATGAGTTTTTCCGCAGTGCAACTATCAAAAAAAGATGGAAGGAAGGGGAGAAAGAAGCAAACAAACCCTATTTGTGTGAAAATCTGAAGAGGCTTCTAGTAGTATTTATGTGTAGAAATACCATGATAGTCTCTCGAGCAATGATCACCACCATCCAACTTTGAGGAAAATGCCTAGCCAAAGAATTAGCTGAGTTCAACAATGGGTGAATTGAGAAAAATACCAGCAACACAAGCATCAAGACATGATGAACCAGGCAAAGTTTCAATTCTATAAGGATAAATTACTATACCTGCAAACAGATCCAAAGCCCCTTTAAATGCCTTGCTTGCTATAGCATATTCAAGTTGTATCGATTGCAAGAATGTTACCAGCATAATATTATCCAAGCTCTAAGCAAATTTTCCTTTTCTCTTCGCCATCATGCGGTATCACTCAATTTAACCAGTTAGGTCTGGCTAACAAGACCCCCCCTCCCCTTCCATCCTCCCTTATTTCCAACCTTGTGATAAATTTACTCCCCACCTGCTGTACCGGTACCGTATGTCGCAACCCAAAGAGCCGCCGAACACTTTTCTGCCAGGCCCTAGGGTAACCAAAGATCCAAGATTTCCCCACTAAACTAACTGAAGCAGCAGGGTAAATCTCCAGTAAATACCCTAACGACCCTCTTGGTAGATTGTACCCCAAAGCATCTACAAAAATAGTACGACCAGAACAACACGCACGAAAAAAACACTCAACCCCCGCCCCGGCCGGTTCATACACACTACGCTTGAGTGCCCTTTATTCGGCTACCGGTACACTTTGGAAGAGTGTTGTTGCTTAGTCATCTAGCTGGACTGGTTGTCATTGGTGGCGGGGCTCATTCATAGAATGTCATTCTAACACTAATACCTTGAGTACGGCAGAGCCTTCTTGCCCGGCTAGGAAGATTTTATAGGTTCGTGATGCCCGGTATGAACATCAGACAGAATGTCCAGGAAGAAAAATTCCGTAACAGGTAGGACTCCCCTCCCAACTTTCTTGTAGTCGAGATACTATAGCGCGGTGGGCCACGAGATCACCCTTGACAAATAAGGGTAGGATACCGGTACTCAGAGAATAGGAGCTAATTTTAGAGCTAAAGGACCTCTTGTCGTATTAATTTTCCTTCGCGAGCAAAACTAAAAAATGTGAACAGCTCCCCCCCCCTCCAACCCCACCCCAAGCTCACCTTGAGGGCTAGCTGCAGCATTCAAGCACGACCCCACTAAAGCATGACCATAATGGAGTCCAATCGCCATCGTACCTTAGTTAGCTAGCTAGCTTTACGTCACTTTTCATAGGCGTCAGAAATACTTGCAGTTTATATTGTCTCTCTATATTTAAACAACACTCAGATCCACACTTCAAAATGGAGGGAGGAAAAGGGAATAGGGGAACCACAGAAAAAAACAAATGAACAACCACACACGCGCCCGGGGGACTTTCAACAAGGGAGCGGCCGAGAGGGGAAACAAAACGGAAATTTCGAGCCATACCGGCTTATCTTAACGCAATAGAAACAGCCCCTACCAATGCTAAACTCTTGATTACACTGACCCGACTACAGGAGAAAATCAGTAGAGAGGCTAGGGCGGGTATGTAATGGGTGTGGGCATACTCAGACGTGATTTCCTTCAGCCGCAGGAACATATTAAAGCTGAGTTCCGTGGCAGGCTTACTGTGGGAGAGAATTACCACAAGGCGGCATTATACAATATGAACTGAGGTTGAGTGGGAACAAAGGGGGGGAGCGGCGGGGGCAGGCAAGTCTATAGAACTGTTGTGGTCTTTGCGGGAATGGTGCTAGGTCACCCATATTTGAAGATAAGGAGGGTGATACCCGCTCGGCCTTAGGTGGTGCTAGGGGTGGCAGATTCTAGGGTGTGAACCGTAGCAACGCTATCACTCTCGCGTGGCTGCGCTTAGAAGCCTACCAGAGTGGTTTTAGACCGTGGTTAACTGATTTGTCGCGGTCGACGTCGTTCCGTCCGAGAAGTATTTTTACCACTCCCTCGTGCCCCCTCAGGGCAGCAGAATTGAGCGGCGTTCGGCCGAAATCATCCGCTTTGTTAGGGTTGATGTCGTCCCGCCCGAGTAGCATTTTTACCACTCCCTCGTACCCCTTTAGAGCAGCAGAATTGAGCGGCGTTCGGCCGGAATCATCTGCTTTGTTAGGGTTGACGTCGTCTCGCTCGAGTAGCATTTTTACCACTCCCTCGCGCCCATTCAGAGCAGCAATCCAGAGGGGTGTTTGGCCGTAGTTATCTGATTTGTCGGGGTTGACGTCGTTCCGTCCGAGAAGTATTTCTACCACTCCCTCGTGCCCATTCAGAACAGCACCCGAGAATGGTGTTCGGCCGTAGTTATCTGGTTTATCGGGTTTGACGTCGTCCCGTTCGAGTAATATCGTAACCACTTCCTCATGCCCATTACAGGCAGCCCACGCAAGAGGTGTACTACCGGGGCCCATGCCGTCTTCTTGACTGGCCTCACAGCTTTCCACCTCCACCTAACCACGGACGGTCTCGACGACCCCGGAAACGAATGCACAATGTAGACCACCGAACAGCCAATGTTTGTCAGAATCAATAGTGTACGGGTAGTTTTCGTGTCCCTCTAAGAGGACTTCAGTGGGTACGTGGTATTCGCAGTCGTCAAATAGCCTTAGCGCAAGTAATTCAACGCGATCAAAACGATCTCGTTTCGCGTGGACCTCGGGATATAAGGAAGAATATCAATGGAAGGGTGTGCTTCGAAAATTGGGAGGGGGAGCCTTGATCTGTCAAGAATTCAGGTATAGTAACCGCAGCAGCTTTCGGCGCCGAATGAGTCGGATCAAAGGTTTAAGATGAGGCAGAGGGCGCTTCGGAGGGTAAAGTGGTTTAACCGGACTGGGGAAGCCCAGTTACCCATGACAACAAGTTCTTAGCAGCAGGCCAGGAAAATTGACAATGTTGACATTCAGCGACCCTCTCTCAACTCCGTGTTGCAGTTCATCGGGCTTCGAGGGAGTGAAAGATCGAGATGAGATTGACATCTGAGCCGATAGAGATAACAGTCACGTGCCTAATCTATGCTCAATCAGGTTCACCAGATTTTCTTATCAGATCCACAACTAATACGCGAGTACCTGTACTCGAGTACTTGTGCTTGTATCAATCAGCCGCACTCGCGTTGCACCATGCGCATTCCCAACCCCAAGCCTCATTGCGCTAAGATTTTCTTGCCTACACTAGATAGTCTCTTAGAGGATCCCATTGGTATTCAGTGATAACAGGAATCTAGATACATATTTGCTTGAGGTAGCGTCCAAGGTGTTGTTACTTCTACACACATTTTAGCAATATCCTATGGAATTTGCTTCAGGATATCCTCCTCCAAACTTCTCTCCTTCACACCTTGGTTTTTTGTCCTCGTCCATCCCGGTGCCAAGATAATTGATGATATCACCTCGCTTAGAAGTTAGAAATAGATGCCCATGCTGCTCTCCCAGAAACAGCTTGAATCCTCCCAATTTCACCTACAATGTGTGATCCCTCAGCCGCGAAGATTCATGTTTATGGAGATTTTCGGAGGATTAGGTTTAGTAAGCTGAGATGCTTGACCTGACGTGCTGCCACCTATTTATCTTTAGTATCAATACACTTTTTGGAAGAGGTACCGTAGTCGACAGCATCTCCACAGCATCGTAAAGTCACGGTACCATGCCCACCCACCAATGACTTTTTCGATCCTCATACTGGAATAGGCTCGTCCTATTTCCGCAGTACCTTCTGTTCTACCTAAGCATGAAACACAGCATGTCTGTCAATGACTTCTCCTTTTAGGCCCCTAAATCAAAGTAAAAACATGCAACAATAACATTTTATCATCCTGCTTGATCGCCCAAGCTGTCTCTCACTAATGAGCTAAAATCATAGCTTCTCAGCGCTTGTCCTGTTTCTCCCGTTCACCGAGGTTTGTCCTTGCTACCTAATAAGTCTTGCCACCACCGGATTTCCATAACGAAACAAAACTACATTATCAGATTCCGTTGACTTTTCTATACCATCATATTTCCATCTATTTCAAAAAGCGAAAGAAAGATCTTTCCTTTCATACAATTTTCCCTTTAGCTCAAATATTTCCTAGGTCTTTAATTTTTCCTATAGATCGTTTTTGTTTTGTACTATAGAATTCCATAAATAAGCCGCGCAGCCAAAATCAAAAGCTGACCTGAGGAGTAACTGATTACCTATGGGATCATACCCACATGAGCTCTATTTTAGGTGGTTGCGGCTTATTCCAAGATGCGGCTCATTTACCGGTATGGAATTCTTTAATAATATATCTACCTTTTTGTAGGTAAATTCCTACTCATCAAATATAGTAATTGCTTAAAGCTACACTCTATTTCAGTCCTGTGTGGTACCCACATGGATCACTACTCTTGTCTAACATACGGGACGACCAGTTAACTGAGTTGCCATAAACCCACCAACCACAGCGAGCCGAGCCAATAAAAAACAACCTTAAATCTCAATGGGGATGTACCGTAGCAGTGGTGGCTAACCCAAGGTAGAGAGGAAACGAAAATAATCTAGCCTTTTTAAATATCATACAGAATTCACCCCCGGCATCGAGGGGTATGTTATAAGAACATCGCAGATCTGATTTGACTCCAGTTTAGTAGTGCTCTTCCATTTGCTACTAAATTCCCATCTCTTTAGTCCTTTACCTAACCATCCTCTTGCCACTAGAGGCCATCCACCTGAAATCCGCCTGCTATAAGAAAACTCAGCAGATCAGCACTTCCTGCAAGATGGGCTCTAATGACCAATGGCGCCATCATCTGAGGTCAAATTTTGGAGTGCAAGATATCGCTTACCCGATACTGTCCTACAGCTGTTAACTTCAGGCACCTTATAGTATCATAGGGACGCTACCGTCCATAACGTGGGAAGGTTCTTCTTATCTGGCTGGGGAATTGTGCAGGTTCGTGATGTCCGGCTTAAGCATTAGAAAGGATGTCTCCAGAAGAAATGGTTGCGGGGAGTAACAGGGTCGGATATCCTTCCTAACTGTCTTGTAAGTTGATGCCCCATAGCGCAGTAGGCTGTGATCACTCCCGACAAGCTAAGATAGGACACGGTGGCCATAGGACGGGAGGTAATTCCAGAATTAAAAGGCCTCTTACCGAATTAATTTTTCTTAGCGAGTTGACTAAAAATCATAGATACAAGTACAATAGGCTACCGTAAGCACCATTTTTCAACAAGATTTTCAATCTTGGGCGCGTTAAGTACAACACAACATTACTCCAGGATCTAATGCCGAGCTCCTTACGCTCGAATAGTCCCTAGCGAAATATGGCCCCAATCGTGATGATTCGATGGAGTCCCTTCCCGGAATCCCCGGCCATCTTATCACGTTACCATCCCCCTGCCGTATCCCTACATTTTATCTCCGGTACGCTTCTGGTACGCTAAAAATAAATAAAAAAGTGTATATCATAGTAAAAATCCCTGATAGTCAAGCGGAGAGAAGAACCTTCTTCCCGGATGGTTTAGGGGACCGGAGGTAGATCAGCAAATCCAGAGCAGAGGCGGGGGGGGGGGTCGGCAGCGCTACAAGGGATTTTCAACGCGCCTAGCTATTGTGTCATTAGGCCCCCTATACGTTAGACCTGTCGCGTATCTGTATTCTATCCATCGTGTCATGTGGAGCGGGAACTCAGCGTTTGAATATTAGATATACGAGTGATGTCGGGTGACGCTAATCTCTGAATACCGGTAGCCAACTGGGATAAGAACACGGTTATAACACTAGAGGTGGAGGAGTACGGATACTACCGTAGCAGGCGAATATGAGGTGTAGTGACTGTTGAGGCTAGGGGGCTTTAAGGAATTATGTTTGCTGTATTGGCGGCGTGCTAAAGCGAGGTTATCCTACTGTTTTCTGGCGGGTGAGGCTTGGGTTGTACAGTACAAGCGATGCCTGGGGTAGGATACTGCATCAACTGGTGAGGCTCGTTTTCACGTTGAGAGGAGCTACATCACCCGCTGCGCTATGATTCTGGAGGTAAGGCGATATATCGATCATTCGTAAGGCTTGATGTCTTTGTAGATATGCAAGCTGGCCAATACTATTGTAGAAGCTCTAGGGTGGTATTTCACTAGAGCGCAAGACTTGTGTTAAACTGATAGTTCTTAAATAAGTGTGGGATATCCTACTCGAGTATCGGTATGACGAATGCTGTTGAAAAGAGCGGAGTCTTGTTTTCACAAATTTGGGGTCATTGATTGGAGGGTCCAAAGGTATGATACCATCAGGCTTCACAAAAAAACCCCGCATTTCTTCAGCCCCTCAGAAATTCCTCTAGCCGACCGACACCATCATCCATCATCCGCTCATACGATATCCTAAGCAGCAAAGAACCTAAAATGCCCCAATTATTCAATAATAATTCAAACTGTTTCAACACCTACATCAGCTCTACTCTTCCCGATGAGCGGCCGAATATCCTAGCCTGGCTATCCCCACTGGATCCTAAGTTACGCCACCAAGATATCCGTGACAGCAGAATCGGAAACATAGGCGAATGGATTTTACAAACCGAGGAGTTTAGAAGCTGGTATGCAGGTAGTGGGGGGGTGAATCCGATAACTCATTCCTATTTTGCTATGGAGATCCGGGTGTTGGCAAAACTTACATCAGGTATAATAACACGAATGAACCTCAAGGAATGGAATAAAAGGGGCAAGTGCTGACAAGCCGTGATGTTAGCTCCGTGGTAATAGACAACTTGTGTAATCAGGCCAGAGGACTGAATGCCACGGTAGCATGTTTTTATTTCGACCTCGCCGCACAAAACGAGCAGTCCCCCACAACCATGCTTAGCTCCTTGCTAAAGCAGCTGGTTTTCGGACTCGACGAGATTCCGGAGGAGGTGTCGAAAGCATACGGAGAGCGTAAAAATGCCATTGGTGGGCAGGGACCGCAAATATCCAATATTTTAAACATGCTACAAACTACCGCCTCCAGAAAGCGCGCGTTCATATGCATTGACGCTCTTGATGAATGTGCAATAGAACACCGAGTCAATATTCTCTATTTTCTGGGTCAACTGCTTCAACAGTCACCGGGCACTCGAATATTCGTGACCGGAAGATCGCATATTCTGCCTGAGATCGGAAAGCATCTTGCTACGGGAGTGGCAAGTGTATCCATAAGTCCCAAGAGGGATGATGTTGTCACATATCTTCGAAGCAGGCTGGCCGCGGACACAACTCCCAATGCGATGGACAGTAGTCTGGAGGCAGACATCCTGAAGAAAATTCCTGATGATATTTCTGAAATGTATGTAGAAGCAACGATACTCCGGAAGCTACCTCAAGCTGTCGGCTGACAGATATATATATCTAGATTCCTGTTGGTCTCTCTGAATATAGATGCGATCCTGCAAGAAACCACAACTCATCGCAGGCGGCAAAGGCTAAGCGCAATGACCGATCACTTGGGGTTAGGGGGCGCTTATGATGAGACTTTGGGCCGGGTACAACGACAAGGGGGGCAAGGGCGAGGCTTGGCATGGCCGCCTTGATGTGGATCTCTCACTCAGAACGGCCATTGAAGGCTGTTGAATTGTGCCATGCCTTAGCGGTCGAAATAGGGTCGCCGCACCTCAATATTGACGATGTTCCTTCAATAGGAACATTACTATCCTGTTGTCAAGGACTGGTCGCCGTAGACAAGGAGGCTTCCACGATCCGGTTAATCCACTCTACCCTTCAAGAGTATCTCCGGGCTCATCCTGAGCTTTTCGGCACAGTTCACTCGACGATGGCGGAGACCTGCTTAAGTTATCTGAATTCACAACAGGTCAGAGCTCTATCGACCAATCCCGCTCCAGGTCTTCAGGGCACATCTTTTCTCGAATATTCATCCGTGTATTGGGGAGTGCATGCACAAAAGGACCTTTCAGATTGCGCGAAGCTACTCGCATTGAAGCTATTTGGCGACTACACTAGCCACATATCCGCTAGAACCCTGTTGAAAGCATTGGAACTCAAACGATGTTCGTACGCTATCGATTTTGACAAACCCCACCTCTTGAGTGGGCTACATTGTGCATGTTTCTTCGGGCTTGTTAAGATGGTGACGGGTTTGATAGGAGTAGAAGGTTGTGATATCAACCAAAGAGACTGTGTGGATAATACACCTCTCGTGTGGGCTGCTCAAAATGGGCACGAGTCAGTTGTTGAAATCCTACTCAAACGGGGCGATATCGATCCCGACAAAGCAGGTCGGTTCGGTCAAACACCACTTTGGTGTGCTGCACGGAATGGACACGCGGGAGTGGTGAAAATACTACTCGAGCGGGATGAAGTTAACCCCGATAAGCTAGACAAGTACGGCCGAACACCGCTCTGGGCTGCTGCTTACAATGGGCATGAGGCAGTGGTGAAAATGCTTCTCGAACGGGACGAGGTTAAACCCGACAGCCCAGATAATGATGGCCAAACACCACTCCATGCTGCTGCTTGGAATGGACATGAGGCAGTGGTGAAAATGCTTCTCGAACGGGACGGAGTCAACCCCGACAAGCCACATAACGACGGCCGAACACCACTCTGGGCTGCTGCTTCGAATGGGCATGAGGCAGTGGTGAAAATGCTTCTCGAACGGGACGAGGTCAGCCTCGACAAGCTACATAACGACGGTCGAACACTACTCTGGGCTGCTGTTTCGAATGGACATGAGGCAGTGGTGAAGATGCTTCTCGGACGGAACGAAGTTAAACCCGATAGCGTAGATAATGATGGCTAAACACCACTCTGGGGTGCTGCCTAGAATGGGTATGAAGCAGTGGTGAAAATGCTTCTCGAATGGGACGAAGTTAAACCCGACAGCGCAGATAATAATGGCCAAACACCGCTCTGGGGTGCTGCTGAAAATGGGTATGAGGCAGTGGTGAAAATGCTTCTCGAACGGGACGAAGTCAAACCTGATAGCCCAGATAATGACGGTGGAACACCACTCTCAGATGCTGCCTGGAATGGGCACGAGGGAGTGGTGAAAATGCTACTCGAACGAGGTAAGGTCAACCCCGATAAGCCAGATAACTGCGGCCGAACACCACTGCGGTTTGCCGCCTTGAAAGGTCACGTGGCAGTGGCCAAAATGCTCCTTGAACAGGCCGAGGTGAACCCCGATAAGCCCGATATCGACGGCCGAACACCGCTTTTGTGTGCCGCTTGGAATGGGCACCTGGAAGTCGTGGAACTACTTCTCGAACGGGACGAGGTCAGCCCAGACAAGCCAGATAACGACGGCAGAACACCATTATCCTATGCTGCTGGGAATGGGTACGCGGGAGTGGTAGAACTACTACTCAAAAGGGACGACGTTGACCCCAGCAAACGAGATGTGTACGGCCAAACACTACTCCGGATGGCTACTCGGCACAACCACACAGCGGTGCTGGCTCTACTCCAGCCCGGGGGCTCCTCAGTGTGACTCAAAGTCTCCATCTCATTCGTTTCTGTTCTTATTTTCTAGTTGTAAATATTAGATTACCTATACCGCATACTATTATTGGATTATGCGAATAGGCAGATATATAGCTAGGAGATATTCTATTATAGGACATATAGCTTTATGGTGCGACGACTAGGCATCTCTCGGCGAGTTGTTTTTTTCTTTCACATCTTTTGCCACTAGGCATAAGGTAGTTATTTCGGTTTCAATAATACCATTGCATTAGGCATCAGATGTCAGATATTTACTCCATGTTTCTTTCATACCCATGTCCTTAAACATCCAAGATTTAGCACACTAGCAAGACATACTGTAGGTTTTAGGGGCCACGAGAGATAATGGGATAATAGGATGGTTCTAGATTGCTCGCTAGGGATGGGGACTTGTCGGTTGAGTGTTTCCCTTTAGAGTCTTTTTGGGTTTCAGGAGTTTTACGGTGCCGCCAGATGGAGAGATATATCTTCTGGGAGAGTTCTTCATCTTTTACATTTAAAGCCTATTGATCTTGCGCCTTTATTCTTTCCTTCTTCTCCACCTTTTATAGGTTCCAACAGTTAATCCTCGTTACATATTTATTCACCTTTTTCATTTTTCTTTAATTTACTCCTCCCCCTTTTCCCTCTGGAGTGATACATAATTGTTCGGATAATATAGAGGCAAAAATACGAGGCCCGAGTTTTTCGGAGGGGGGAAAATTAGTTTGAAAGCTAGCGGTTAACCAAGGTTCCCCATTGTGATTTGCCTCCACTATGTATGCATGGCTCAAAGAGGGTCGTGCTTGTACGCTACTGCCCTCCCGATGTGAGCTTGAAGGCAAGGTCGGAAGGTTATTCACACTTTTCAATCTGGCTCATCAAGGAAAATTAATAAAATAAGGACTAGGAAAACCAACTCCTATTCTGCGAGCACTGTATAACCCCGAAAAACCCGTTACACAGCCAAACCTTCCCTGCATAGTCTTAGGCACAGATCACCGACATGGGGTACCATTTGTTCATATTCGGAGGCGCTCATGGTGGGAAAGCGCGTGCTCAATGAGATGATCTGTAAGAAAGAAAATACAAAAAATCGTCGCTACTTATAACTTGACTTGTTCCATCAACAAAGAGCGTATCTGGAAAATACAGAGGTAAATACAACCTCAATAGATTCCCAGACCATGTCCTATTCATCACAAGAGTCTGCTTTTCTAAAACAAACCAAAATAATATTATTGAGAACCTTCTCTGCGATCCCCGACATCAAAAGCTATGGTAAAGAATCTCTCTCTCTCCCGAGTTTTCCATATATAACGCCATAATGCTCAACCGTGTTCCACTAATCACTTCTACAGCCTCTATGCAGTCCATTGCGTCCTCTACTATTCATGCCTGCCCAATATTGGAGTACCTCCCGGCATAGACACGATTTTGGAGAGCTGTGCTCTACCCAGGTTAATTTATTTCCACTCTCAACCATCACTCAACCTAGTCTCCCGAATGCCCTGCAAAGATATTATTGTCAGAATTATTTGACGATGCTCGGTACGCTCGGCCAATAGGACACGGGTGCAGTCTATCCCGTTATCGTTCAGACTAAGGCTTTCGGACATGCGCCCTGGATCGATAGCCCCGCAACCTCACCTTGCTTTCAAACACAACAGGCCTAGATAACAGTAGCATGTGAGCATGATCTCAGTTAAAACCAAGCCCATAGTGGACCCCAATTGCCATCTTATCTTAGCTGACAGCTAGCTTTTATGCGGTTTTTCACAGATGTCAGAAATACTGGCACTCGATCATTTTTCTCTAGGCCTTAACATCCCTCAAGTCCACGCTTCGGAGGGGGGGGGAAGGGAGTGTTGGAAAAATATATGAACAACGAATGTACGATAGAAGGAAGACAACTGGAAAACAACAGATAATCTGAATCCGTAAATCCCAAGCCACACTAGCTTACCTCAATACAGTAGAAATATTCCTCCCAACAAACTCCTCATCACACGCACCCGGCTACATAAGAAAATCAATAGAAAAGTTTAGACAAAGGCGTGATGTTAGAGGATAATTACGGTAATAATTAATTGGTGCAAGGATCGAAAGTTCAGACAAGGGTAGGGCTAGACTATATTAAATATGATCAGAATTTGGCTCACTCGTCACTGCTAAACCAACTAGTCAATACCTAAGTATATCAGATATAAGGAAACCATCTTGACTATTCCATCGCTTCCTACACCTGCCGATTTCGCTCCATGTATGCCCCCGTTGGTCTGCTTACTCCCATAATAAAGACAAATGAAAGACATGACCATAGAACCATCTCCATGAATCATTCCAACTCTAGAACAAATGCAATCGCTAAAGACATTCTGTAAACTTCCACGGCCAACAACAGCACACTCTCCACCCCCGGCAACTCTCACATCTATCGTTATCCGGCAACTCTGACAACTATCCGCTTTCGTGAACTCTAACACGTAATAGATATGGACATTCCAATGTATGTCATTTTCCTTTAAGCAGAAGGAAATGTTCGGTCCGTGGTTGAGCGGGAGTGGGAGGTGGTATTAGATTGATGGAGGGCCGACAACGCGTAGGCTGTCAATCCCGCTGCAAGGGGAAACTATCGTCGTATGAAGCACCGCTGTGAAGCCGCCGTGGGAAAGGCCTGAGCAAAGGGTGTGATAGGAAGCCAAGGAGTGTGTTCGTTCTAAGTAGAGCTATTTGTAGCTTAACAAAATTAACCTCATATCAGCGAACAGGAAAAACTCCAGCCATCACAACAGCGCTCCCCCACCAACTCCATCATCATGAAAACAAAAAAACAAAAAAAAAGTAAAAAAATATTAACATTTTGATAATATAGAGAAAGCTCTTTAGGTGGCGTTGAAATACGGGATGATGGAGGGGGTTGCGTTGCCATCGATCGTTGGTGCGCGGTGTTGGAAAAGGACAATAGTTGGTCTTAGTTAACGGCATAATTGACCCACTCACACATCGCATAGGCCATCCATGCTCGAAGAGGGTAAGGGGAGTGAGGCCTTAAGTAGGGGTGGTAGATTCTGGGGGCTGTAGTAGGGTTATCGCTTCTATATGACCCGCTTAATAGCGCACTATAATGCCTTTCATCAGCCACGGTTATTTGGTTCGTTGGGGCTGACGTCTCCCCGCCCGAGTAGTATCTTCACCACTCCCCCATACCCATTCCAAGTAGCACAAACGAGTGGCGTTTTGCCGAAGATATCTAGTCTATCGGGGTTGACGTCGCCCTACCGAAGCAACATTTTCACAACTCGCTCGTGCCAATTCTGGGCAGCGCAATAGAGTGGTGTTTTGCCGAAGATATCTTATTTGTCGGGGTTGACGTCGTTCCGTCCGAGAAGTAATTCTACCACTCCCTTGTGCCCATTCTTAGCAGCACGGTCAAGGGGTGTTCGGCCCCAGTTATCTTGTTTGTTTGGGTTGACGTCGTCCCGCCCGAGTAGCATTTTCACCACTTCCTCGTGCCCATTCTGAGAGGCACACCAGAGGGGTGTTCGACCCTGGTTATCTGGTCCGTTAGGGTTGAGATCGTCCCGCTCAAGCAGCATTTTCACAACTCCCTCGTGCCCATTCTTGGCAGCGCAATAGAGTGGTGTTTGGCCTAAGTTATCTCGTGCGTTGGGGCTCACGTCATCTCGTCCGAGTAGCATCTCCACAACTCCTTCGTGCCCATTCCAAGCAGCAAAACCGAGTGGTGTTCGGCCACCAGGACCTGGTTGGTTGGGGTTGATGTCGTCCCGCCCGAGTAGCATTTTTATCACTCCCTCTTGCCCAGCCCAAATAGCCTGCAAGAGTGGTGTTTGGTGATAGCGATTTGGTTTGTTGGGGTCGACGTCGCCATGCCCGAGTAGCATTTCCACCACTTCCTCATGCCCGTTAATAGCAGCCCATCCGAGAGGTGTGCTGCGGAGGCCCATGTAGTCTTTTTGGTTAATCTCACAGCACGGACAGTCTCGACGACCCTAGAGATGAATGCACAGTGTAAACCACCAAACAGCCAAAGTTCGTCGGAATCAACAGTGTACGGGTAGTTCTCGTGCCCTTCTAACTGGATTTCAGTGGATACGTGGTATTCGCAGTCTTCAAATAGCCTTAGTGCAGTTTAGCGCGGTTCAAAAGATCTCATTTCGCGTGGACCCTGGGATAAGGAAGAATTAGAGAAAGGGTGTTGCTTCGAAGATTCGGAGAGGGAGCCTTGATCTGTTAAGAATTCAGGTAACCGCAGCAGGCTTCAGCTCCAAAGATTTAAAGGCTTAGGATGAGTCAGCAGGTGATATCAACTCCGCGTCGTAGTCCATCGGGCTTCGAGGGCTTCCCCAAGTGAGAGAGATCGACATGAGATCGACATCAGAGTGTTAATTTTTACGTTATTCATTCCTTCTGGTCAGATGACTATGTCAGGTGACACAGTCATGTGACTAAGATATACAAGGTACAGGGTTAAAATAGTGGTACATCCTCCGTCTCTCTTGCACCTCCAGTGAAAGAAATAACAACACCAAGTGACACGTCACATTCGTGGTTTTGGCCTATAGGATCCTTACAACGCATCACATGATCGTCGCAAGTCTTTGGTATCTTTGCCCCAGGTCAAGATATTATCATCGTTTTGAATAGATATTTTATCTGTTCCATCTACTATTTTAAGTCCCTCATCTTTCTATAAGTACTTTTATTAGGAAAAGATGGCTAAGCGAGGTTCTTCATCATTATCGGCTACTAAGGTAGCGAAAACAGGTATGGTCATAGGCGAGCTGGTAGAGAAACTACTAGCTATGGAGAAGGAGATAGGGAGATTGAGGCATCATGTTTCTGTTCTTTCGAAACGGAATCATGTGTTGTCTGGTGGAGGCAGGAAGGTTACGGGAAAGGGAGAAGAGAAAGAGGAGGTGGCTGATTCAGTGGCGGAAGCTGGGGTGGCGGCAGGGGTGGTGGCTGACCCGAAAGAGGTGGCACACACTGTGGCTGCTGTGGCGAAAGTTATTGATGAGGCTGGTTTGGGTAGGGTGGCGAAGAGAATGGCTGAGGGAGTGGCGCATGACTTAGGTTGTGGCGTCGGAGATGTTGGTGAGGCTTGGGAAGTAGCGAGTGTTCGGGAGAGTATCTCGAATAGTGTCGCGATGGAATCGGAACAGGAGTCGGTAAAGTTTTCGGGGGAAGACGAGGATGAGATTGTTGACGGTAGAATTGTGGTTAGGGTGCAGGGCGATAGGAAGAGGAGGGTTTTGGATAGCGGGAATAGGAGTGTGGTTAGTGGTGGGAGTGATCCATTGGTGGTACCAATGGGACCGAGTTGTTACGGTAGAGGATTGGGGGTTCTTGGGGATAGCGGGGGTCATCCATTGCAAATGGCCCAAGTTATTCCGAGGGGTCCTCGGTTAGGAGATAGGGCTGCTTCTGGGCTGTCTGCCGGGAGTGTGCGGACGAACCCTAACCTCATGGGTGTTTCCAGGGGTTCGGATGGCCGGCACCAAAGTCCGGTAGGGGGAGGAGGCTACTCGCTGAGGCCTGGAGGAGAAGGAAGTTACGGTCGAGGTAGTGGTTGGAGAGGAAGAGGTTATAGGTTTGGTTAAGGAGTTTTTTATTTCGTTGGCGGTTAGACTGGGTTGGCGGTAGGAACTATCGGGGGTGCTCATACCGGGGAGGTCTATCTAACTGCGCCGCTAGAATGGCAGGGGGCTGGATCCAGGTGTTGGTTAGGACTTCGACCGTGTCGGCCTGGTTGGTTTTGGTGAATACGGTAGACAACTACATTAGTTACAGAAAACCGTTTAGTTTTGTAGTTAGTCGACTCTTTAGACTAGTTATGAATAAAAAGTTTACAAAAAAAAAAAAAAAAAATAGTGGTACGCTGCTTAACTAATGTTTCAGTGGCAGTGGTACACTTGAGAAAAAAAACATTCAGAGAATAAATGATTCCTCCCATGCTATGCAACTGATAAAGGAAAATCTTAGTGGGTGGTGTAGATAACCTCTCTTCCAGCACATTTTCCATCAAATCAAATATTACAAGTGCTTCTTAGGGATGTTGCCCAAATCTTTAAACTGTTATTCTATTTAATGGTGTCCTCATTTCAACTAGACTTGAAGGTATGATGGCTTATTTTCAAAATCAATGCTTTCTGGTATCTACAGGTTGAGATTTTTCCTATCTGCTATATTATTCTGTATTTTTTTTCTCATCTATTTGTGATGGTGAAAAAACTTAGCATTTGAAAATTGAAGACCATCTGGTAAAGGATGATAGTTTAAGAGGTACTTTACTGCTAGATTGCAACATATTTTTGGTGAGAGAGTGAGGGGGCTTGGTTGCGGTGTACCTCAATTTTTTCCGGAATCAACCTACTCCACCCCTGCGCCGTACCACTTTTTTATGCCTGTACCTTGTACTATTGTATTCTAGTAGTCTCTAGGGATTTCCTTGATATGGGGCAGTGTTTGTGTAACCAAGAAAGGGTATTTAAAGGGCAGTTTCCTCCCTCTAGTTAGATAGAATAGTGCAAGCTTGAATCAATCTCTAAGTCTTTTAAGTTATATTCTAAGCATTGTGCACACTTCGCTATCACAGCAGTTAGTGGTATAGATACAAATATTTTCACAGAGCTATCGATATATTAGGGGGTGTAGGTGGGTAATCGGATAGATAGGGGTTATAATATACTTGTACTTGGGGGTAAGCAAAAGTCGGGCGCACCCCATATACAGTAACTATGGTTCTCCCCCATCCCTTCGTCTGTACTCGGATGGGTTATTAAAAAATGGAAACTAGCCGTGGTGAATCAGGGCCCAAGACAATCGGACGATCAAATGTCTGGAAAGAGAGTGGGTGGTATGAGACACCTTAAAACAACACTTGTTGTGCTGAGTGATAGACAAAGTGCTACAAGTGGGCGACAAAAAGTGAGTGGGCAAGAGCGATTTTACACCAAAAATAGCAAATTTCAGACACTTATTCCACTACCAATTCTTCAATTAAAAATAAGGTAAGTTCATAGAATGCTCAGAAAAGATGTAGACTACTTGACTTACACTGAAAACTTGAATGAATTTAAATTATCTAATGAGTAGTTGCAATAAAAACAAAAGGTTTCCTCAAAATCATGCCAAGACCATGGTTTTTGGTGGGAAAACTGTGTCTTGGCGGAATTTCAGAGTTCAATTGCATACCACTCTCGAGAAGTTGAATATTAAATAAATATTTGTATATAGAAATTGATGCACTCATTCCTTTCAGTGGTTCTATCAAGAGCTTATATTTTTGTGAATTTTCCCTAATGGAATATCTTGGTGTGAAATCTGCTGTTTCTGCGGTAAAACTACTCTTGCCCACTAACTTTTTGTCACCCACTTGTAGTACTATCATGGTTATACCCAAAAACTAGATTCCTTAAGAAAGAAACATCCTTTCTAGTTGCATCCAAGCCTCTAACTTACTTATCATTATCAATTTTGTGGTTGTTTTTTTCTTCCTACTGGTCTATAGAAAACTGATTCCTGTTATTCTTTCCAAGTTTTTATAAGTTCTTGTTGCCCAGCGATCCAAACAGGGGTACCCTCCTTTCCAGTTTTTAATAACCCCTCCGAGTATTTATCGCTTTTTAGCTTCCTAGAATATTCCGAGATTAGGAATAGTACAAGTGTCGCAACTACGGAGCTGCTTTCTACTGGTCAGATTACAGCAAGAGCTCGTTAATCGTACAAGATACAAGCTAGAAGTTCTTACACACACTACTTTGTGACCTTATCAATTTTCTAATAATTTTTGCTGGTCAGCCATTTTGGTGTGTATGAGAACTTTATTTTATTTTATTTATTTTTAAACTTTTCAAGTATATTCAATCTTAAGAGTCAACTAAATACAACTACTAAATGGTTTTCTGTATCCAACCTGGATGTCTACTGTATAACACTAAACACTACCCAGGCCAACTCAAGAAAACCTAACCAACAACTGAATCCAGCCCCCTGCCATTCTAGCGGCTCGGTTAGATAAACCTCCCTGGTATGTATACTCTCTATCATATTACACTCAGGTAAACAGCCAATGAAAAATAACATCCTACAACCTATTTTCAACCTAACCTCTATCAACTTCTATCTTTACCATAACCTCTACCACCCCTAAGCCTCTGCTAGTAGCCTTCTCCCCCTACTCAATTTTGGAACCAGCCATCTGAACACTTGAAAACACTTATAAGGTTAGGGTTCATCCGCACACACCCAGCAGATAGCCTAGAGACAGCCATACTCCCACTACTCCTGAGATTCTCTGGAATAAGTTGGGTAATGTGTAATAGATGACCCCCGCTATCTCCGAGAATCTCAAATCCTCTCACATAACTCTTCCGCCCCAATGGGACTACCACCTTATCACTTCCCACCCTTCCATCCCAGCTACTCATAATCCTCCTCTTTCTATCTTCTGGTAATCTAACTACAATCTTCCCTTCCACTAACTTATCCTGATCCTCTCACAAAAAACTGCTCTTATATGTATTTGAAGATGCCAAACTCGCCTCAACCCTAGTTATTATTCTCATGGGACTGCTCAGTCCCCCATCCTCCACTCTTCCTACCCTTTTCATCCAACCTTCCTTCTTACCTACCATCCTCAATAGTAACTCTCTTGCTTTCCCAAACTCTTACGCCTCATCTTCCCCTTCAGCCACAATTACTATACTTTGTGCTACCTCTATCAGGTCAGCCACCACCCCTACAGCCACCACAGTCTCATTTTCAGACTTGGCTACTACCACCTGCTCTCTCTCCCCTTTCCCATTCCCCATTTCACCTTTCATTAACTTAGGATTTCTCTTCGCAAGAAGAGAAGCCTGATATCTCAACCTCTCTATCTCCTTCTCTATAGCCAGTAGTTTCTCTACCACCTCACCAATTACCATACCTATTCTTACCATCTTAGTGACCGAAACCAATGCTGAACCTCACTAAGCTATTCTTTCCTAATATATAGTATTTAACAAAAGATGAAGAACTTAAAATTGTAGATAAAATAGATAAAATATCTATTCAAAACGAAGACTGTGTGATGCATTGTAAGGATCCTATAGGGCAAAACCACGAATGTGACTTGTCATTTAATGTTGTTATTTCTTTCACTAGAGATGTAAGAGAGAAGGAGGATGTGTGAGAACTTCTAGCCTGCCATTTATACTACCTTTGGTAAAGATCTGAGGCTAACCTATGCCATTAATTATACAAAAAGGCTGCGAAATCTGCACACAGATTAGAGGATACAAACCTGTTTTCTTGGCACATTTTGTAAGGGCAGCCAAAGTCTGTTGCACCCCCAGAATAGGAAATAAACCTGGACGTTTTATGTGACACCGCATGCCACTTACTTCTGTATCTAAGTACAGTATATTAGAGACTTTGCGATTGGTATATCCAGAGTCTTTTCACATATCTTAGCCTGCATATGCCAAGACCCATTGGATCTAGACCTTGATTTGACTTCAGGAGAGGAGCAAATGTGAAGAATTTTACCTTCACAACTCTGATAGTGCAGAGTTCCACCGATTCTACTCCATTTTATTTCTCATTTTGGATTTTGAAATTCTCCAAGGGACTGTGTTGAGTGACCTGAACCCTGGACACTTTGAATTTGAGTTGGGTCTCCTACAGGTCAGTCTTAATCAACATGCAACTATATATATGAATACAAGATGGAGAGAGCAGGAGTAGGATTGGAGACAAATTGATTTGAAAGAACTAGAGCCAGAAGCCTGGAAAACATACTTTAGGTAGAATTTAGAGATGTACATAGAGGATAATAGTTAACTATTTTGTAAATAGGTTTTCAAAGGAAGATATTGAGAGAATAGTGAACTGTTTGGGCATTCCAGAGCCAGTATATTATGACAATAGAATTTTTGAGCCAGATAGAGTAGTATGTTGTATGCTACATGCATAACCTTTCAGACTAAACCATTTGTCTGATCTTTACCTCCAGTTCTATTAGAAACTAGAGTGTGTGTCACGTATTACAAATACCCTCCTCTGATATATTTTTAACTGGTGGAAGGATCTTCTCTCCTTTGATCCTAAACGGCTCACTTCTGATCACTTAGCAATGTATACTATTGCTATAAGAGAAAAGAACCCATCTTTGGAGAGCTGTTAGAGCTTTGTGCATGGTACACTAAGGATCATCAGGAAAAGGTTTTACGCACGTTCAGAGAGGTCCTGAATGCTCCTGGTCCACCAAGGGGGGTGTTGGTCCCTGTGGTCCACATGGTCTACACCGATCCGCTTTAAACCACACTTTTGAAAATTTTACCAAAAATGTGGACCAGGGTTGACCAGGGGACACCAGGGTAGACCACAGGGACCAAAACCCCTC
Source organism: Tuber borchii (assembly GCA_003070745.1). Taxonomy (NCBI): domain Eukaryota; kingdom Fungi; phylum Ascomycota; class Pezizomycetes; order Pezizales; family Tuberaceae; genus Tuber; species Tuber borchii. The sequence continues at coordinate 207,910 of NESQ01000010.1, forward strand.
ATGATGGACCAGGAAGGCTGTAGAAATTTTCCTGATTATGTTCTGCTATCAATAGACATGAAGAGGTTGTGAACATACTTCTTGGCCAGCAAGATATTGAACCAAATCGCCCTACATCAGGAAAATGTTTTTGCGCGGACCACGGCGGTCCTGAATGCCCCTGAACACTCCTGGACCACCAGGGGGGGTTTTGGTCCCTGTGGTCCTGCCTGGTCCGCACTGATCCACCCTGGTCCACTTCGTGTAACCGAGGTGCGCGAACGCGGACCAGGAGGACCAGCGCAGACCAGGGAGCACCAGGGGGACCGTAACCCCCCCTGGTGGACCAGGACGTGTTTTTACATTTTCCTGATGTAACGAGAATGATTGAATACTATTTAGATATACTGCTATCAATAGATATGAAGAGGCTATAAAGCTGCTACTTGACCAGTCAAATATCAACCCTAATCATATGGAGCAGAATAATTGAACACCACTCAAACATGCTACTCTCAAAGGACATAAACGGGTTATGAAGCTATAACTTGACGGGAATAATTTTGATCCTAACCATCCCGACGTGGATGATCAAATACAACTAGGATATTCCACTTTCATTAGACACCAATAGGTTGGGAGGCTACTACTTAACCAAGAAGAGCTTAATTCAAATAGTGAAAGACAATGCAAATGTGCTGCTTTTGAGAGATACAAAAGAGTTGGGAAGTTACTGTTTGACTGAGAAGATGTCAATCCCTATCATCTGAAGAAGCTTAATGAAAAACTGTTTAGATAGGCTGCTTTGAAGAGACACTAAGGGATCATGAATCTTCTTTTCAGCTAGAAAAATGTTGACTACAATTGTTCAGATAATAATTATTAAACACTACTTGGCTGGGCTACTGTTAGCAAATAAGTAGTTGAAATCAAACTTCTTTAAGCCTCTAGATCGGAGAATCGAATAGCTGCCAGTCTGAAGACGATGCAAAATAGCTATTGGCAATATACATAAGAGCAATGATACTATTTCAAAGGTAATTTTTGAAAAATAAAAAAAGTCCCAAATAACTTATTGATATGATGAAATAAGAGATTGCAAAAGCATTTCGATTAATCCATTTGTGCGCTGATTGCTTTCAATTAATAAATCTATTTTTCTACCCAGGTCTTGCTGTACCTGAATATTTTCTTACTCTATTTCATCTTGTTTCTCTATCCTTATTCTCAAGTCGGCTGCCTTCTCATGTAACCCTTCCACTACACTCGCAACTTCCTTTGCAAAATGTTTTTTCTCTCGCTTTTGCTGCTTTGGTGGTGGAATAAAGTGATCGCCATCAGCAAAACAACAGCCTGCCCCCAGTGCCTCATATTATTGAGTTTTATGTTTTAGCACATCGTGAGTCCTATGATCGCGATATTAAAAATCCTGTTAGTTTGACTAAAGAAGATGATATTAATTCTGTTTTCTACAAAATATGAGCATTTTTTTATTAAGAACTCACGGACCTTTTACATACCGAAGTTGAGAAATTTGAGTTCATAACATACAACTTTGTAATATAAAATGTCTATGAGATATTGATAAAAATAGCTCGTATTTTACTAAAATTAAGATTTGTATCTGATCATTAGGGGACACAATTGGAAGCATCATGATTAACTGGGGTCACTTGCGATTAGCTAAAACGTAAAACTCAACGACATGACTCACCGTGGAGCACAAAAGACAGATTTTTTTTTTGCTAATGGCTCATGCTCTCACTTAGGCCTTCTGACTCACTACTCTCCATTGACTTCTCTAATATTTTCTTTAAAACAAGACTGTCTAAAGAGCTTTGTCAAACCTTCTTTCCCTTCTCTATCTTTCCTGCTATTTTTACTCTTGCTGATTCCTTGATATCGGCATTTTTCGATAAAAACTTCTATCGGAGCAAAATGTCATCAAGTTGTTTAATATGATTAGTTACTTCTTTGTTGGTTCCTGTCTTTTGCTTTGAACGTGCATCAGGAAAATGTCTACAGCCCTCCTGGTCCACCATGGGGGGTTTTGGTCCCTGTGGTCTAGTACCCTGGTGGCCCCTGGTCCACCCTGGTCCACATTTTTGGTAAAATTTTCAAAAGTGTGGTTCAAAGCGGATCGGTGTGGAGCATGTGGACCACGGGAACCAAAACCCCCCTTAGTGGACCAGGAGCGTTCAGGACCTCCCTGAACGTGCGTAAAATCTTTTCCTGATGTGTTTCTGCTGCCTATTTTATTAATTTAATTCTTTTTACAAAATACTATATAATATTTACTAACCTTATGCCAGGCGACTAGCTTGTTCATATCCCTTAAACTGCTGAGACTTTCCAGTCCAGTTTGCAATCTGGAATACTAGCCTATTCAAGCTACCGTGACCACATCTACCCCGGTAATCATTCTTTATGTTATTTCTGTCACAGTCATGATGAGCAGTACACTCCCGTTCGCAAACTCCTTGCTCAAAGAAAAGTACTATGGCAAAGTCTTGGCGGCAACCAAGGTACCAGTACAAGCATTTGACATACATTCGCAGCTCAAATTATGATGTGGTTAAGGTACACAGGGCTCATATTAACTGGTATGATAGCTGCAAAATTTAGATATATTTCCTATCTATTACTGGACCTCTGGGCGCCAGAATGACTGGTTATGAGGTGTTATTGTTGGATCCAAAATCAAACCACTTGTATTAGTACATCGGTGACCGCCGGGGCTTGTCCACAGTACTTTTCTTTGAGCAAGGACTTTGCGAACGGGAGTGTACAGATTGTGTTGTATTCTGAGCACACCCACTGTACCTACTCCTAGGGTTTTTTCTATCCCGGTTACTTTAATAGGCTAGTATTCCAGATTGCAAACTGGACTGGAAAGTCTCAGCAGTTTAAGGGATAGTCCTTGCAGGAGGACCAGGAACGGCTTATCCCAGAGTGAGTAAGGTTTTTGGAAACCTCCTCCCTACTGTCCTCCTCTCTTCCAACCTGCGTGAGAATAGGGTCGTCAGCTTGGACTTGACGAGCCAGTGCCTGATCCTCCCATGGCTGCCATGCAGCCTCTCACTTTCGCTTGTCTTGGGGTGGAGTAGATTTCTTTTCTGCCAGGCAGCTATTCTGACTAGTAGAGCTAGCTGAATCTTGTAGAGCCTTGGCGGGTAAGGTTGGACGAATGAAATTTGAAAGAGAGACCTGGCGTATGTGATTCAAATTCATTGTGAATTGTCTTGTTTTTTAAATTAGTTTATGTGTCGCCTCACTTCAACTTTTCTGTCCTATTTCTTATTCTTACATCATCATACCTCTAGTTCCATCCACCGCAAAGTCAACTCTCCATCCAGCTCCAAAAACCTGATTCTTGGCCTATAGGGATCCTGGATACAGTCTCTATTATAGCCCCTGTCTGTCCGATCACCCACCTACACTCCCTACCGGTAGTAATCGAGTATAATAGTCACGTGCCCTATCCAGGCGTGATGCAACCAGAAGGTTCACCAGATTTTCTTATCAGATCCACCTTACTAATACAGTCGCATCTCGTTTTCCCCAGCCCCACTCTCCCAAATCCCCTATTGTCCCACAAATTTTTCGAGATTTGTGCGAGCTGCACAGAAATACACTTCACTGTCCTGGATATGGGGTTTTGGACCGGGTGGAGGTTTAAATGTCTCTAGCCCCTACTCACATAGAAAGTACATTCAGTTTCCCGGATTTTCTCCTTACACTAGCCTGACATCTACCGGTAATATCACAACCGCTCAAAGGCACGATGCCAGGTGTAGTCCAGGAGCACAGGTCGAATTTTCCTTCTTGTCCAAGCCCTCTCCATCCTCTTCCTATTCATCCTCCTCGCTACCCATAGGGCCACTCACATACCCTAGTCCCAAATCTAAACCAATTCTTCCCAGTAAATGTTGGAGGGTTATTGTAGGAGGCCGGAGAGGGTTATTGGATGTTTGGGAAACGGGTTCTACTCCAATGGGGCAATGCTAATTTCAAATGCGTTACTGCCGCAACTCATTTATACCTCATGGCATGCCGGTAGCTGGAAGTTATATCTGCTCAATTATCACTCACTTCTCAGTTTTTCATACACTATTTTCATCAACCATGTCGCTGTCCCAGACAATCGACTCCCGATTTTAACCATCCGGGACAGCGGGGTGTGGCTGTAATGGATCTGCTCGCTCCCAGAAATAGCCTTCCTAATCTCATTCACAATGTGTGGTCTCAGCCGAATATTTGTGTTTCTGAGACTTTCGGAGGATTAGGCTTAGCGGCCTGAGATGCTTGACCTAACCTGCTGCCATTTATTTATCTTCGGTATCAATATAGAGGAGGAATGTATAGTACACTTTTCGGAAGAACTTTTCGGAAGAGGTAGTGGGTAGCATCTTCACAATATCTGCACGTCATGGTTCATACCAATCTACCAATGACTTTTTCCGATTCTCGTACGAGTAGGCTCACTCTATTTTTCCAGCGTCTTCTGCAGTCTGCCCGCAACCTGCCTGCCTAAGCATGAAGCATAGCATATCTGTCAATGGCTTCTACTTTTGGGCCCCTAAGCCAAAGCGCAAACATGCAACAGCAACATTTTGTCCTCTGGCTTGATCGCACCGGCACCTCTCACCAATGAGATATAAGCAAATAATCTTGATCATTCCGTCGCTTCCTGCACTTGTTGATCTCCCTCTATTTATGCCCCTATTGGTCTGCTTACTTCCCTGATAAGAATAAAGGAAAGACATGCCCATAGAGTCATCTCCGTGAATTATTCTAACTCTAGAAAAAATGCAATCGCTATAGACATTCCGTAGACTTCCACGGCGAATTATAGTACAGTGCACTCTCCACTTCCGGCAACTCTCACATCTATCTTTATCCGGCAACCCTGACGACTATCTACTTTCGTGAGCTCTAACATGTGATAGATATGGGCATTCCCATCGCATGTCATTTTCCTTCAACTAGAAGGAAATATTCAGGCCATGGTTGAGCGGAAATGGGAGGTAGGATTAAATTGATGGAGGGCTAGCAATGTGTAGGTAGGAAATCCCGCTGCAAGGGAAAACTGTCGTCGTATGAAGCACCGCTGTGAAGTCACCGTGAGGCGAACGTCGTAAGAATTTCCCAAGCAAAGGGTGTGTAGGAAACCAAAGAGTGCGTTCATAGCAAGTGTAGATGTTCAATGTACAGGAGAGAAGAACGGAACGTAGAACTATTGTACTTTAACAAAATTAACCGCTCATCAACCAGCAGGAAAAACTCCAGCTATGACAACGGCATTCTTCCACCAACTCTACTATTATGAAAACCAAAAAAAAGAAAGATATAAAACATAAATTCATAGTAGAAAAGTAGAAATTAATATTTGATGCGGAGAAATTTCATTAGGCAGTGTTGAAAATGCGAGGTGATGAGGGTTGCATTGCTATCGATTGTCGGCGCATGGTTACTTTTGTGAATGAACAATAGTTCGTGGTAGTTGACGGCATAGTTGACCCACTATCACATCGCATAGGCAATCTATGCTCGAAGAGGGTAAGGGGGGTGAGGTCTCTCTGCCTTAGGTAGGGGTGATAGATTCTGGGGGCTGTAGTCGGGCTATCGCTCTCACAAGGACACGTTTAGTAGCACACCAGAATGCCTTCCGGCCGCGCTTATCTGGTTAGTTGGGGTTGAGGTTGCCCCGCCCGAGTAGTATTTTCACCACTTCCTCATGCCCGTTCTGGGCAGCGTACTGGAGTGGCGTTTGACCTTCGTTATCTGGTTTTTCAGGATTGACGTCGCCTCGCCCGAGCAGTATTTTCACCACTCCCTCATGCCCACACTGCGCCGCACGACAGAGTGGTGTTAGGCCGTTGTTATCCGGTTTGTCAGGGTTGACATCGCGCCCTCCGAGCAATATTTTCACGATTCCCTCATACCCATTCCAAGCAGCACAAAAGAGGGGTGTTTGGCCGAAGATATCTGGTAGGTCAGGGTTGACGTCGCCCTGCCCAAGCAATATTTTCACCACTTTCTCGTGCCGATTCTGGACGGCACAAGAAAGTGGTGTTTGGCCGTGGGTATCTGGTTCGTTGGGGTTGACGTCACCCCGTCCGAGCAATATTTTCACCACTCCCGAATGCCCATTCAGGGCAGCATAGCTGAGTGGTGTTCGGCCACCGAAACTTGGTTGGTTGGGGTTGACGTCGTCTCGCCCGAGTAGCAACCTTACTACCTCCTCATGCCCATCCCGGGCAGCCTCCGAGAGTGGTGTTTGGCGGTAGAAATTTGGTTTATTGGGGTCGATGTCGCCACGCCCGAGTAGCATCTCTACCACTTCCTCATACCCATTACTAGCAGCCCATCCGAGAGGTGTGCTAAGGAGGCCCATGTAGCCTTCTCGATTGATCTCACAGCCTTCCACCTAGCCGCAGACGGTCTTGACGATCCCGGAAACGGATGCACGACATTGGCCACCGAAAAGGCAAAGTTTGTCGGAATCAAAAGTGTGCGAGTAGCCCCGCGCCCCACCCAAGAGGATCTCAGCGGGTACGCGGCATTCGCAGTCGTCAAATAGCCTTACCGCAAGCGATTCAGCGTGATCTAAATAATCTCCTTTCGCGTGGACTCCGGGATATAAGAAAGAATATTAGAGAAAGAATGTGCTTCGAAGATCAGGAGAGGAGCTGACCGAGAGAGCCGTGATCAGTCGAGCGATTGGATAGCGTAACTTAAGGAGGTTTTGGCGGTGGTCGAAAGGGTTGGGGATGAGTCAGCCCAAAATCCGAATTCGAAGGCGAGGGGATATGAGGCTCGTTCAACTGTTACCCTGCAGCCAAGCTACCTGCATCTGTTGAGCAAACATTCTTACATCTAGGTCTATCTTCTGTTAACCACCCTCATGCGCAAACTCTCTATTATTTATTCGCGCCAGGCGCCGACACTCTGCCTGTACCTACGGCATTAGCTACGGAAATTCCACATCCCTGTTCCCTCTCGCCTCGTGTGGTTTGGTATAACTACAGCATAAATGCTGAACCGCGATGAATGAGTACCCTGGAATGCCTACAGTGGAATCACCTAACTTGGTGTATATATACGATAGGTGTATTAAGCCTTAAGAATGATTCAGTCAGGAGGCTTAAAAATCGACCAGCATAAAGCATCTATTATAATTCCTCGTAACGTCAATACTAGGCGGGAAGCTATTCTCAGAATACCGTACTGTTAGTCACGTGAGTGACCATGGGGAAAACTACGCAGAAGCACGCTTGATATCGTGAATGTTTGATACCGTTACTAGTTAGTTTAGCATAGCGAGATTTCTATACTTAAGGGAGAAAAGTGGATGAGAGAGAACCATCAGCACTTCACCACACCCCACAATGAAGTTTGATTTCTTTTTCATTTGACTTTATCTCATTCAGTGTTTCGTTCATCACAGCTATCTTTGGAAATTGCCAATACCACCAAAAGAACGCCTGCGGACCCAGAAGCATTGATAGCTGGTGCCTGAAAGGCAAGGTGGCCTTCCAAAGCGAATCAGAGAGCTGTTTGTTCTTGTGTTTATCTTTGGGAAACTATCGTGAAGAAGCCTTTAGACAAAGGGTTCTGCTACGCAATTACTAACTTCATCATCAATCCTTTCTTTTTCCCTTCATCTCTTTAAGTGTTTTGTTTGTGGTACTCATACCACAAACCAGTCAAGATTTCTTCACAAGATCCAATACCCTCATCCCCCATTCTCCCTCTTCCTAGCCTCTCATCCTCCATAGTCCCTTCCCCTATCTCACTTACTCAAGAGCTAGATACTTCTCCAAGTTCATCATTTCCTTCCACTCCCCTACCTGCTAGCCGAGCCGCCGAGTTAGCAGTTTTTGATACGAGTATTAGATATCATTATCAGTCTTCCTCATTACGAGAGGAATTAGAACATGCCTCTGGTAATCTGTTCCGTGAGGCAAGTCGGAAGTGGCTTCGTCTAGTTCCTAGTTTGGCTTCTACTAGAGAAGTTGTCATTCCGCTATCACTCTCAACTGATTCCGAGGCTGCAATGGGGAATAGCAAATATATCGAGTTGAGAGAAGACATTGGGCAGAATGTCGATCACTTTCTGCGTGGGTTTACCTTGGCGTTTGCTGAGACGCTGGTCAAGCTACCAGAAGGGGCTACTCCTGAGTTGAGTGAGAGCAGCGCCTATTGGGTTATAACTCATTTGAAGTCTAAAAGTGAGGCAGCCAGGTTTGTTAGTCATCTTACTGCTGAAACTACTCGTGACTATAGTGCACTCACTCAAGCATTGAGAAAACAGTTTGAGAACACTGCCGAGTTGGAAGAAGAACAGAGATATGCTGAGGAGCTTTTCTTGAGCTTAAGGCAGCGGAGAGGACAGACTATTGATGACTATATTCGCTTGGCTCATTGAGTTGCAAGAGGAATGTCATCTGACAACCAATACTTGGTAGCTACACAGTGTGTAAAGGGTCTCGACTCTAGAGAGCTTCGAGTTCAGACCATGGGTGGACTTTCAAGTCGTCCGTCCATCAATGAAGCTATTATCAAGGTTCAGAGGATTGCGGATATTATTGACATTGATGCTTATACAGGTCTGTCTGGTCTCTCTTCCGATAAGGATAACGGTGGTGATGATAAGGAAGAAGACATATATACTAGCTACTGGGATAGAAGAAGGAAGAGTGACGAGTGAGAACTCAAGCGGAAGAAGAAAAGAAAGGGACAGAAGGCAGAAAAATGAATTATAGAGGAGACTGAGCAGATAAGAAGGAATCTTGAGAAACTCAAAGAGATGCTAACTCAGAAGAAGAGGAAGGAAGAGATGTCTAATATTGCTTCCCGTTCACTTAGTGAAAAGCTTCCCACCATTGAGGCCTATGCTGTAGGAAACTGATTAGCTCCATCGATAGGCTATCCACCTCAGCCTACCTATAGTATGCAGCCGAGCATGAGTTATAAGCCTCCACAGTTTAACTCTACTAGTAATGCTTGGTCCAACCAGCTACAGGATAGTGGTATCACCTATGCAGGAACCCAAGGTCAAGGAGAAAGACAGCAATGGCCAAACAACGAATAGTGACAGTTTGGTTATGGCCGGAGAGGGTATGTCAATAATCCACAGCAGCATTTTGGACCTCCGGGCTTTGACTCCCGGATGCCTCAACAATGAGCTTTTCAGAATTAGCAATGGGATCGCTCTCAATTAGTTTGCTACCAGTGTGAGATAGTTGGACATGTGCGTTATGAGTGTCACCTTCTACCACGTCGATCTGATACCTATAATACTAGAAGAGTATATACCGGACAATCATTTGGAAATATTCAGCAGGATAGCATCCAAGGCAATGGGCAAAATGGCCAAGTTGCTCTGATACTGAATCAGCCATCGGACAACTGCTTTGCAGTTCCACCACCTCCCATGCCACAACGACAAACAGCTCAAATGACTATCAGAAGATTTCCTACTCCAATGGGAGGTAATAGAGTGTCAGGAGAGGTAGCTGCGGTTGAGCCTGGAAAATATTCTTCTGCAATAGAAGGAATGGTAGTTGAGGTTGAACCGGTACCAAGTGCTGCAGAGATAGCTACTAGTATCTCAAGCTCTAAGTATGTAAAGGTCTTGGACTGCCCAAACCGAGAGAATAGAGTCTCCGAGAAGTCTCCTGAAGCAATGGCAGGAGAGCGAGCACGTACCAGAAGTCAGGTTGAAGGATCATCCAACTCGTCGGATAAGGGGCCTCCTAAGCAACGTCAGAAGGTTACGTTTGAGGATATGGGAAAGAACCAAGCTTCATATACGCAAAAGAAGACTCTTCAGAAATCTCGGCTAGGGCATTATCCGATTCGGCTAATGGTAGACAAACCTGCCTTTGACTATGTCAGCAGCTTCTGGGATGTACCAGTCCTGGGTCTTATGCGGGGCCAGTTCTTTGATCTTTCACTAGGAAGTAAACGGCAATTTGTTAAATTGATGGTTCAAGAGAGGTCAAAGGGAAAGGCACCAGCTGGGAAAGAGAAAGCTAAGGCTGTGAGTTCTAGAGTAATGGAATTAGCATTTAGGGAAGTCGCTCTAGTCGCTGGTAATCCTAATGACGAGGAAATTGTTAATTTCTACACTAGTGCACGAGTGAGTACAGGGAACAAGATCTTTGAAATTAACCGTGTTTTGCTGGATGTAGGATCGGTGGTTAACTTGGCTCCAATTTAGGTTCTCTACTATCTTGGGGTTACTTTGCATTCAACTAAGGACTTGGTTATTTAGACAGCTGCCTCCAATCTGGTGCCGCTTGAATTCTATGCTGATTTGGAGATTGAAGTCGCATCAGTAGTTGCTCCAATGAGAGTGTTCACTATGCCAGCCACTTGTGAGCCAACCTATGGGCTGCTACTCAGTCGAAGATGGTTACGTTACTGTTAGGCGATTGGGGATTATACGTGTGAATCCTATGTTATCAAGGACAAGTTTGGAGTTGATCATGAGGTACCCAGAGAGTCGCAAAAGAGAGCTACTACGGTGCAACCAAAGGTAAGTATAAATCCTAGTACGAAGCAAATTGATCTAGACGGGATGATAGTGGATGAATTGAAGCTGGAGGAAGAGCTATCCTTTGAGGATATAGTTAGACAAATTAGTCGAGAGGCACAGTAGAAGATTGATTACTACAAGCACTGCGAGAATCAGTGTTCCCAACCGTCCCGTCCGGGTGGGTAAGGACGGCCGGGCAAGGCGTCCGTCTTTATTAAACATGGCCATCCTGTAGGTTGACGGGCAGGCCTGCCGTCTTTTTTGGAAATGGTAACTTCCGGTAGGGCCCGGTTGTCATGAGTAAAGACGGGCGTCTACCTACCGTCCTGAGTAAGGACAGGCGTCTACCTACCATCCTGAGTAAGGACTGGCGTCTACCTACCGTCTTGAGTAAGGACTGGCGTCTACCTACCGTCTTGAGTAAGAACTGGCGTCTACCTACCGTTACCTGTAGGTACCTACAGTCCTGAGTGAGGACGGGCGTTACCTGTAGGTACCAGCCGTCATTTGCAGATACCTACCGTCCTGAGGGAGGACAAGCGCTAGGTCAAGGAAGTGGAATGGGTTCAGTGTGCTCGGAACCAGGATCAGATATCACTCCAAGCATTAGTTGATTCATAGCCAAATTTGATATATGATAGTCAAGCCTGATCTTCTCTACATTAGAATAACAATGCTTCGCTTCTTCATAACACAAACCTAATACTCATGAGATTCAAGTATGAAACATAAACTAAGACACCTATAGGCCCGGCAGTCCGTCCCGGGCATAGATCAGGACGGACTACCACTCAGCGTCCGTCTCGGGCAAGGGTCTCCAACTTGGCGTCCGTCCCGTCCTAGGTCAAAGACGGACGGACTGGACGCTTGGGAACACTGGCGAGACTAGGCATCAATGGGATGAAAGTGAGTCAGAAGATGACTCCTACTCTAGTGAGAGCAGTGAGAGGAGGTGGAGTAGTGATTGGCAGTCAGAGGAGTACTCGAGTGGGCAGGAGGCGGTTACACAATTGGGAAACTAAATGGGTCAGCGGATGAGAGTCGGTCTGTTGGGATATTTGAATACTCACTAGTTAGGGAAGAAGGACGATTACATGAGAAGAATCTTGCAGGGGAGAAAAACAGTAATGTGGTACTCAATAGGGTAGAACAGAAGGAAGCTATTGGGGTGAATCTATTAGAAGTGAGTGGAGATTCAGCAGCTGAAATAGGGGTATTTGGGGAAGATGATATTTACTTCTATGGAGAGATTGGCGAATGGAAAACTGAGCAGCTTCGAGATCTACGCGTGATGGATATGGGAAGACACAAGCTCTAGAGCTGGGATTACAAGGTATTGGAGGAATTGAGTGTTGCTTAACAAAGTGTTGGGCTAGTTGAAGGCGAGTTGGACCTACAAGTGGGGCTGGAGACATATGATATTCGGAAGGCCATACTAGTTGCTCAGGAGAAGAAGGAAAAGATGGAAGAATTGGATCGAGAAAGAGCAGTACTATACTTATGGGAAAACAACTGGATAGAGTGAGAGGACAGAGGTATTGAGGAAAAGCTAGCTGGTTAGGAGATATGCTATGTGGAAGGCTTGTGATCTAATTTTCAGAGTGAGGTAGGGTTTACTGATACAGATGGACGGACATTCGGAGCAGTTTGTAGTAGATTTTATCATCTGCAGGGTGGAAATATGCTCAGGGGGGCAGAATGTCCGAGCAGACTGTTGGGTTGTGAAGTTAGTGGAATTGGAGGAGCAGTGATTGTCAAGAAGCAAGAGGATAGCGAAGAACTATAGGACGAGAGCTACATTGCCAAGGTTACTACCTTTCTGAAAATGACAAAATCTGCGTGTTTGGTAGCCACTGAGGAGAAGAAGACAGAGGATCTGAAGGAAGGGGATGATCGACTAGATGCTATCTATGGAGGCACCACCGGATATCCTACCTCCAGAAGACCCTTTGAATATTATCGAGAGATCGATCAGACTATGTCTTCCTTGATTATGGAGATTTGGTTCGCTGGCTCAGGCATTGGACTTGGAGAGAGGCTTACATTAAAGGATCGAAGTGAAGCTATACAAACTCTATATACCAGGACAGATCTCTTCTCTTGCGATCTCCACCAATTAACTACAACAGATTTAATTCAGCATTTGATTCCAACCTAGCCAGGAAGCATTCTGGTAACAGTAAAAGAGAACCTCTTTACTGCTGAGGAGTCGAGATGGATCGAGGCCAGAATTCCAGAAATGGTAAAAGCTGGAATAGTGGAATATTCTATTTCTCCTTGGTCTCATCAAACCAAATTTGTGTGCAAAAAGGATGGTGGACTTCATATGGTGCATGGCTTTTGTCCAGTCAATGCTGTCACAATTAACTATAGCTATCCCATGCGTCGGATTGAGCCTATAATCAACAATCTTGGTCAGGCTCAACTGGCTGTATACCTCCAAGCAGATGCTGCGAAGAGCTTTTGGGCGGTACCTATCTATCCACCACACAACTATAAAACTGCTTTTTCGATATCGATTGGCCAGTTTCAGTACATTAGGATGGGTCAGGGACTTTCTGGAGCACTGCAGACCTATGCTAGGTTAAAGGATATCTTTGCTGGCCCAATTCCAGAACTACAAGCAGAGCCAGCCCTTAGTCGAATATCATCTGGTGCCTTCGAATACTTTGTCGATGATGACTTTGCTGCGCACCCAACTCTGACTACACAGTTGCATTTTATGCACTACTACTACTTTCCTCGGTTAGCTTAGGCAAAGATTACTCTAAATTCTACGAAAAGTAGATTTTTGTTAGACAAGATCTCTCCTCTTGGTTTTCAGAGTGATGGTAAAGGGTTACGTCCATCGAGTGACAAAGTGAGTGCTATACGTGAGTATTCTATTCGTATGTGCCAGGAGGAAGTAGAACGCTTTATCTACATGACTACTTTCACTACTTTATTCCGGGGAGAGTGGAGCATGCGAGCATCCTAAACAAGCAGTTAAGTACAAGGAGGGTCCAGTAAAGTGTACCAGAACACTCATACTGCCTACAAGAATGGAGTCAAACGAAGGAGATCAGCAGCTGCCACCAAAGAGCGAAGGCAGAAACGAATGGAAGAAAAAGGAAGAGTTAATGGTGGGGTTGAGAGTGGAGAAGAAGGAAGAAATAGAGGCGATTAGAAAAGGGAAAGGGGAAAAGATGAAAGCAAACTGGCAGACTGGTACCCAGAGTAGGAAAAGATTGGAACAAGGAAAGAATAGACGAGTAGTTTGTGGCTTTGAGTGGAGCAGTGATCAGGAAAGGTCATTCGGAGCGATCAAAGAAGCCATTATTCAAAATGCTGTCTTTGGAGGCGATGAGGCTTTACAATACCACCTTTCGACCGATGCCCCAAAAATCGCACTTGGTGGTATCCTTTTTCAGATTCTGGACACCCTACCAGGGACGAGAGCAAGTATTAAGAATTGATCAAAACAGCTTATAATAATGTTTTTGTCGAAGTCATTTGTTCTGGCAGAAACTCGATATTCAACTACTGAACGGGAGGCTCTCGCAGTTTTACGCTGTTTAGAGGAAGTGTGTTGGCTCATTCTAGGGTCTCCATACCCGACAATCGTCTATACAAATCATCAAGCCTTGGTCACCCTCCTGAAGAAAGATGATACACATGGACGAATCACCCGTTGGCAAGTACAACTCTCTGAATATGATGTAGAGTACCAGCATATCTCTGGAATGGAAAATCTACTCACTGATGGGCTTAGTCGTATGCCCCATAAGACTAGTACAAGTGAGGCTCTAGGGCTGGGAGTTGGAATAGTAGAGGGTGCAGACGCAGATCTAGAGTTCCAAAGACTGGATCTGGAGGACGAGTTGAAGGAATGGGCTAAATGGCTAAAGGAGGAGTGGTATGCCCCAATTATCCTATATAGGTTAACTGGTTTGATTGAGGGAGAACAAGGGAAAGGGACACCGACAAAAAGCCACAATGTGAGATGGGTTCTGCGGGGCTGTTCAGGCAAATACATCCTTTCTCTGACAACCGGAAGTAGTGGAATCGTGCAACTCTTCTATCCTGAGAGGAGTGGTACTCTAGCAACCTGTATTAAAGCCTTCAAAGTTATAACAATTCTCAAAACCCTTCACGATGCCCATGGCCACTTTGCTGTGAGCTTCATCAGCAAAAAAAAAATCTGTCTTTTGTGCTCCATGGTGAGCCATGTCGTTGAGTTTTACGTTTTGGCTAATCGCCAGTGACCCCGGTTAATCATCATGCTTCCAATTGTGTCCCCTAATGATCAGATACTAATCTTAATTTTAGCAAAATATGAGCTACTTTTTGTTATTATGAGCGGTGGATTGAGGGAGGACGGATGGATGAGAGGAGTTGAGAACGAAAGTTTGACAGTGAAGAATAGTGAAGTCAAGGAGGAATAAAATGTATATTGCTGAGGACTCATATCCAACTTGCTTGTCAACTAACTAGAGGGTTACAGAGAGTTTATATAGAAAATAGAGAGACCTTCCCGGAAGGCCAATGCTCCGGATATCCGTCCTGTGATGTGCCCGGCACTTGGTGTTCCGGTACCCATTACGCCTATCCTTCCGATAACTCTTCGTATTCGCTAAACCCCTGTGAGTGACCGGCCATGAATCCGAATACACATATATAGTATACAGCCAGGTATACCCCTTCCTCCTTAACAATTTATAATGAGTTACAAATGAACTAACTATCTAACAAGTGGTGAAAAATAGGAAAGGTACAACAGTACAATGGTATGGAGTAACCGCCGGTGACTTTCAACACCCTCCCTCACCGGTGATTGTCTCCTGCCTATCAACCCTACCCAGGATATCCCTTCAGCTTCTGAAACTTGCCGGGTAGCTATTCTGGTGCCTGTGCTAGGCCGAGTCCCAACAGGTGTTTAGTGAATAAGGGGCGAGGAAGGGGTTTTGTGAAGATATCTGCCGTCATCTCATGCGTAGGACAGTAGGTAACTTCGATAGTGCCTGATTCTATATGTTGCCGAATAAAGTGAAACTGAATGTCGATGTGTTTAGTTCTTGCGTGGTACTCGGGGTTACGGGTGAGCACGATTGCTCCCTGATTATCGCATTGAATCATCCGAATTTCCCGTTTGTGTTGTGCAGCCCCTAAATCTAACAAAAGTTCACCTAGCTATAGTGATTCCTTAACACCTTGGGTAAGGGCCATATACTCCGCTTCTGTCGAGGAAAGCGCAATGCTTGCCTGCTTCTTCGATGCCCAAGATACTGCCGCGCCGTTTAACATAAAGGCATATCCTCCTATAGATTTTCTGTCCTCGCCTGCCCCCCAGTCCGCATCAGTGTAACTGCAGCAGGTGCCTCCACCGTAAAGCAGACCAAGGGATTTCGTTCCACTCAGATAGCGGAATATTCTCCTAACCGCGGTCCAGTGTAGGGGCCCTGGATTCGTACTGTATTGACTCGCGGCAGAGACAGCAAAAGAAATATCTGGACGGGTCCCAATCATGGCATACATGAGAGACCCTACTGCGGCCTGGTATCTTTGTCGATTAATCTGGTCTGTTATATGTTCCGGAGGTGAAGCTACTAGTCGGACATGTGGGTCAGCTGAAGTAGAAACGGTGGCTGCTGTAGACATCCCAAATCTGTCGAGTATGATTTGTATGTACCGCTGCTGGGAGAGTTGAAGGGTTCGTAGCCTGCGGTTTCTGCTCACTTCAAGTCCTAGAAATACTCTCAAGGGACCCAGATCCATCATTTCAAATTCTTGGTGCAGGAGATCACGAATCCAATTGACATCTGTGAGGGTAGGTGCTGTGATCACAAGATCATCCACATATAGCAGTAGGATGAGCTTAAACATGGAGTGAATATAGACATTGTGGTCCCGCTCGCTCCTCTGAAATCCATGTTCAATAAAAAACTTATTGATCTTCCCATACCATGCCCGGGGAGATTGCTTTAATCCATAGATGGATTTAATTAAGCGACATACGACAGGGCGGTTCGATTTTGACGATGTAGGGGGACATTTTGCATCAAGGCCCTCCGGGACTTCCATATAGATAGTTTCTTCGACTTCGCTATTGAGAAACGCAGTTTTAACGTCCATACCCTTCAGCTCCCAATCATTTTCACAGACCAAGGCGAGCAGAGACCGGAGCGAGTTGAACTTGGCCACAGGAGTGAAGGTTTCAGTAAAGTCTACACCCTCCTGCTGACCATACCCTTTGGCAACCAAGCGTGCCTTATAGCGTCCATCATCCTTGCGTTTAAATAACCATCGGCAGCCTATAGCCTACCGGTCGGGGGGAAGCGTCTCAAAACGCCAAGTATTATTTCTTGCAAGAGAATCGACCTCGGATACCCAAGCCTCTCGCCATTCCTTGCTGTCCTCCCGTTCTAGAGCCTCACTCAGAGTCTGAGGCTCTTCAACATTGGCAACCATTGCGGGCGCAAAGTTTTGGCCAGTAGCGCGTTGCCGTCCAGAACGCCTCTGTGTTGTGTTGCTAACCGCTTTCTCGGTAGTTAGTGGGCCACTAATCAACGGCTTTACCACAATGGTATCACCACCAAACTGTTCTTGGTCGGACTCTTCGCCACCGCTAGCTGGCGGGGTAATCCGCTCAAGAACCTTTCCCCTATCTTCATCTTCTTCTCCGGTTGCTTCTCCAAGTTCTGGTAAGCCAAGTTGTATCTCGTCCGCTCTGTCCCAACTTGTCATCCTGTCTTTCGTTATGGCTACCTCATCAATGATTACATTTCGTGAACTGATGGTTCGCTTTAGGTTCAGGTCATATACTCGGTAAGTCTTTCTTCCCGCATTTTCATCATACCCGACAAGAATGCACTTTCTAGAACGTGAGTCTAGCTTCCGCCTATGTTCAGCAGGTACAAGTGTATATGCTACTGATCCAAATACTCTCAGGTGATCGATATCAGCAATCTCGTCTGTCCAATGCTGGAGAGGGGATTTGTCCTCATGGGATCGCGATGGGAGCCGGTTATGTATATGAGCAGCCGTAGCAACCGCAAACCCCCAGAAAGGTTTTTCTAGTTGTGCATCTTCTAGCATGCACTGTGCACCCTCCATCAATGTTCTATTCGCTCGCTCTGCTAATCCATTCTGTGTCGGTGTATAGGGCGGGCTAACTGGGTGGACAATTCCTGTTGACTTAAGATAACCTTGAAATCGATTCCCACTGTACTCTCCTCCTCCATCGGTCCTTACTGTTTTAATCTTTCTGCCGGCTTCCTTCTCAGCGCGTGCCTGGTAGACTTGAAAGACCCCCAGGGCCTGATCCTTACTGTGTAGGAGGGTGATGGCAATCCGGCCACTCTTTTCATCAATAAAAGTGATGAAGTACCTCTCTCCGGCGAATGTGGGTACCTGCATTGGTCCACAGATATCCGAGTGAACAGTCTCGAGAATCTCCTTCCTCTTTGGTCTTGTACCGGTGGCTGCTTCCTTGTGTTGTCTGCCAACAGCACACGTCGCACATATTTCCCTATCACTCACATCTTTTGTATTTGTCGTAAACTGACCGACTCTTGGTGCCAGATAGTTGATACTGGCTTGATCCAAATTCCGATAACCGAGTCTTCGATGCCACACCTCAAGGCTAACTGGAAGGGATTTGTTGGTTACGAGTCCAAGGTGGGCTTCTACTCTATTGTGCAGGTAATAGAGATTACCTTCTCGTCCCCTGTGTATATCAACCCCCTATCCCGTTATTGTACATTTACTGGAACTGAATTGTATATTATAGCCAGAGTCAATTGCGCCTGCGACTGAGAGGAGGTTTCCACCAAGCTGTGGAACGAACAGCACATTGGATAAGTGCAGGGACCCGATCTTTACTTCCCCTCGCCCAACTGCCTGTATCTTTGATCTGTCCGCGATCTCAATTCCCCTTGCTGTAATTGGTTCATATGTCGCATCCCAGAAAGCTGACCGAGTACTACAGAGATGCTGACTAGCCCCAGAATCAATGATCCAGGTGTCAATCTCTTGTGCTCGTAACGTGTCCCCCGACACTGTGAATGCTAGACCTCCATCCTCTTTTGTAGTAGCTGCTGGTAGGTTGTTCCCCTCATCTGACTTCCGTTTATAACAATCGCGCTTCCAATGGCCATCCTTTTGACAATAAAAGCACTTTCCTTTAGGCTTGAGTGTTCCGGAGGTTCTTACTTGGCTACCAATGCCTTCTCCTGTGGAGTTGCTGAACCCCCCTCCCCGGCGCATTCCTCCCCTGCGATAACTATATCGCCCACTAACCACTTTCCCTCGAGTGGTTTGATTTGCGGTGAAGGCAGTAGTGGAGGTATTGGTAGGCCCCTGGTCTGGCAGCCTGACCTGCGCTACCTGCCGTCTTGCTGATTCTTGCAATAGTCTTCCAGTGAACATATCGCACGTAAGATCATCGGTACGAGATTCAAGTGCCATGATAATAGGCTCATAGGATTCTGGAAGGCTCAAACTCAGTAAGGTGACTAGCTCACTTTCTTCCATTCCTTTCCCGTTTCCTGAGAGACTTTGCACTTGGTTGGCTAACTCCCGAAACCTATTCAAGTGTTCAGCCATATCCTCCCCTTCATGCATCCGCAAGGCCCAGAGTCTTTGAATAAGGACCATCCGACCACTAGACCCAATCCCTTGGTGTACAATACGTAGGGCTTCCCAAGCTTCCTTTGCTGTACTGCTATCCTGAATATGTGTGATTTGTGAGTCTCTAACATTTAGAGTCAGGATCGTGAATGCTGCATTGTCGCGGGCTACCGCTTTACTGTTGGTCTTGTCCAAGGTTTCTTCTATCGCAGTAAGCAATCCCTTTTCCTTAAGTATGCGAATGACTCTAAACTTCAATGCTTGATAGTTGCTTTTACCAGATGCCATGGAACCGTCTAGTTTTTCAATGGACTGTGTAAGCGAGGTAGTAGCAGAGGTAGATGGCACTGGAGTGTCGGAGCTGGAGGCAGAAGACTCCGGCATGATCGATCTGGCTGCTATTGATCGCTAGTGGTAGGAGAAGACAAAGCCGGAAAGTGCGAAAGCAGCCAAATGAATAATAATTGGATCTTGGCTTAGGCTGCGCTGTCCGGGCTCATAACCTGTTATTATGAGCGGTGGATTGAGGGAGGACGGATGGATGAGAGGAGTTGAGAACGAAAGTTTGACAGTGAAGAATAGTGAAGTCAAGGAGGAATAAAATGTATATTGCTGAGGACTCGTATCCAACTTGCTTGTCAACTAACTAGAGGGTTACAGAGAGTTTATATAGAAAATAGAGAGACCTTCCCGGAAGGCCAATGCTCCGGATATCCGTCCTATGATGTGCCCGGCACCTGGTGTTCCGGTACCCATTACGCCTATCCTTCCGATAACTCTTCGTATTCGCTTAACTCCTGTGAGTGACCGGCCATGAATCTGAATACACATATATAGTATACAGCCAGGTATACCCCTTCCTCCTTAACAATTTATAATGAGTGACAAATGAACTAACTATCTAACAAGTGGTAAAAAATAGGAAAGGTACAACAGTACAATGGTATGGAGTAATCGCCGGTGACTTTCAACACTTTTATCAATATCTCATAGACATTTTACATTCCAAAGTTGGAAGTTATGAACTCAAATTTCTCAACTTCGGTATGTAAAAGGTTCGTGCATTCTTAATAAAAATTGCTCATATTTTGCAGAAAACAGAATTATTATCATCTTCTTTAGTTAAACTAACGGGATGTTTAATATCGCGATCATAGGACTCACAATATGCCAAAACGTAAAACTCAACGATATGAGGCACAGGGGGCAGGCTGTTTTTTTGCTGATGTTGGTATTGAAGCGAACAATTGGGCTCTACTATTGGCCCACTCGAGTGCGAGATATCAATTACTATCATTGTACATGTCCACACTGTCAGCTTGTGGGGCCCTTACGACCTTCAGTTAGCCTTCAACGTATTCTTCAACTTCAGCCATTTGACATAATTGGAGTAGATTATATTGGGCTTATTACTCCTCCGGCTGCATAAACAAACTGCAAATATGTTATTATTGCAGTTGACTACTTTAGCCAATTTGTTTTCGCCCAAGCTGTCACTAATCCTACTGGAGGGAATGCCGTCAACTTTCTCACCCAGCAGATTATCAGGTTTTTTGGCTGGCCTGGTTCAGTCTATATAGATAATGGTCCACACTTTATGGTTGGAGTATGTGCGAGTACAATGCGTGAGCAGCTTGTTCATTACTTTCCAGCAACAAAATCCCATCCTTCTTCGGTTAGCTGAGCTGAGCGATGTGTGCAACTTCTTATGAGTGCGCTCTGAACAACAATTATTGCACAAAAGGGGACTGGAGATATTTGGGACCAGTTTATTCCATCTACAGTACATGCTATAAATACCCAGATATTGAGAGTACATGGATATACAGCTTCAGAACTTTGCTAGACTTGAATCCACGCCTACTTATGATTTCTCCTTAGCCACTTCTGAACCCACATGATCAGATTGTGCTTTCCGCTCTGACCCCCCTTATGACCACCAACCCTCAACTGGTACTTAGTGATCAGCTACTCTGAATAGTGGATTTCAATGTACAGCTGGCGAAGCTAGAAGAAGTACGGAAATTGGCAGTGAAGTCCTATCTGCAGGCAGCAGGAAGGTCTGAGCAAGAGCATCAGCAAAAGTTCACATTTGACCTCCATACCTCATGAAGGATAGGGGGTATGGGGGGCCAAATTATAAAACTCAAGTGGTTGTATCTATCGTCCATACCCCATAACTCCGGAATAAATCCGGAGTTATGGGGCATTTTCTTTTGCGTCGGTAATTTCATTGTTATGCAATATTTTCTGTACGCACTTTGTCCTCTTTGAGCCATTGCACAGTCTATTTGGACTTGACTCTTCCACTTTAGTTTATCCGACATTACCTCTCACGCCCGGGATTGTTCCCTTACAGATTTCTGCCCTACGACTAAATCATGTTTCCCGACAGCCCAAACACACCATTGTATAGTCTATTCCACCTTTGACCCTTTCCTCTATATTTCATTGGGTATTACCTCTCACGCCAGAAATTGTTGTGTTAAGGATTTCAGCCTCACGACTCAATCATGCTTCCCAACAGCACAAACACGCCGTTGTCTGGTCTATTCCAGGTTTGACCTTTCCCCTATAGTTTATCCAGTATTACCTCCGCACCACGCATTGTTCCATTCTTGATCCAAATATCCTGTTCTGAATTTCCTATTGACAAATTGTTCCCGACTCTGAACGTCCGCAATTCACCGTTCCCCGTAGTTCTTCTGCTTTCCTAATTCTTGCTTATTTCTCCTCTGCCTCCTTGGCATTGCCCCATGACCTAATCCAGCCCCAATAATTTCTCCGTGTATAGAATATCTAAGCAGACTGTCACAAACGGTGACTAGAAGGAGAGGTTTTCACATGACTTATACTTAAGAATCATAGGGTTTAGTATTTCACATGACTACATGATAGCGTATCATTCCTTTGTTATAATTGGTTTATTATTTTAACATGACTCACGATTGTGGTCATATGATTATGACTTTCGCACATGACTCATAGTTACGAGTCATGGGTTTCACGCGTGTGATGCGAGTTGCACACGTGATGAGTTTATTATGTTTTGATTGGTTAGTTGTTATTATGCAGCGACTCGTACGAGTCAGCTGATAGATTTCACACTATGACTCACCTATGAGTCATAGGGGCACGTGATGCGAAGAATGAGTCATGAGTTGCGGGAAGAACGGTTATAAAAGAGAGCGCTTACGGCCTCTTGGTTTAGACACGAACTATCTCCTCTACACCTCCGGCGATTGAAATCTCAACACCACGAGAAATCATCGTCAACATCCTTTTCCCCAACGCACTCTTAGTGAGCTGCACCCTCCCCCTATGATAGATTCGGACTTGGGCACCCGTTTCTTAGGGACCGTCCCATCCACCTTTTCGCTTTTGTTTCGCGTCCTCGCTTAGCATTTGCACGGTCGGCAACACCCTCGCGTCCATGTTACAGACGGCTGGGATCACGGTTCGCAGTAAGAGAAAACTTTTCATCAGGCTACGGTCGATTTCTCTACTCGCTTCGATTACGTTTCGCTCGAGGCTGCCTAGTCAGACACGCACACGTTTCCGATAGTTCCTACGATACTTGGGTCTACCCCTCCTCTCCTCCGCTTGGTTTCGTCCCGTGGCTCGGTTACAGCCAAACATCCGCTCATTAGCTGGCATTCTTACTGCCACTTCCCCTGGGTCAACCCCCTCCCCCGTGGCTCGGCTCGGCCACAGCCCTCGGTTACGCTCGGTCATGGTATTGCACTGCCTCCTTGGACGATGTCAACGCCTTGGGTTACGGAGTAATGTGATGGATTTGCTTTGTTTTAGCGTTTACTGTCCCCCCGTTCTGTGTTCTGTAGTTTTGGCTGAATTTTCACGGTCGGGTTTCTGTTAGAGTACTCTGGGATATTAATGTGGTTTCTTTTGTTATTATGTCAAGGGGGAGTTTTCGGGTCCGGTTTTCCTGTTGTCTCCTGCTTGTCGTGTTGGTGATTTATTTCTGTTGTCTACTTAGCCGATAGGGGTATTTTTGTCTTCGCGACGGGATCGTGCGGTTGGTTCCACACCAGAGGGACTTGGGATGATGGTTTTTTTCCGGTGGGCCGAGGAGGATTTCTTTGGGGTTTTTTCCTTACCATAGCTAGCGCTGCACGTAGCCTTTGTTCCCCGTAGTTGATTAAATACAAAGCGCATGATATAAAAAAAAAAGAAAAAAAAAAGGCCTCTTGGTTTAGAGGAGGTGAGGTGGCTCGGCTACTGGTTCTCCCCTGCCCTCACCTCCACCAATCACTTCGAGAGACGCTTGGCCCTGGCCAACGCTGCTTTTTCCTTCCTAAAAAGAGTTGCCTCCCCTGGAGGGGGAGTCCGCCCTTTCCTCACACACCGGCTCGTCATGGGACTCATCCTCCCAATCCTCACATACGGCGCGGACCTCTTCGTCCCAAACGCCCGCTCTACCACCCGCATGAGCTCCTTCTGGCACAGGGTCCAAAGATGGACGACCAACTGTTTCTTCGCCACCCCCATCCCGATATTGTCCAGGGAGGCATGCCTCCCCCCCATAGGTCCCTACTGCAGGCATAAGAGACGCACCGCGGCTCTCAGGCTCTGCTGCTCACCCCCTACACTCAACCCCGCGGCAGCCAGGCTACCGCCCACCTTCCCCTCCCTATCTAGTTTCAGGGCCCCCGACACCTGCCGGCCAATGACTGTCAGCCTCTCATCCGTTTATCTCCCACTTAGCTGGAAAACTCCGGTCCCCTCCCCCCCCATGAGGAGACATCTCCTCATCGACGAACTCGCACATTTAGCCTTCCCCCTCGGTCACGGCTTCCCTCGTTTCCCCCAGATCGGGGGATCCACCCTCCCCCCGACAGAAGACATCCCACCCCCGACCCTCATGGCACGCACCTACGCCACTTTCAAAGAGAGGTCTCAGAAACTCTTACTCCAAGACTTGGAAGAATCTCTCCCGGCGCCCCCCTACTACGCGTATTCCGCCTCCACGTCCCCGTATCCGTTCATGGGGCTCGACAAATTCGCCGCCAGCTGCATACACCAAATCCGCGCCGGCAAAAGCTACCTGCTTGCCCACCCAACCTGGCGCGACGACTCAGACCGCCCAGCCACCTGCCCCCGGTGTCAAGAAGCCCCAGAAACCTTCGAACACGCCATCCTACGCTGCCCGGCCAGAGCTGAAGCCAGACACTGCCACCTAAGTGCGGTCGAAAGCCTCTCGCCGGAGAGCCCAATTTGGAACCATCCCCCCTCCCTCTCAGCCCTTCGGCGCTTCATCCTGGACACCCGCACCGGGTTCCCCCCCGGTGACCCCCCCCCCTCGAAGAATAACCGCTCCCAACACCCCCTGCACAGTTTAATTCCTCCCTCATCGCCCCTGTCACAAACGGTGACTAGCAAGAGAGGTTTTCACATGACTCATACTTATGAGTCATAGGTTTAGGTATTTTCACATGACTACGGAATAGCGTGTCATTCCTGTGTTATGATTGGTTTATTGTTTTGACATGACTCACGATTGTGGTCATATGATTATGACTTTCGCACATGACTTGTAATTACGAGTCATGGGTTTTACGCATGTGACGCAAGTCGCGCACATGATAGGTTTATTGTGTTTTGATTTGTTAAGTTGTTAGTGCGCAGTGACTCGTATGAGTCAGCTGATGGATTTCACACTATGACTCACTTATGAGTCATAGGGGCATGTGATGCGAAGGATGAGTCATGAGTTGCGGGAAGAACGGTTATAAAAGAGAGCCCTTACGGCCTCTTAGTTTAGAGTTCTTCACGCAATCATCTAAGTTATTTCCTTACAATATACACTACCTTATCTTTATACTTTATCGGGACGGAGACATAGTGTCTCTCACGAGCTTAGCGATATATTGTACGAGACAGGAGTCTGTATACTCAGCTGTCGTTGTTCGTACGAATCTAAGATAGTACGATTACTATCGAGAGAAAGGTTACCTGCTGCAAGTATAGCCCGAACGGAAGAGGATTGTAACATTTGATTGCGTCACTATAAGCAGCACTTAACCAGAAACAGACAAAACGGAATCACCACAAGACGACGATATTGAAGTAGCGACATTCGACACTACTGCACTAGGAGAAGCACTAGACCAGACGCTAAGAGAATCAAGGGCCACTAGCTCAGATACACCAGAACCAGCATCGCCAGCCGAATCAGAAGCAACTACACTCCCAGGAGGAACCCGAAGGAATACGATGTCGTTAGCAACAGGAGCAGCAGACACGACGGAAGGAAATACAACAGGCCCAGGAAATGCCGGTACCCAAGTGCCGGAACTCAATGCGGGTCAACTCCAGCAAATCATAACAAACCTCACTGGAGGCAATCGAAGACCAAAGATCAAAGAACCAGAAACGTTCACAGGAGAACGAACCAAACTACGAGGATGGCTAGCACAACTTAAAGTCTACTTCTCCGCGGTGGGATGGACGGAAGGCCATCACGCCGATAGAATACTATACGCCGCAAGCCTCTTAAGAGGGGATGCAGGAGCATGGATAACACCATATGCGGAAGGACGACTCTCTCACGAATGGGAAACGTGGGAAGCATTTGCAGAAGAAGTTAGGGATCAATTCGGAGCCATTGACGCTATGGGAGAAGCAAGACTCAAAATACAAAAGTTACGACAAGGAAACAGGACCATGATGGAATACTGGAACGAGTTCCGACTTGCAGCCACAGAGGCAGACCTGGACGACCATACAGCAGGAGAATGTCTACTTACAGGAATGAACACGGCACTTCAAGAAGCATGGGGGACGGATAGTGGAGATTTCGTCAGCACAGAGACATTAGCCAAATGGGCAATCAAGAAAGAAACCAAGTTGGCAACAGTCAAACATATCCAAAAAAAGGGAACAACGGAAAAAACAACCAACACATCACGAAATCTGAACGGGACCTTCAGACCAACAAACAACAACCCTTCGGAAGGAGATCCAATGGAGTTGGACGCGACAAGAAGGAAACCAAGACTACACCCTGAAGAATTCAAAAGAAGAATAAGGGAAAAACTATGCCTCAAATGCGCAGGGGCAGGACACCAGGTACGAAACTGCGACCGACCAAGGGACGGAAGGAACTACACCACAACACCCAAACAAGGAGAGTTCAGAAGAAGGGTGGGACCTTGGGCAGCAAAGCCAAGTATCAAGGAGATCGAGGTCAAGGAAGACGCCGAACAGTCGGGAAACGACGAAAGTCCCCAGTAAAGGATGGTACTAGGGACAGACCAGAACGAAAACCCATCATCATAGAGAATTACTACGCGGCACTCAATTACACGGAATCCCTCGAACGAGAAAATGATCATATCATGATCAAGATACAACTACACGGAAAAAAGGAATCAGTTACGATAAACGCGATGATCGATTCAGGGGCCACTGAAGACTTTATCGACGAAGGAATATGCACGAAACACCGAATTATGAAAACAAAGGCCAAGAAAAGAAGAGAGATTTACCTCGCGGATGGAAAACCAAGCGCTATGGGTCCAGTTACCCATATGGCGAAAGTACCTATGGACATCAACAGCCATAGGGAATTGGCGACATTTCAAGTGGCAAATCTCCAAAACCATGAAGTCATTTTAGGAATGCCATGGTTACGAACGCACAATCCCACAATTGATTGGGATCAGAAAAAGATCACGTTTAACAGCGAACGATGTACGACATGGTGTCTCAACAGTTCGCCCGTTGCGTATGCAGTACCAGAGGATGAAGCCCTGGAAGAAAACCTCGTCACCAAGTACTCAGAAGTACAAGTGGAGGGGAACGCACGAGTCCAAGTTCAGAGACTATCTGCTCAGGCTAGAATGCCTACGAAAGGATCGAAGGAGGCGGCAGGACACGACCTGTACGCCAACGAGCAAGTCTGTATACTTGCAGGAGAACAAAAAACGGTTCGAACCGGGATAGCCATCAGACTACCTCAAAATACCTACGGACGCATCGCTCCGCGAAGTGGATTAGCAGTCAAACATAGACTCACAACAAACGCGGGGGTAATAGACGCAGATTATACCGGGGAAATAAAGGTGGTCTTGGTCAATCAAGGTATCAACCAGTTCCAAGTGGAACAAGGCGATCGAATCGCACAATTGATTATTGAAAAAGTCAACGTGGAAGAACTACAGGAAGTTCAAGAACTAAAAAGAACGAGTCGAGGAACCAAAGGATTCGGAAGCACAGACGGTTCGGGGAAAGACAGAAAACCGATTCACATATGCGAAATATCGGCCAAAGCATTCGGAATTTTTACCGAAGAGGGGAGACAACGGGTATCCTACGATGGGACACAGTCCACGACGAAATTTATCTGGAAAAAATTAATATCAGTACCGAATTGGCAATCAAGGATAGACAAAAGAAGAAGGAGGAAGAAAGACACAACCTCCAAGAGACGATACCAAAAGAATATCACGAATACCTCGATGTGTTCGAAAAAGGAGAAAAGACAACACTACCCCCACATCGGAAAGGAATCGACTTGGGAATCGACCTGGAACCTGGGGAAGAAGTACCGGACAAAAAGATATATCCCCTCAGCTATGACGAGATTCAAGAACTGCACAAATACATCAAGCAGAATGAAGCGAGAGGATGGATAAGAGAAGTGAAGGCTGAAAGAGCCTCACCAATTATGTTCGTCAAGAAAAAGGATGGAAGCCTACGGTTATGTGTGGACTATCGAGGGCTCAACGAAGTTACAAAAAAGGACCGATACCCGTTACCACTAATAGGCGAAGCATTGGACCGGTTGAGCACCGCCAAATACTTCACGAAGTTGGACATCAAGGATGCCTACCACAACATCAGAATAAGGGAAGGCGACGAACATAAAACAACTTTCAGCAGCAAGTTGGGAACTTACGAATATCTGGTGGTACCATTTGGACTATGCAATGCACCGGCCGCGTTCCAAAAATGGATCAACAGAGTACTACTACGATACATCGATATGTGTTGTATAGTATATCTGGACGACATCCTCATATACTCAAACAACCTAAAACAACACCAAAAGGACGTCAAAAACATACTGAAAGCTCTTCGACCATCAGGAATGAAGGTCAAACCTTCAAAATGCGAATTCCATAAAAAGGAAACGGAATACCTAGGATTCGTGGTCAGCCAAGAAGGAGTCAAAGTGGACACAGTCAAAACTCAAGCAATATGGGAATGGCAACCGCCAAAGACAAAAACCGAAATCCAACGATTCTTGGGATTCTGCAACTTTTATCGGAGGTTCATCCAAGGATTCAGCAGAATAGCAAAACCACTATACGAAAGAACACATAAAAAATACGATGGCAAATGGAAATGGGAAACCGAAGAAGAACAAGCTTTCGATGGACTCCGAAAAGCACTCACCACGACTCCGGTGCTAGTACACTTCGATCCCAGGAGACCTATCAAAATCGAAACGGACGCGTCGAAATACGTATGCTCAGGCATACTATCACAACAATGTGAAGATGGGAAATGGAGACCCGTGGCTTATCGATCCAAAGGAATGAGGGATGCGCAACTCAACTATGACGTACACGACAAAGAATTATTAGCCGTGGTACAAGCTTTCGAGGAATGGAGAAGATATACCCAAGGAAGCAGATATCGCATTCAAGTCTTTACCGACCACAAGAACCTTACAACGTTCATGACCACCAAGGCCTTAACGGATAGACAAAGGCGATGGGTAAGGAAGTTGAGCCAATACAACTTCAGGATCATATATCGACCAGGAAGAGAAGGGGGAAAACCAGATGCCCTCACAAGAAGAACAGGGGACATACAAACCCTGAAGGAAAAACACCTGGCGAAACAGGAAGGAATACTACTACCCAAAGAACAATTCTGGGAAGAAGCAACAATCGAAGAAATGGAACTAACGGAGTTCCACGACAAAGACGAGGAAACGATACGAGAAACATCAAAACAGACGAAGGAATCCAAACTATTAGACGAGCTTTGGAAACGGGAGAAAAGGAGCTGAAAGGAGTTGCACTAGGGCTATGCCAATGGAAGGACGGATACCTATGGTATCAAGGAAAAATATGGGTCCCCGAACACGAAGAGATAAGAACGACTCTTATCTCAAAACATCACGATCAACCACAAGCGGGACATGGAGGAACGGCAAAAACTACCGAGCTTATCGGAAGACGATATTACTGGCCAAAGATAAGAGAAACTATCAAAAGATACGTCAAGAATTGCGACACATGTCAAAGGACCAAAGTCATACGACATGCACCATACGGACTCCTCCAGTCAAACGAAGCACCAGACCGACCTTGGAAATCGATCGCAATGGATTTTATCACAGACCTTCCAAAATCAGAAGGACATGATACGATACTAGTCGTCATCGATCGTCTGACCAAAATGAGTCACTTTATTCCATGCAGAAAAAATCTGGACGCACGGCAATTTGCAAAACTGTTTATGAAAGAAATAGTCAGGTTGCATGGGATACCACGAGACATCATCACCGATAGGGGAACGATATTCACGTCAGACCTATGGAAAAAGACAACGGAAGAACTCGGAATCGAGCGAAGATTAAGCACAGCGTTTCATCCTCAAACGGACGGACAAACAGAAAGGACGAACGCGATATTGGAACAATATCTCCGAGCATATATCAACTACCAACAAGACGATTGGTGTGGATATCTGCCACTAGCAGAGTTTGCATACAACAACGGATATCAAGAAACAATCAAGAACACGCCCTTCTTTGCAAACTACGGAATCAACCCCGAATACGAGATGATAGGACACCTCATCCAAGGAAACCAAAAGAAACCAGAAGAAATGACTCAACTACATGAGTCATTACGAAACGAAATGGTGGCAGCCCAATTACGACAAAAAGAATATTACGATCGACACCGAAAACCCGATCCGAACTTACAATCAGGAGATAAAGTGTGGTTACTACCCGAAATATCAAGACCACGAGACCATCAAAGAAACTGGATTACAAGAAAATCGGACCATTCAAAATCTTGACAAAGATTGGAACGAGCGCTTATAAGCTGGACCTACCGCCATCAATGGCAATACACAACACATTCCACATCTCACTGCTCGAACCTTACCAAGACAACCGATTTCCTTCCCAAATTCAAGAACCCCCTCCGCCTATCGAAATCGAAGGCGAACAAGAATACGAACTCGACGAAATAATCGACTCTCGACTCCACTTCGAAAAGCTCCAATACCGAGCTAAGTGGAAAGGATACTCACCAGAACACGACAAAGTCTGGTACCCCTCAGAAAACTTCAACAACGCACAACATGCAATCTTCCACTTCCACCAACGATACCCAAGTAAGCCAAGACTGGGTAGAGCTCAAAATCGAGCTCAAGCCAGACCAAGGATGGGGAGACAAGGAGTCCAAGCCAGGGCCATTTCCGCCTACTAGCCCGGGCTACAACATGCCAACGGAACAGGAACTGAACGAAAGACAAGCGAAGGCCATTGAAACGGCAAAACACAATGGACTATCGTGGACGGCATGTTATGACGACGGGTGCTTCGTGCACATGAGCGAGAAACAAGGACAGGGGTGGTACCCACAAGAACCAAGAAAAAAAACGAACCTCGAACGAAGAACACAAAAAGGTACATTGGGAACAATGTTTTCGAAACGACTGCCGGTCTCATAAGAACGAGAAGATCAAAGCCGGCTACTACCCGAGGTCGGAAGGAAGAAAGGAACCCCTTACGAAAAGGGACGAAAAAACAGGAAAGCGAGAGAAACCGTGAGGACACGGTTGGCTGAAGAGGGGGGCGAAAATTCAGAAACAACGACGGTTCCGGACCCGGAAAGTCTACGAAGGCAGATTGACGAACTGCTGGATGAACGAGACCGCCTCCAA
The DNA here is from genome assembly GCA_003070745.1 of Tuber borchii. Lineage (NCBI taxonomy): Eukaryota > Fungi > Ascomycota > Pezizomycetes > Pezizales > Tuberaceae > Tuber > Tuber borchii. The sequence continues at coordinate 238,979 of NESQ01000010.1, forward strand.
GAACGACTGAAGGACCAACGATTGTTGATTGAAGATCAACAAACAAAAATCTCGGAACAACAACGAGCCCTGGAGGTTGGGAACCTCACCCTCGAAGTTGTGCGCAAGAGGTGGAGGACTCCGAAGATGTTATTCGGAGAATGCGAAGGGAAGCAAAACGTTTGGGAAGTCGGGTGACGGATCTAGGGCTTTGAGCATCGAGGGACCGATGCTAGGGGGAGAGGGAGCTAATGTCACAAACGGTGACTAGCAAGAGAGGTTTTCACATGACTCATACTTATGAGTCATAGGTTTAGGTATTTTCACATGACTACGCAATAGCGTGTCATTCCTTTGTTATGATTGGTTTATTGTTTTGACATGACTCACGATTGTGGTCATATGATTATGACTTTCGCACATGACTTGTAATTACGAGTCATGGGTTTTACGCATGTGACGCAAGTCGCGCACATGATAGGTTTATTGTGTTTTGATTTGTTAGTTGTTAGTGCGCAGTGACTCGTATGAGTCAGCTGATGGATTTCACACTATGACTCACTTATGAGTCATAGGGGCATGTGATGCGAAGGATGAGTCATGAGTTGCGGGAAGAACGGTTATAAAAGAGAGCCCTTACGGCCTCTTAGTTTAGACACGAACCATCTCCTCTACACCTCCGGCGATTGAAATCTCAACACCACGAGAAATCATCGTCAACATCCTCTCTCCAACGCACTCTCAGTGAGCTGCACCCCCCCCTATGATAGATTCGGACTTGGGCACCCGTTTCTTAGGGACTGTCCCATCCCCCTTTCGCTTTTGTTTCGCGTCCTCGCTTAGCATTTGCACGGTCGGCAACACCCTCGCGTCCATGTTACAGACGGCTGGGATCACGGTTCGCAGTAAGAGAAAACTTTTCACAAGGCCACGGTCGATTTCTCTACTCTCTTCGATTACGTTTCGCTTGAGGCTGCCTAGTCAGACACGCACACGTTTCCGATAGTTCCTACGATACTTGGGTCTACCCCTCCTCTCCTCCGCTGGTTTCGTCCCGTGGCTCGGTTACAGCCAAACATCCTCTCATTAGCTGGCACTCTTACTGCCACTTCCCCTGGGTTCACCCCTTCCCCGTGGCTCGGCTCGGCCACAGCCCTCGGTTACGCTCGGTCATGGTATTGCACTGCCTCCTTGGACGATGTCAACGCCTTGGGTTACGGAGTAATGTGATGGATCTGCTTGGGTTTAGCGTTTACTGTCCCCCCGTTCTGTGTTCTGTAGTTTTTGGCTGAATTTTCACGGTCGGGTTTCTGTTAGAGTACTCTGGGATATTAGTGTGGTTTCTTTTGTTTATGTCAAGGGGGAGTTTTCGGGTCCGGTTTTCCTGTTGTCTCCTGCTTGTCGTGTTTGATGATTTATTTCTATTGTCTACTTAGCCGATGGGGGTTTTTTGTCTTCGCGGCGAGATCGTGCGGTTGGTTCCATACCAGAGGGGCTTGGGATGATGGTTTTTTCCGGTGGACCGAGGTGGATTTCTTTACACAGGGGGTTTTTCCTTACCATAGCTTACCGCTGCACGTAGCCTTTGTACCCCGTAGTTGAATACAATCAAAGCGCATGATACAAAAAAAAAAAAAAAAAAAAAAAGAAAAAAGGCCTCTTAGTTTAGAGTTCTTCACGCAATCATCTAAGTTATTTCCTTACAATATACACTACCTTATCTTTATACTTTATCGGGACGGAGACATAGTGTCTCTCACGAGCTTAGCGATATATTGTACGAGACAGGAGTCTGTATACTCAGCTGTCGTTGTTCGTACGAATCTAAGATAGTACGATTACTAGCGAGAGAAAGGTTACCTGCTGCAAGTATAGCCCGAACGGAAGAGGATTGTAACAGCCCCCCACCCTACGACCTGCATGTTGCGTTTGTAAAATCTCCGTAAAAAGTTTACGAAGCGCGAAGTATGTTGGATTTTTCCTATATTTTTATGTTTTTGACAGGCGAGGCCGATGGTTTGTGGCTTCACTACTTAGTACTATCAGGGCGTGGGAAATGGTTTCTTTTGTTATATGTTTTTGCTTTATAGGTTTTGTTTTTTCCATAGCCACCGCTACATGAAGCTTTTTGTACCTTAAAACAATGAACGCATGATATAAAAAAAAAAAAAAAAAAAAGGCCTCTTGGTTTAGAGTTCTTCACGCAATCAGCTAAGTTATTTTCCTACAATATACTTTTATCTCTACTACCAGGCTGAGACTATAGTGTCTCTCACGAGCTTAGCGATATACTGTACGAAACCGGAGTCTGTATACTCAGCGATTATTATTCGTGTGTACGGAAGATAGGGTGATCACTATCAGAAGAGAGGTTACCTGCTGCAAGTATCGCCTGAAGGAAAGAGGATTGTTACATTCGATTGCGTCACATACGCAGCACTTAACCAAGAACAAAAAAGACGGAATCACCACAAGAAGATAACATAGAAGTAGCGGTATTCGATACTACTACACTAGGAGAAGCACTCAACCAGACACTAGGAGAATCAAGGGCAACGAGCCCAGATACACCAGAACCAGCATCATCAGTGGGATCAGAAGCAACTACACTACCAGGAGGAACCCGACGAAAGACAATGTCACTAGCAACAGGAGCAGCGAACACCGGGGAAGGAGGAACAGCAGGCGCGGAAAATACCGGTACCCAGGTACTGGAACTTACCACGGAACAACTCCAGCAAATCATAGCAAACCTCCAGGAGTCAACCGAAGACCGAAAATTAAGGAACCAGCAACGTTCACAGGAGAAAGAACCAAACTCAGAGGATGGCTGGCACAGCTTAAAGTTTACTTCACAGCTATGGGATGGACTGAAGGCCACCATACCGACAGAATCTTATACACATCGAGCCTTTTAAGGGGAGATGCAGGAGCATGGATAACACCATACGCGGAAGGACGACTCTCTCATGAGTGGGAAACATGGGAAGCGTTCGTGGACGAAGTCAAAAATCAATTCGGAGCTATCGATGCTATGGGAGAAGCAAGACTCAAGATACAAAAACTACGACAAGGAAACAGAACCATGACAGAATACTGGAACGAATTCAGACTCGCAGCTACAGAAGCAGAATTGGACGACCATACAGCAGGAGAATGCCTACTCACGGGCATGAATGCAACACTCCAAGAAGCATGGGGAACGGACAGTGGTGATTATGTCAACACAGAAACACTGGCCAAATGGGCAATCAAGAAGGAAACCAAGCTAGCCACGATCAAACACATACAAAAAAAGGGCACCACAGAAAGGACTACTAGTGCCCCACAAAACCTGAATGGAACATTCAGACCAACCAATAGTACGACCCCAGAAGGAGACCCGATGGACTTGGATGCAACAAGACGAAACCCAAGGCTACACCCAGAGGAATTTAAAAGAAGGATAAGGGAGAAACTATGCCTCAAATGCGCAGGGGCAGGACATCAAGTACGAAATTGTGACAGACCAAGAGACGGAAGGAACTATACAACGACATCCAAACAAGGACAATTTCCGAGAAGGGTGGGACCTTGGGCGGCGAAACCAAGCATCAAAGAAATCGAGGTTAAGGAGGACCCTGAACAATCGGGAAACGACGAAAGTCCCCAGTAAAAGATGGTACTAGGGACAGACTGGAACGAAAACCCATCATCATGGAAAACTACTACGTGGCACTCAACTACACGGAATCACTTGAACGAGAAAATGATCATATCATGATTAAGATACAACTACACGGAAAGCAGGAGTCAGTTATGATAAACGCAATGATAGATTCAGGGGCCACTGAAGACTTCATTGACGAAGGCATATGTGCCAAACACAGAATTGCGAAAACAAAGGCCAAGAAAAGAAGAGAGATTTACCTTGCAGATGGAAAATCAAGCGCTATGGGTCCAGTTACCCATTTGGCGAAAGTACCTATGGACATCAATAGCCATAGGGAATTGGTAACTTTTCAAGTGGCAAATCTCCAGAACCACGAGGTTATTCTAGGAATGCCATGGTTACGAAGGCATAATCCCACGATTGATTGGGACCAAAAGAAGATTATCTTCAACAGCGAACGATGTACGACATGGTGTCTCAACAGTTCGCCAGTTGCATATACAGTACCAGAAGACGAAGCACTGGAAGAAAACATCCTTAGTAAGTACTCGGAGGTACAGGTGAAAAGGAATAAAAGAATCCAAGTTCAAAAATGTTCTCCTCAGGCTAGGATGCCTACGAAAGGATCGAAAGAGACAGCAGGACACGACCTGTATGCCAACGAGCAAGTCTGTATACTTGCGGGAGAACAAAAATTGGTCGGAACTGGAATAGCCATCGGGCTACCTCAAAACACCCACGGACGCATCGCCCCGCGAAGTGGTTTAGTAGTCAAACACAGAATCACAACCAACGCGGGGGTAATAGACGTGGATTACACCGGGGAAATAAAGGTGGTCCTGGTTAACCAGGGGACTAACCAGTTCCAAGTAGGACCAGGCGATAGGATCGCACAACTGATCATCGAAAAGATCAATACGGAAAAATTACAGGAAGTACAAGAACTGCAAAGGACGGATCGAGGAACAAAAGGATTCGGAGGCACGAGCAAAACCGAGAAAGACAAAAAACCAATCGGCATCAACGAAATATCAGCAAAAGCATTCGGAAGCTTCTAACGAAGAGGAGAGACAACGGGCATCCTAAGATGGGACCCAGTCCATGACGAGATCTACCTAGAAAAGATCAACCTTAGCACCGAACTGGCAATCAAGGAAAAACAAAGAAAGAAGGAGGAAGAAAAACATTACCTCCAAGAAATGATACCAAGCGAATATTATAAATACCTCGATGTGTTCGAAAAAGGAGAAAAAACAACATTACCACCCCATCGAAAAGGAATCGACCTAGGCATCGACCTGGAACCAGGAGAGGGAGTACCAGACAAGAAGATATATCCGCTCAGCTACGACGAGATTCAGGAATTGCACAAATATATCAAGCAAAACGAAGCAAGAGGATGGATAAGAGAAGTGAAGGCTGAAAGAGCCTCACCAATCATGTTCGTCAAGAAAAAGGATGGAAGCCTACGATTATGCGTGGACTACCGAGGACTCAATGAAGTTACAAAAAAGGACCGATATCCTTTACCATTGATAGGCGAAGCGTTGGATCGATTGAGCACCGCCAAATATTTCACAAAACTGGATATTAAGGACGCCTACCACAACATCAGAATACGAGAAGAAGACGAACATAAGACAACTTTCAGCAGCAAGTTAGGAACTTACGAATATTTGGTTGTACAATTTGGACTCTGCAATGCACCGGCCGCATTCCAGAAATGGATCAACAGGGTACTACTACGATACATTGACATGTGTTGTATAGTATATTTGGATGATATCCTAATATATTCGAATAACCTGAAACAACATCAGAAGGATGTCAAAAATATACTGGAAGCTCTCAGACCATCAGGAATGAAGGTCAAACCTTCGAAATGCGAATTCCATAAAGAGGAAACGGAATACTTGGGATTCATGGTCAGCCAAGAAGGAGTCAAAGTCGACACGGTCAAGACTCAAGAAATATGGGAATGGCAACCGCCAAAGACAAAAACTGGAATTCAACGCTTCCTAGGATTCTGCGACTTTTATCGAAGATTTATACAAGGATTCAGCAGAATAGCAAAACCATTATACGAACGAACACATAAAAAATATGACGGCAAATGGAAATGGGAAACAGAAGAACAACAGGCATTTGACAAACTTCGAACGGCACTCACCACGACTCAGGTACTAGTACATTTTGATCCGACACGTTCTATCAAAATTGAGACAGACATGTCGAAATATGTATGCTCGGGCATAATATGACAACAATGCAAAGACGGAAAATGGAGACCGATAGCCTACAGGTCCAAAGGGATGAAAGACGCTCAGCTCAACTACGATGTACACGACAAAGAATTATTAGCCGTGGTACAGGCGTTCGAAGAATGCAGAAGATATACTCAAGGCAGCCGATATTGCATTCAGGTTTTTAGCGACAATAAAAACCTTACAACATTCATGACGACCAAGGCCCTGACGGGCAGACAAAGACGATGGGTCCGGAAGCTGAGCGAATACAATTTCAGAATCATATATCGACCAGGAAGAGAAGGGGGAAAACCAGATGCCCTCACAAGAAGGACAGAAGACATACAAACCCTGAAAGAGAAACATTTATCGAAACAAGAAGGAATATTACTGCCTAAGAAGCAGTTCTGGGAGGAAGCAGCAATCGAAGAAATGGAACTAAGCGAATTCTACGACAAAGACGAAGGAACGATACTAGAAGCGTCAAAAGCAGACGAAGAGATCCAAAGAATCAAACAGGCTCTGGAAGCGGGGGATAAAGAACTAAAAGGGGTAGCCTTAGGGCTATGCCAATGGAAAGATGGATACCTATAGTACCAAGGAAGGATATGGATTCCCGATAATGAAGGAATAAGGACGACTCTTATCTCCAAACACCAAGACCAACCATGAGCGGGACATGGAGGAACCGCAAAAACTACCGAACTCATCGGAAGACAATACTATTGGCCAAAGATAAGAGAGACTATCAACAGATATGTTAAGAATTGCGACACATGTCAGAGGACCAAAATTGTACGACATGCACCATATGGTCTTCTACAATCAAACGACGGACCAGACAGACCTTGGAAGTCGATCGCCATGGATTTTATCACAGACCTTCTGAAGTCCGAAGGGTATGACACAATACTAGTCGTCATTGACCGCATGACCAAAATGAGTCATTTCATTCCATGCAAAAAGGATTTGGATGCACGGCAATTTGCAAAACTGTTCATGAGGGAGATAGTCAGGTTACACGGACTACCACGAGATATCATCACAGATAGAGGAACACTATTCACATAGGACATATGGAAGAGGACAATGGAAGAACTCGGGATCGAGCGAAGACTAAGCACGGCGTTTCACCCTTAAACGGATGGACAAACAGAAAGAACAAACGCGATACTGGAACAATATCTCCGAGCATATATCAACTACCAACAAGACGATTGGTGTGGATATTTGCCACTAGCAGAATTTGCATACAACAACGGATATCAAGAAACAATAAAGAACACACCCTTTTTCGCAAACTACGGAATCAACCCCGAATACGAGATGATAGGACATCTGATCCAAGGAAGTCAAAAGAAACCAGAAGAAATGACTCAACTACATGAGTCATTACGAAACGAAATGGTTGCAGCACAATTACGACAAAAAGAATATTACGATCAACACCGAAAACCAGATCCGAACTTACAATCAGAAGATATGGTGTGGTTACTACCACGAAATATCAGGACCACGAGACCATCGAAGAAACTGGACTATAAGAAAAGTGGACTATGCAAAGTCTTGGCAAAAATTGGAACAAGCGCTTATAAGTTGGACCTACCGCCATCAATGACAATACACAACACATTCCACATCTCACTCCTCGAACCTTACCAAGACAACCGATTTCCCTCACAAATTCAAGAACCTCCTCCGCCTATCATAATCGAAGGCGAACCAGAATATGAACTCAACGAAATCATCGACTCTCGACTCCACTACCATCAGCAAAAAAACAGCCTGCCCCCTGTCCCTCGTGTCATTGAGTTTTACGTTTTGGCATATCGTGAGTCCTATGATCGCGATATTAACAATCCCGTTAGTTTGACTAAAGAAGATGATATTAATTCTGTTTTCTGCAAAATATGAGCAATTTTTATTAAGAACTCACGGACTTTTTACATGCCAAAGTTGAGAAATGTGAGTTCATAACATACAACTTTGTAATGTAAAATGTCTATGAGATATTGATAAAAATAGCTCATATTTTGCTAAAATTAAGATTTGTATCTGATGATTACGGGACACAATCAGAGGCATCATGATTAACTGGGGTCACTCGTGAATAGCCAAAACGTAAAACTCAACGACATGGCTCACTGTGGAGCACAAAAGACAGATTTTTTTTTTGCTGATGACGGAAAGCTCCAATATCGAGCCAAGTGGAAAGGATACTCACCAGAACACGACAAAGCTTGGTACCCTTCGGAAAACTTTACCAACGCCCAACATGCAGTCCAACAATTCCACCAACGATACCCAGGTAAGTCAAGACTGGGTAGAACTTAAAGTCGAACTCAAACCTGACCAAGGCTGGGGAGACAACAAGTCCAGTCCATGGCCATTTCCGCCTACTAGCCCGGGCTACAACATGCCAACGGAACAAGAACTGGACGAAAGACAAGCAAAGGCCATTGAAACGGCAAAATACAATGGACTATCATGGACAGCATGCTACCACGATGGGTGCTTCATGCACCTTAGCGAGAAACAAGGACAAGGGTGGTACCCACAAGAACCAAAACGGAAAGGACGAACCTCGAACGAAGAACACAAGAAGATACATTGGGAACAATGTTTTCGAAACGATTGCCGGTCTCATAAGAATAAGAAAATCAAAGCCAGCTACTACCCGAGGTCAGAAGGCAGAAAGGAAGCCCTTACACAAAGGGACGAAAAGACAAGAAAGGCAAGAGAAACCGTGAGGACACGGTTGGCTATGGAGGGGAGCGAAAATTCAGAAACGACTACGGCTCTGGACCCGGAAAGTCTAAGAAGACAAATTGACGAACTGCTAGACGAACGGGACTGCCTCCAAGAACGGCTAAAGGACCAACGATCGTTGATCGAAGATCAACAACACAAAATATCGGAACAACAACGAGCTCTAGAGGTCGGCAACCTCACTCTCAAAGTTGTACGCAAGAGGTGGAGAGACTCCGAAGATGTTATTCGGAGAATGAGAAGAGAGGCGAGACGTTTGGGAAGTCGGGTGACGGATTTAGGACTTTGAGCATCGAGGGACCGATGCTAGGGGGAGAGGGAGCTAATGTCACAAACGGTGACTAGAAGGAGAGGTTTTCACATGACTTATACTTAAGAGTCATAGGAATTAGTATTTCACATGACTGCGCGATAGCGTATCATTCCTATGTTATAATTGGTTTATTATTTTACCAAAGACTCACGATTGTGGTCATATGATTATGACTTTCGCACATGACTCATAGTTACGAGTCATGGGTTTCACGCGTGTGATGCGAGTTGAACACATGATGAGTATATTATGTTTTGATTGGTTAGTTGTTATTACGCTGCGACTCGTACGAGTCAGCTGATGGATTTCACACTATGACTCACCTATGAGTCATAGGGGCGCATGATGCGAAGGATGAGTCATGAGTTGCGGGAAGAACGGTTATAAAAGAGAGCCCTTACGGCCTCTTGGTTTAGACACGAACCATCTCCTCTACTCACGAACCATCTCCTCTACACCTCCGGTGATTGAAATCTCAACACCACGGGAAATCATCGTCGGATCCAACCATTCTCCAACGCACTCTTAGTGAGCTGCACCCTCCCCCTATGATAGATTCGGACTTGGGCACCCGTCTCTTAGGGCCTGTCCCATCCACCCCTTCGCTTTTGTTTCGCGTCTTCGCTTAGCATTTGCACGGTCGGCAACACCCTCGCGTCCATGTTACAGACGGCTGGGATCACGGTTTGCAGTAAGAGAAAACTCTTCATCAGGCTACGGTCGATTTCTCTACTCTCTTCGATTACGTTTTGCTTGAGGCTGCCTAGTCAGACACGCACACGTTTCCGATAGTTCCTACGATACTTGGGTCTACCCCTCCTCTCCTCCGCTCGGTTCCGTCCCGTGGCTCGGTTACAGCCAAACATCCGCTCATTAGCTGGCATTCTTACTGCCACTTCCCCTGGGTTAACCCCCCTCCCCCGTGGCTCGGCTCGGCCACAGCCCTCGGTTACGCTCGGTCATGGTATTGCACTGCCTCCTTGGACGATGTCAACGCCTTGGGTTACGGTGTAATGTGATGGATTTGTTTGGTTTTAGCGTTCCCTGTCCCCCCGTTCTGTGTTCTATAGTTTTGGCTGAATTTTCACGGTCGGGTTTCTGTTAGAGTACTCTGGGATATTAATGTGGTTTCTTTTGTTATTATGTCAAGGGGGAGTTTTCGGGTCCGGTTTTCCTGTTGTCTCCTGCTTGTCGTGTTGGTGATTTATTTCTGTTGTCTACTTAGCCGATAGGGGTATTTTTGTCTTCGCGGCGGGATCGTGCGGTTGGTTCCACACCAGAGGGACTTGGGATGATGGTTTTTTCCGGTGGTCCGAGGAGGATTTCTTTGCACAAGGGGTTTTTCCTTACCATAGCTAACGCTGCACGTAGCCTTTGTACCCCGTAGTTGAATACAATCAAAGCGCATGATACAAAAAAAAAAAAAAAAAAAGGCCTCTTGGTTTAGACAAGCTTCTCGCCCTCTACTTTCCCCCCCCTACATTTCTAAACTCTTCTACAAACCCGTTTTGCTTCCGGGACACACACCACCTCCCCCCCGCCCCTCTCCGTCCTATGTCGGAAATACCCCCCATCCCCCCAGGCAATCAAGAGCTGGCGGCCGCCATCTCACGATCCTCCACACCTCGCAACCTCCAGGTCCCCCCCTCCCCCTCCCCAGTCCCCAGGCCCACACCCCCCCTTGCCTTCCTCGCGGACATCTTTCGGCAAACGAGGGATGAGCTGCGCCTCCCCCCCAACCTGGTCCCCGACCTCTCTAACTCCAGCCTCCAGTCCATCACCCCCGGTGAAGGTTCCATCCTCTCTATCCTTTGCTCGACAGTCTCCGGCATAGTAGCAATCACTACACAACTCAAGGCCATCACCAAACAAATTGACGACCTCAGAAATGAGAACGGCGAACTCCGCTCACAAATCCACGACCTCTCCTCCCACATCACAAACGCTTCGGTAACCCCGGAAGATCTCACCCCCATCACCTCAGCCCTTCGTGACCTGTCACATAGGGTCTCAGCCCCCACACCAGCACCACCCCCCCGCCCCCCGGCCCCGGCTAAAACCACTCAACCCCCTCACCCCCCCAACCGAGGCGCCCCACAAGGCCCCACCACCCAGCAAAAATCCCTCATTTCCCCCCCCCTCCCCCCCTCCTCGCACCAGTAAACCCTGCAATTCACTGCCCATACTACGATACAAGACTCGGAAAAATGTTCGGCAACCCCGAGCTTTACGCCAAGGCTTTCCCCCACTCCTGGGAGGCGGAGCAATTCCGCGCCGGAGAATACGACCTGTCAGCTTTCACAGACGCTACCCTGCACCCGGACTACAAGCCCAAAACCAACCATCATACGCCCAGGCGGCCGGCTCCGGAGGAAAGGGCGGAAAAAAGAAGCCCAAGCAAACGAAAGCCACAGAGGTTGCGAGCAACGAGGACAGAGACTCAAAAACCTCTGCCCCTCCCCTCCCCTTCGCTTCTAGACGCTTCTTTGCCCCTCGCTCCTCCCATGCCCCTCACGCCCTTTCGAGACGTATCGCCCGTTCCCTCCCCGACATCGTCGCCAATGCCCTCACAGATTCAAACTGCCTCCTCCCAAAGGGCTTTTTTGCAAAAGTCAACGACTGAGGAGCAGTCTCGCTCACCTGCACTGAGCCACACACGCCCGCTTCTTCCTATGCCCCCTACTTCGACGTCCTCACAAGGCGCCTCAACCAGGCCTTTCCAACAGGCGACAACCCCTGGCTCCCCTTCTGCCTCGCCCCAACCGCTGTACAGCTGGTCATACACAGCATCCCCACCGATGAAATGCCCGAAGACGACGAGCAACTCTACCCCCATCTCAAAGCATCTATTGGTTTCGCGAAAGCGGTCCAAATCCAATCCGCCAGGTACCTTAACCCTGACCGAGCTACTCGAACCGCCAAAGAAGCGCTTTCGGTGGTCGTCTCCGTTGACCCCGTCGACGTTCCTACTCTCACACAATCTATCTTCCTCTACTTAGAACGCCGGAAGGTGGAAAAGGCTATCTCCGCCAACCGGTACACACAATGCTCCAACTGCTGCCGCTTCGGCCATGCCGCCGCGCGATGCAAGCAAAAACATCCATCCTGCCCCATCTGTGAGCTTCACCATACCAAAGCCGCTCACAGGTGCCAAAACCCCACCTGCCCCAAAGGGGGTAACGAAAGACCCGTGGCTGACTGCTGCCCGACCTCACCCCCCCACTGCGCCAACTGCGGCGACGACCACACCGCCTATGCTAAGGAATGCAAGTCCCGCCCCATCCCCCCCGCCCGCCCCGAGCCACCCCCGGAGTCTGTCGGCTCCTCCGCATCCTCGGACAGTCAAGAGTCCATGGATGTGGAAGAGGATGGCGTGCCAGCACCCACTGCTTCCCAGGCCCACCCAACCTCCGATCCTGGCCCTGCCACCCCCGCCCCGTAACCGCCGTTCATGTGCCACCTACAGGGGCGACGGGTCCTGCCCCCTTAGGCCCCCCCGCGCCCCCCGTAACTCCAGTCAACCGTCGGGGTCGTCCCCGCCATGATTAACGCCCAACCCCCTAGCAGAACCGAGGGGCCGGCCCTCTCGCCCAAGATCACACTCATTCAACACAACAGCCTGGGAAGCTGGGATGTGTTCCTTTCATTGTTTTCGTGATTTTCAATGCATCACCCTCCACAGCTGGTCTTTCTACAAGACCCTCCATCCTCCAAGGGCTTTTTACCCACCTTTAATGGGTACAAGTCCTTCGCCCCCCCTCGCCCCTCCCTAAGGTGGCCTGTTATATTTCTTTTGAATTTTTAAAAACCAACCCCGTACTTCCGGTGTTCACGCCGGACGTGGATGACTACATGCAAATTGATATTTACACCCCCTCAGGCTGCTTCGGCACCAGTTTTCCTCACTTCCGCCTGGCAAACATTTATTCACGTTCCAGGTACCCTCAACCACACACGGTCAAACCAGACCAGATTTTCGTTTCTCTTAACGTCCCCTACCTTGTAGTAGGAGATTTCAATATTCACAGCCCCCGCACCGACCCCCTCCGCCTCCCCTCCTCTCAGGAAGCCTCCATTGCCGACCCCTACTTCGACAAAGCCGATGACCTTAGCTTTACCTGCATCAACACCCCGGGGGAGTACACTCGGTACCCCCTCTCTGGCCCCCACAGACCTAGTGTCATAGACCTAGCCGTTGCTAACCCCGCAATGTTTCCTTTCGTATACAACTGGAATACCTCAGCTCTACCCTCCACCGGGTCGGATCACGTCCCCATCTCCATCTCCCTTTCAGCTCCCCTGCGAAACGCCCCTCCCCCCCAGGCAAAATGGGATCTCCTGGACTGGACAGCCCTGGAACCTACCCTCGAGGCCTTTCGCGTCCCCCCTCCCCCCCCACACCCCTCCCCTCAGCAGTTTGACGCCTGGTTCTCGGCCTCTCTGTCCTGCCTAACCTCAACGCTTAGAACGGCTGCCCCCACATCAAGACCATCGTCCAAGTCCAAACCTTGGTGGACCCCCCTCCTCACCGCGCTCCGAAAGGAGTACAACAAAGCCACGAGAAAAGCAAAAAAACTACAAACCACACAAGCAAGGGAGACAGCCAGGCTCTCCAGGAATGGTTACTTCAAAGCCATCAAGCGCGCCAAGTCCACATACTGGGCTGATTTCCTAGCCAAAACCACCCCCAACAACATCTGGACCGCCAAGAAACTTGTCACTCCCAGGCAAGCGACGAGGTTCCCATCCCTCCCAGACGCAAACGACCCCACCTCCATCAACAACGCCCTCCTCGCCCACTTCTTTCCGCCTCGGACCGAACCCCCACCCAGGGGGCGGCTCTCACCCGTTCCCAACGCGCCCCCCCTCACCAAAGACGAAATCTCCTCGGCCCTTGCCAGATCCTCGCCCTCCTCGGCCCCAGGACCTGACGAAATACCCTACTCCGTTTGGAAACACATCCACAAGCACTACCCCGACATACTTCTAGATCTCCTAGGCCCCCTCCCGACATATGGGTACCACCCCCCTTCGCTGAAAATGGCCAACGGTGTCGTCTTGGACAAACCGGGCAAAGCCTCCTACGACTCCCCCGCCTCCTTCCGCATCATAGTTCTGCTAAAAACCGTCTCCAAGATCTTGGAAAGAGTTATGGCGGTCCGCCTATTCTCCCTTGCTAAGTCATCCGGCCTGCTCCACCCCAACCAATGCGGCTCGGTGCCAGGTCTTGGCACCTTCGACGCCTGCACCACCCTGGTCCACGAAGTTAAAACCCTCCAGCGCACCCACCGCAAGGTATCCTCCCTCTTCCTTGACATCAAGGCCGGTTTCGACAATGTCGACGCCCTCACCCTCCGCAAACGCCTCCTGGACAAAAACACCCCCAGATACATGGTAGACTGGGTCTCCTCATTCCTCTCAGAACGAAGGTGTACCCTGGTCTACCAAGGCTCACCCAAGACCCCCTCCCCTGTCACAGTCGGAACGCCTCAGGGTTCCCCCATCTCCCCGCTCTTGTTCCTCATCTACGTGGCTCCCCTCCACACCGATATAAAAGGAGGCCTTATGCTCTCGTACGTCGATCACGCTCCGCGCCCCCTATTTTCCTGACCATAAGTTTTACAACACCACAGTTTCTAGTGCACGATCCCCACCAACACCTTTTTTCAAGTCATCACTCGGGCTCCGGCCCCCTTCGTCGCCATGGATCCCCTCGGTCCCCCTATCTCTCTTTTCCAGCCCCACTCTGGGCCCCCGTCTGCTACCCCCTCTATCGCTGAGTTCTCCCCAGAGGCTCGTTTTTTGGCCTCGCTCTTTGAACGCACTCGCGCCCTCATCAGTTTCACTCCTGAGCAGCTCCCCTCGTTGTCCCCCCAGGAATGTGACAATCTCTCGATTGCCGAAAGTTCTCTCGTCCCCCTGGTATGCGCCTCCCTCCACGCGGTTAACTCTCTCGGCACCCAGCTGGAGGAGCTCCGCTCCACAGTCCATGATCTGCAGTCCCAGGTCGCCAACTCCTCCCCGAACGAGCAACTTCGGGAAATCCGAAACGCCATACGTGACCTGTCACATAGGATGGCATCCCCCCCTGTTGCAAGTGCACCCCAGAAGGGGTCCCGGCCCCCTCCTCCCCCCCCTCCTCCTCCCTCCCACCCTGGTCCCTCAGGCTCGACCTATGTGCCCCCACCCGCGGGCTCCGCCCCCCCCCCCCCCCCATGCCCCCTCACAGGCAAAATCATACGCTCAGGTCATCCATGGTGGCACCTCGGAGTTCGATGCTGCGGTTAGGTCCAACAAGGCCAGATCCAAAGGCAAGGGCAAGAACTCTCCCCCTGGCACTTCTGCGAATAAGGTCGCGGCTGCTGCGCAAGACGCCTCTCAGAAGGGTCCTGCCCCCCTCCCCAGCGCTGCCAGAAGATTCTTTGCTCCCCGGACTTCCCACTGCCCTCATCCTCAGGAATCCTCCATTCGTGTTCGTTTTCCCGACATCGCCGCCTCTGTCCTCCGGGAAGCCGGCTCTGAACTGCCTAAGTCGTTCAGGGTCTCGGTCAGCCCAAAGGGGGCCGTCTCCCTCACTGTGGCCGACCCCTTGGTCCCCGCCTCCTGCTACGCTCCCTTCTTCGATGCCTTTTCGGCAAGACTTAACCAGTCCTTCCCCGTGAACAATAACCCATGGGAACACTTTCGCTATGCCCCCACCGACGTTCAGTTTGCCATCCACGGGATCCCCATGGACGCGCATCCCGAAACCGACGAGGAGCTCCACCCCCTCCTTCGTGCTGGCGTTGACAACGCCAAAAACCTAGTTATCACCCGCTCCCGTTTTCTGAATGCTGACCGCGCCTCCAGAACCGACGGAAAGAAAGCCTTCTCTGTGGTCGTCCACGTCCCCGCGGAACTTGCGTGGCGTATGACCGACCCCCCCCGCATCCTCCTCTTTGGCGACAATCGCGAAGTCAAGAGGGCCTACTCAACCAACGCCCAAAGCCAGTGCTACAACTGCTGGAAGTTTGGCCACTTGAAACCCCTCTGTAAAGAATCCACTGTTTGTCAGCTTTGCGGTGGTCCCCATTCAAAGGCGGACCATCGCTGCTCCAACCCCACTTGCCCTAAGGAAGGGAACTTCCGGCCGGTTCTGGGATGCTGCATTGCATCCCCTGCCAGATGCCCCAACTGCCACGGCCCTCACTCAGCCAGGGACAGAGACTGCCCCGAACGCCCCCCCGCCAGCCCCTCCTCGATGCCGCCCCCTGTTGACTCCGACGCTATGGATACGTCAGGATCTTCGAACCCCCCCCCAGCCCCAGCCCCAAGCACCCCTGAGCCCCGCCCCGGGATGCCTGGCGCGGACCCCCTGGTAACCCCGAGGCCGTTCCCCTCCGTGCCGCCCCTCCGATCCTCCTCAAGGACTGGACGCCCACTCCCCGATGTGGTCCCCAGCCCCTCCCCCGCCCCTAGAGACACTTCGGCCTCGCGCCGGTAAATGTCTCACAACCCTGATGACCACCTGAGGGGGCAGGCCCCCCTCCGTTCCTTTCATCTCGTTCAACACAACTGCTTAGGGAGCTGGAATGTGTTTCTTTCCTTGTTTAATTCGTTTGATAAAATTTCTAACTACCCATCTGTGGTGGCCCTTCAAGACCCTCCTTTTTGGAAGGGTTGTCTTCCTAGCTTTCAAGGTTTTGTGAGCTTCTTTCCTGTGTCTTCCTCCCCCAAACCCAAGGTTGCGTTTTATGTTTCATTGGACTTTCAAAGAGAGGTCTCTGTTCTTCCCGTTTCCATGGGTAGATCGGATTTGTTTTCACTTGATGTGTTTACTAAAGATCTGTTTGGTGCGGGGTTTCCTTCGTTTCGTATTTTAAATTTGTACAATCCTCCGGCCAAGAATCGGGGTACGGTTTCCATCCCCCCTCATTTGGCTTTTCCTATTCTTTCGACTCCCATCCTAGTGGTTGGGGACTTTAACTTACATCATCCTCTTGCTGATCCCTCCCGGCGCCACTCCTCTGAGGAGCTGGCTCTATCCTTTCCTTTTTTTCAGAGGGCGTCTGAACTGGGGTTTTCCCTGTTAAACACCCCTGGTGTTTTTACAAGGTTTCCCTTTGGTGGCACCTCCAGAGCTTCTGTTATTGATTTTGCTTTTGCTTCTCCTTTACTTCGTTCGTTTGTTCAAGGCTGGGATGTTTCCCTACCGTCTACTGGTTCAGATCATGTTCCTATCTCCATTCTTTTGCAACACCCGAAATTGCATCCTCCCACTCCGGCTCCCAACTGGGCTTTAACAGACTGGGGCGCCCTTTCCCCCCTCTTAGCTGACCTTGCAATCCCCCCGCCTGTTAATAACCCCCCTCGGGTCGCCCTCGAGGCCTGGTTTGACTCGTCTCTTCGCTCTGTAACTTCCCTGCTAGTCAGTCACACTCCACTCTCTCGCCCCTCAACCAGGTCCAAACCCTGGTGGTCCCCCCTTCTTTCCCTACTGAGGAAGGAACATCATTCGGCATCTCGCAAGGCGAGGGCGTCTCTCTCCCCGCAGGACAGGCTGGCGGCTAGGCTCTCGAGAAACGGGTATTTTAAGGCCATCAAGAGTGCCAAAAACTCCCACTGGAGGCGTCTCCTGGCAGATGCAACCCCGCGCTCCATCTGGACGGTCAAAAAGCTTTCCTTGGGCCGGCCGGTCTCTCGCTTCCCTTCCTTCCCGGATGCCACCACCCCGATGGACATCAACTCTTCCCTCCTAACCCACTTCTTCCCGGAAAAGCCAACTCCCTCTCTGCCCGCTAGGCTGTTCGAGTTTGGTGACGCCCCTCCCCTGTCTCCTGAGGAAGTCTCCTCGGCTCTCTCAAAGTGCTCTCCGTCATCCGCCCCTGGCCCTGACAGTATCCCCTATGCCGTATGGAAGGCTCTACACAGGGCCCACCCCCACATCCTCACCTCCCTCCTATCTCCGCTTCTAATGTACGGTCATCATCCTTCCTCCCTCAAGCGGGCCCATGGTGTCGTCTTGGACAAACCTGGAAAGCCCTCCTACGACTCCCCGACTTCCTTTCGGATTATTGTGCTACTGGAAACCGTTTCCAAAATCCTTGAGAGAATTGTCGCCTCTCGTCTCTCCGCGGTGGCCCGGTTCCAAGGCCTCTTGTCCCCTAACCAGTGTGGCTCCCTCCCTACCCTCTCCTCCTTCGATGCCTGCGCGGCTATGGTCCATTCCGTCCGCACCCTTCAGAGATCTCGCAGAAAGGTTTCTTCCCTCTTCCTGGACATCAAAGGCGGTTTTGACAACGTTGATGCTTCCATCCTCTGTTCCCTCCTCCGAAGGAAAGGAGTTAATCGCTACTTAATTTCTTGGGTTTTTTCCTTTTTAACTGACAGAAGGTGCTGTTTGTTGTTTCAAGGGTCTCCCAAGGTTTTTTCCCCTGTTACTGTTGGAACCCCGCAAGGGTCTCCTATTTCTCCTTTGTTGTTTGTAATTTATGTTTCTTGTTTACATGTTGAGATTCCAAGGGGAATTGTTTTGTCTTATGTTGATGATTTTTCGATTACTGTGGCTTCTCCTTCATACCGCACTAACGTCAGGCTGCTTCAAAGGACCTTTGGGGTCATGAAGGCTAAGGCCATGGCTGTCAGGGTGGTTTTTCTATCCCCAAGACGGAGCTTATCCACTGGCGCACCCCGAAGCAAAGGGATCAGCCGGACGAGCCCTCCCCCCCCCCAATTGCCCTAGACGGTCAAGTTTTCTCTCCTGCGAGCCAACTCCGCTGGCTGGGGTACTGGTTCCTCCCAAATATTTCTTCCACCGGCTCATTTCTCCAGACGGCTTGCCCTCTCTCAGGCCGCCTTCGCGGCGGTCAGGAGGCTCTCGGGGTTTGGGGCCGGGGTTTCTCCTCATCTTTGCCACAAGCTGGCCTACTCACTCATCTTCCCCATCCTTTCGTACGGGGCCGACCTCTTTACCCCCACTAAGGGATTGCTTCACATGATGGACGTCCATTGGCACCACGTGCAACGCTGGGTCACGAACTGTTTCAGGTCTACCCCAATCCCCATTCTGGCGGCTGAGGCCGCCCTCCCCCCCTTATCTGTGCTTCTCGCTCACAAACGCCGAATGGCGGCCCTGCGACTCTGTTGCTCCCCACCCACCATCAATCCTGCTGCTGCTCGCCTCCCTCCCTCCTTCCCCTCCGCCCTCCCGAACCGGGAGAAGGAGGACTTTCGCTCACTCTGTGTTGGCCTGGACCCTAACGTCAGGCCTCTCCTCTGGTCCACTCCGGAGCCGAAGCCCCCCGTAAGGACTCACCTAACGGTTGACGCCCTCGCTCATCTTGTCCTCCCCCTTCTTGGCGACACCCCTACGTTACCTCTCCTGGGATCCTCTCTCTTACCAGACCTCCCGGACCTCCCCTCAGACGCCCTTATGAGGGCCTCCTACCGCACCCTCCAACGGAAAGCACGGACCTTGATGCTTGACTCGTGGAGGCTCCACGCCCCCCCGCCAGACTACTACACCTACCCCCTCACTACGACACCGCATCCTTTCATGGGCCTTGGCAAATTTATGGCCGGCCGAATCCATCAAATGAGGGCCCAGAAGAGCTATCTGGCCGCCCATCCCTCCTGGTCCCAAGCTGAGCTCTCGCCCCTCTGCCCCGTGTGCGGAGAGGAGGACGAGACCTTCAGCCATGCCATCATCCGCTGCGAGGTCAAAGCAATACCCAGGGCCCTCCACCTCCAAGGTGTGCTCTCGGTTGGGGAAGACTCCCCACTCTGGCACTCTGCCCAACTCCTCCTTGGTTTCGCCCGGTTCATTAACGAAACGTGCACCAATTTTCCTCCTTCCATGGCTTTATACCGCGCCCTGCCCTCAGGTTCGGGGTCCGCTTCCCCCTGTTCTCCCACATAAGGTGGGAGATGTTTATTTCGTTTGGTTTTTTGGCTTGATATGTTTTGTTTTGTCCAACCGTAGGGTTGGTATTTTTACTTTAAGTTTTTATGTGATTGATTTTTCGGGTTAGCTTTTGTTAAAGTGTTGAGTTTTCGCGCTGGAAATTTCCGTTTGTTGGTTATGTGTCGAGTACTTGACACGATTTGGGGAAGTTTGTTTGAGTTTTTACTTTGTTGTTTGTTTTGGGATTAAGGTTTTCTTTACGCCATAGCTAGCGCTGCATGCCAGTTCTTGTACCTTAACTAAGAATACATGAGATAAAAAAAAAAAAAAAAAAAGCTCTCGTACGTCGATGACTTCGCACGCACAGTCTCCTCCCCCTCCTACCGTTCCAATGTACGCCGGCTGCAAAGCTTGTTCACAGCCCTATCCCTTCGCGCCACGACCCTAGGTGTGGCCTTCTCCATCCCGAAAACAGAGCTCATCCACTGGCGCACCCCAAGCCAAAGAGGCATCCTCAAGGCCAACCACCCCGTCACCCTTAACGACCAGATCTTCCGCCCCTCCGAAGAGGTGAGGTGGCTCGGTTACTGGTTCTCCCCTGCCCTCAACACCGTCAACCAATTCGAAAGACGTCTAGCCCTGGCCAATGCCGCGTTCTCCTTTATAAGAAGAGTCGCCTCACCAGGGGCTGGAGTCCGTCCTTTCCTCTCGCACCGGCTCGCCATGGGCCTCATCCTCCCGATCCTCACAGATGGCGCGGACCTCTTCATCCCAAACACCCGCTCCACCGACCGCATGAGCACATTCTGGCACAGAGTGCAAAGGTGGACCACCAATTGCTTCTTCGCCACCCCCATCCCTATTCTATCCAGGGAAGCGTGCCTCCCTCCCATCGGCCCATACTGCAAGCACAAAAGGCGCACAGCAGCGCTCAGGCTCTGCTGCTCACCACCTTCCCTCAATCCAGCGGCTGCCCGCCTCCCTCCCACCTTCCCCTCACTATCCAATTTCAGGGCCTCTGACACTTGCCGCCCAATGACTATTGGTCTCTTGTCCGTCTACCTCCCCCTTAGCTGGAAAACCCCAGTTCCCTCCCCCCCAATGAGAAGACACCTCCCCATAGACGAACTCGCGCACATGGCCTTTCCCCTCGGGCACGGTTTCAAACGTTTCTCCCAGATCGGCCGGGCACCCCTCCCCCCATCAGCAGACATCCCACCCCCGACCCTCATGGCACGGACCTACGCCACACTCAAAGAAAGGGCTCACAAACTCCTACTCCAGGACTGGGAAGACTCCCTCCCAGCACCCCCCCACTACGAGCACCCCGCCTCCACCACCCCCCACCCCTTCATGGGGCTCGACAAGTTCGCCGCCGGCCGTATACACCAAATGCGCTCCGGCAAAAGCTACCTGCTAGCCCACCCCACCTGGCGGGACGACCCGGACCGCCCGACCACCTGCCCCCGGTGTCGTAAATCCCCAGAGACCTTCGAACACGCCGTCCTTCACTGCCCAGCCAGGGCTGATGCCAGACACTCCCATCTAAGTGGGGTAGAAAGCCTCTCGCCCGCGAGCCCAATTTGGAACCATCCACCCTCCCTCTCAGCCCTCCGGCGTTTCATCCTAGACACCCGCACCGGTTTCCCCCCTAGCGACCCCTCCCTTCTGGATCAACAATAAACGTCAACCACCCATACCTCCCCCCGTCCCAAAGATATCCCCCAGCCTCACCCCCCACCCTACGACCTACGCATTTGTTGTTGTATTTCTTTTTAAAAGGCTTACGAGTTATGAAGTGTGTTGGATTTTCCCTATATAATGTATGTTTTTGACAGACGAGGCCACGGGTTTTTGGCTTCAATAACTTAGTACTATCGAGAGTGGGACATGGTTTCTTTTGTTTATGTTTTTGCTTTATAGGTTTTGTTTTTTCCATAGCTACCGCTACATGAAGCTTTTTGTACCTTAAAACAATGAACGCATGATATAAAAAAAAAAAGAAAAAAGGCCTCTTGGTTTAGACACGAACCATCTTCCTTACACCTCCGGCGATTGAAATCTCAACATCACGAGAAATCATCGTCAACATCCACCTCCCGCACTCCCAGTGAGCTGCAACTCCCTATGATAGATTCGGACTTGGGCACCCGTTTCTTAGGGCCTGTCCCTACATCCTCTCAAGTTTTTGCTTCGCGTCTTCTCCTGGCTTCCTTACAGTTGTCTCGCGTCCTCGCTTAGCATCTACACGGTCGGCAACCCCTCGTCATACCTGCATTTCGTCGTTTAGCTTCGGGCGATCTGTGAAGTAGCGGCACTGGTGGCGTTGCTTTCTGGTATTGCACTCTCTCCTGAACGGTTCGGTCGGTACGGTCGCATCGCGAAAAATCGTGACCCCTGGGTGGTCCTCGTCTCCTGCGTCACTGTCCTGGGTCTACCCCTCCTCTCCCCCGCTTGGTTTCGTCCCGTGGCTCGGTTACAGCCAACACCCCCCCGCACGCCGTCGGCCTATCTTTAGGCCGGCGCACCTCCCCCCCTCATGCTCGGCGGCCTGCGCCACCAGCTCCTTTCCGCTACTTTCGCCTTAGGCTCGTGGACTCCCTCGGCTCCCCGCGCCACACGCTATCCCATTAGCCCCGACTGCCTGGCCTATATGGCCCCAGTACTATTACCCTCGAGTATGGCTACGGATCTTTGGTTTTCTCCTTGGGATCGGCAAACGTTCTTAGTGACGGATGGGCTTTCTCTTGGTTTGATTTCCTATGGGTTTTGGTATTTTTGGTTTGGCTCACTGTCGGGTTGTTTCTTGGGTTTTTCGGTAGATGTTTTTGGCTTTTGTGGTTTTCATGTATATATTTTTGTTGTATTCAGCGCTCGGGCGCTTGGTGCGGGTTTTAGACCAGGGGTTTTGCCCCACGGTTTCCACCGCCTCGACGATGGGCTGGACTGTAGTTGGAGGTTTGTTGCGGCCGTATCCCTTGTGGATGTATGCTATTTTTGTACCTTAAACAAAATTTAAAATATGATAAAAAAAAAAAAAAAAAAAAAGGCCTCTTGGTTTAGAAGGCGCGATGGGCCCTGCGCCCTCAGGACCCCCCGCGCCCCCCGTAACTCCAGCAAACCGTCGGGGTCGTCCCCGCCATGATTAACGCCCAAACCTCCAATAGCACCGAGGGGCTGGCCCCCGCACCTAATATCACGCTCATTCAACACAACAGCCTGGGAAGCTGGGATGTGTTTTTATCTTTATTTTCGTCATTTACAATGCGCCATCCTCCGCAACTGGTCTTCTTGCAAGACCCTCCGTCCTCCAAAGGCTTCTTACCTACTTTCAATGGGTACAAGTCATTCGCCCCCCCCTCGCCCCTCCCCAAGGTGGCCTGCTATGTTTCCACAGAATTTTTGAAATCCAACTCCGTACTCCCAGTGTTCACGCCGGATGTGAGCGACTGCATGCATATTGACATTCATACCCCCTCAGGCTGCTTCGGCACAAAATTTCCTTTCTTTCGCTTAGCGAATATCTATTCACGCTCCAGATACCCTCAACCCCACACGGTCAAACCAGACCAACTTTTTGTTCCCCTTGATATTCCCTACCTCGTAGTGGGGGATTTCAACATCCACAGCCCCCGCACCGACCCCCTCCGCCTCCCCTCCTCTCAGGAAGCTTCCATTGCCGATCCCTACTTTGACAGAGCCGACGACCTCTGCTTTACCTGCATCAACACACCTGGTGAATACACCCGGTTCCCCCTTTCTGGCCCTCACAGAGCTAGCGTCATAGACCTGGCCTTTGCCAACCTTGCCATGACCCCTTTCGTACACAATTGGAACACCTCATCCTTACCCTCCACAGGATCGGACCACGTCCCCATCTCCATCTCCCTTTCAGCCCCTCTCCGGCATTCCCTTCCCCCCCAAGCCAAGTGGGACCTCTTGGATTGGACTGTCCTAGAACCTACCCTCAAGGCCTTCCGCGTCCCCCCGCCCCCCTCAAACCCCTCCCCCCAGCAGTTTGACTCCTGGTTCTCGGCCTCCCTGTCCTGCCTGACCTCAACTCTTAGAATGGCAGCACCTACATCACGACCTTCCGCCAAATCCAAACCATGGTGGACACCTCTCCTCACCGCTCTCCGAAAGGAATACAACAAAGCTACAAGAAAAGCAAGAAAACTCCAAAACACACATGCAAGAGAAACGGCAAGACTCTCCAGGAATGGCTACTTCAAAGCCATCAAGCGCGCCAAATCAGCATACTGGGCCGATTTTCTCGCTAAAACCACCCCCAACAACATCTGTACCGCCAAGAAGCTTGTTACCCCCAGGCAGGCGGCACGTTTCCCCTCCCTCCCAGGCGCCAACGACCCCGCCTCCATCAACAACGCCCTCCTCGCCCACTTCTTCCCGCCTCGGCCAGAACCCCCACCCAGGGGGAGGCTCTCGCCCATACCCGACACAACCCCCCTCACTCGGGAGGAAATCTCCTCGGCCCTCGCCAAGTCCTCACCCTCCTCCGCCCCAGGACCGGACGATATACCCTACTCCGTTTGGAAACATATCCACAAGCACTACCCTGACATCCTGCTAGATCTCCTAAACCCCCTTCTGACGTATGGTTACCACCCTCCCTCGCTGAAAATCGCCAATGGCGTCATCTTAGACAAACCAGGCAAAGCCTCCTACGACTCCCCAGCATCCTTCTGCATCATAGTCCTACTAAAAACCATCTCCAAGATCCTGGAAAGGATCATGGCGGCCCGGCTCTTCTCATTGGCCAAGTCATCTGGCCTGCTTCACCCCAACCAATGTGGGTCCGTGCCAGGCTTAGGTACTTTCGACGCCTGCACCACCCTGGTCCACGAAGTCAAAACCCTTCAACGCACCCACCGCAAGGTATCCTCCCTCTTCCTTGACATCAAAGCCGGCTTCGATAACGTCGACGCCCTCACCCTCCGCAAGCGTCTCTTGGACAAAAACACTCCCAAATATATGGTCGACTGGGTCTCCTCCTTCCTGTCAGAACGGAAGTGCACACTAGTCTACCAAGGCTCCCCCAGGACCCCCTCCCCAGTCACAGTCGGTACCCCCCAAGGCTCCCCAATTTCTCCTCTACTGTTCCTCATATACGTGGCACCCCTCCATGCCGATATTAAGGGAGGCCTTATGCTTTCCTACGTCGACGACTTTTCGCTCACAGTCTCCTCCCCCTCCTACCGGTCCAATGTGCGCCGGCTACAAAGTTTTTTCACATCCCTATCCCGACGCGCTGCAGCCCTGGGTGTGTCCTTTTCCATCATAAAAACAGAACTCATCCATTGGCGTACCCCAAGCCAAAGTGGCTCCCTCAAATCCAACCACCCCGTCACCCTCAATGACCAGATCTTCCGCCCCTCCGAGGAGGTAAGGTGGCTCGGTTACTGGTTCTCCCCCGCCCTCACCACCACCAATCACTTCGAGAGACGCCTGGCTCTGGCCAACGCCACTTTTTTCCTTCCTAAGGAGAGTCGCCTCCCCAGGAGCGGGAGTCCGCCCTTTCCTCTCACACCGGCTCGCCATGGGACTAGTCCTCCCAGTCCTCACATACGGCGCGGACCTCTTCGTCCCAAACGCCCGCTCTACCACCCGCATGAGCTCCTTCTGGCACAGGGTCCAGAGATGGACCACCAACTGCTTTTTCGCCACGCCCATCCCGATACTCTCCAGGGAGGCTTGCCTCCCCCCCATAGGTCCTTACTGCAGGCATAAGAGACGCACCGCGGCTCTCAGGCTCTGCTGCTCACTCCCCACACTCAACCTCGCGGCCGCCCGCCTCCCACCCACCTTTCCCTCCCTATCTAGTTTCAGGTCCCCCGACACCTGCCGGCCAATGACCGTTGGCCTCTCATCCGTTTATCTCCCCCTTAGCTGGAAAACCCCGGTCCCCTCCCACCCCATGAGGAGACATCTCCCCATCGACGAACTCGCACATTTAGCCTTCCCCCTCGGTCACGGCTTCCCTCGTTTCCCCCAGATCGGTGGAGCCACCCTCCCCCAGACAGAAGACATCCCACCCCCGACCCTCATGGCGCGGACCTACGCCACCCTCAAAGAGAGGTCTCAGAAACTCTTACTCCAAGACTGGGATGATTCTCTCCCGACGCCCCCCTACTACGCGTATTCCGCCTCTACGACCCCCCATCCTTTCATGGGGCTCGACAAATTCACCGCCAGCCGCATACACCAGATGCGGGCTGGCAAAAGCTACTTGCTGGCCCACCCTACCTGGCGCGACGACCCAGACCGCCCCCCCACATGCCCCCGGTGTCAAGAAGCCCCAGAAACCTTCGAACACGCCATCCTACGCTGCCCGGCCAGAGCTGAAGCCAGACACTGCCACCTAAGTGCGGTCGAAAGCCTCTCGCCCGAGAGCCCAATTTGGAACCACCCTCCCTCCCTCTCAGCCCTCCGGCGCTTCATCCTAGATACTCACACCGGGTTCCCCCCCGGTGACCCCCCCCTCGAAGAATAACCGCTCCTACCACCCCCTGCACAGCATAATTCCCCCATCAACACCCCCCACCCCACGACCTGCATGTTGCGTTTGTAAGATTTCCTTTGTAATGATTATGAAACGCGAAGTATGTTTGATTTTTCCTATATTTTTATGTTTTTGACAGACGAGGCCGACGGTTTATGGCTTCACTACTTAGTACTACCAAAGCGTGGGAAATGGTTTCTTTTGTTATATGTTTTTGCTTTATAGGTTTTGTTTTTTCCATAGCCACCGCTACATGAAGCTTTTTGTACCTTAAAACAATGAACGCATGATATAAAAAAAAAAAAAAAAAAAAAAAAGGCCTCTTGGTTTAGAGTTCTTCACGCAATCATCTAAGTTATTTTCCTACAATATACTTTTATCTCTACTACCAGGCTGAGACTATAGTGTCTCTCACGAGCTTAGCGATATACTGTACGAAACCGGAGTCTGTATACTCAGCGGTTATTATTCGTGCGTACGGAAGATAGTGTTATCACTATCAGAAGAGAGGTTACCTGCTGCAAGTATCGCCCGAAGGAAAGAGGATTATTATACAGACACTATTTGTCGCTTTTGTGACGAGGACCGTCCATTATTTGATAATGTGTAGCCTTGCGCTAGCTTATTCCTTCACTGTTCTCACCTTCCGGCCTTCTTTATAGCTCTTTGGGAGTTTCTCTCGGCCCCAAGTGACTTTCCCCTGAGGTCTTTTTTCACAAACTGGGTTGAAGTCTAACTCTAAGTGGCATATTCAAAATAATAATAATAATAATAATAATAAGCTCTTTTATTTGTTTATTTTATTTAAATCTACATTTGTTCCAAATAGGACTTTACGTGTCCCCATTCAACTCCTCTTCTGGAGCCTCAACTGCCTCCCCAGCTTTGGTATCTGAATGATCGTCCTCCAACTTGGTTTCCTTATCACCTGAGATCTGCAAATCCAAA
The DNA here is from genome assembly GCA_003070745.1 of Tuber borchii. NCBI lineage: Eukaryota > Fungi > Ascomycota > Pezizomycetes > Pezizales > Tuberaceae > Tuber > Tuber borchii. The sequence continues at coordinate 266,288 of NESQ01000010.1, forward strand.
TATTCTGTGGCTTCTCTGTCCTGCAGTGGGGCACGAGACTCCTGATCCTGTATCAATCCCCCCTCCAGCAGCATTTTCGTAATATTTTATTTTGTATCTTCAATGCGTTTATCTCACACTCCTGGTGGCAGTCTTTGCCAGGTAGCACGCTGTTGAAGATAGACATCTAAATTTTCTAGTGAGTATGATAGGCTTTACAACGGCGGATTTGAACCTTTAAACAAGTCAATACTAACTTTGTGCTGTCAGAGTGGAAAAATCTAGAGGTTGAACAAATAATCTGGAACTCTAAGCTTTCAGAGAATGATACATATATGCCGTAGTAAGGTATATCTGGACGTTTTTAGTAGGATTAAGAAATGATTTATTGGTCCTCCCTCGCATTCTTGAATCCCGGTACCACTTATGATACAAGAGTTTTGCTATCTCTGGTGCAGAAAAGCGCCAACCACAGTCCTGTCTGGGTAAGCCTTATCTTGTCTCATCGGGGACGATCTGAGTTTAATAACTTGTTGTTAGCTTGGGTGGCATGTAAACCGATCATTTACGAGCAAATAGGCAACTTGCGCCTTTATTTCGGCTAGTGGTTTTTGTGAGAAGTCATACAGGTCCTCAATCATATTATTGCTCTCTGAAACTAGATGTGACCTGGTGCTAGACTGCCTCGATTTCAACTAAATATATCTAATTAGCTGTGATCAGTCTCCAATAGAACCTTCTTTGTCCATTAAAGGACTTACAAAAGTCATTGCCCATCTTTCCATTACCCTATTTCCCCAGCTTAACTTTCTAGCTGCCTTTACCCAATAACCTTTCAGAAGCGTATCGTTATCGGCAGGCTTTACAACGGGATTAACAAACCACTTATAATACCAGACCATATTTGAAGTATTCTCAAAGATTATCCTTGCCTCACCCTGCAATATATTGCTTTTTACCGATAGTGTGACAGGGGTCCCGATATTAGACTCTGGAAAGTCTGGATTAGCTATACTACGTCGTAAATGGGATGACATAATTTCTGCCACTTCAGGCGTATCAGGAATATAGGGTGATAATTGTGATGAATCATCTCTGAGATGGCCGGAATGAGATTGGGCTGCCTGGTCTTGGGAGAGCTCACATTGGCCTCCACAAGGCATGACTGACCTCTGCTTGTATTTCCATTCCTGTTTGCGCGTTTATATGAAAGAACAAGAGGAGAAAAAGGAATTAGATGTAGGGATAAAAGCTCCGACAGGAATAGAACTCACGGCGTCATATTGGGGACGAACAGCGTGGTATTGCGGACGACCAAGCTTAATATTATTGTTATTACATGGACTCCTAGCTATGACCGAAGGTCTGTGTGAACCATTGGCATGGGCTCGGACTCTCCTACAGCCATTTGGCCTCCGAATGTCTCAAAGGCTACGTCCACAGATGGCTCCGAACTGAATAGAGACTGTCTCTTCGGGATTGCCGGGATAGAATTTCATATGCGGGACTTGGATAAACATAACTTATCATTTCAAAAGATTGGATTATACATACTAGGATAGGGTAATGGATAAAAGGGAAATTTAGCATCCCAGCAAAGCTTTCTATTGCATGCAACTAATTCTAAAAATACAAAGACTACTAAAAATATTAATATCTCAGACTACCGGGTAAAATATAGGAGAGAGGGATGACAGCGCAAACAGGATTAAGACAACGATTAATAGAGAGAAGCAAAGCAGAAGCAAAAAAGCAAAGTCTATAAAACTAAAGAACAATTACCCAAAGGCTTAAAGAAGATACAGCCCGGCACAACATGAGTCCCAGAAAACTCAACAAATGGATAGAAACAAGAGCAAAAGAAAGTAAGAAAAAATCCGTAAAATGAAAGAGAGCCTACCCGAAAGATCTAAGAAATCACTAGGCAGCACAAACAAGCCCCAACCACACCCCGGTGCTGAACCCATGGATAGAAATGAAAGCAAAACCTAAGAAAGCCAGTGAAACTAAAGAAAAGACCACTCAAAAGCCCAAAGCAGACACTGTCCGGTGTAAACAAACCCTAGGCATTGCCCACATTGCCCACATTGCCCCCATTGCCCCCATTGCCCCCATTGCCCACATTGCCCCCATTGCCCCCATTGCCCCCATTGCCCCCATTGCCCCCATTGCCCCCATTGCCCCCATTGCCCCCCTTACTCCCATTACCCCCACCGTTATCATCAGCGCCTTCCTCAATAGCATCATGTACTAACACCTCCCACCCGGGAGGTGGGATCCCTAGGGGAAGAGCCACTATTGGGACATCTTGTCCTGCATATCGGCTCATATACGCCAGCCCCTACCTCACTCGAGTGCGCGAAATCAGTTTCCGGGAGTGGGTCTGGAACCTGACAACCCTACGATCATTGCTGGGAATTCTCCTCTGCCAGCCGTTGTGGGACCTAGGAAAGGCCCTTCTATACCTTGAATGGGGCTCCACATCGTCCTCCTTATCAGAGTCAGATTCTGGATCAGTGTAGAACTTGACGACATCGAATTGGCCAGGGAAGAGATAGTTCAGACTGTGCCCAACAAGATGTGTATTGGGACGAACAGGGTCCCCACCATCAGGAGGGGCAACAGCTGCTTAGTGGAGGAAGCTGGCTACAGTAAGGGTGGAACACTGGGAGAGATGAAACCAGGCATTGACCTAATCGTCGTCGATCAACTCGATCTGGTCAGCACTACAGGGAGTGACATTCAGGCCTTGAATGTCACGGAGAATTCCAATAAACTACTGGGGGTGCTCACCGTCCTCTACGTACTGACAGGCAGCTTTGCCAAGCTCTTGTAAAGTGTGGTGCCTGAGAACTGCCAGCTAACTCTTGTTTGGCAGAGTGTTATTACCACGGTTTATCGATGGGAGGTGCTGAGTTGGCCCAGGCTCGGCACCTGGGGTTGAAATGAATATTATTCGTACTGGTTTCTCTTCGTGAACGGTTGGTTGTGGATGAGCAATGGCCCTTTCATCTCTTCAACTGGATCCAGATACACTGCCAGCCCCCCCATCTCCCCCCTCTTTCTCGGCATCGGAACTAAGTCTGGCATTCCTACAAGACTCAACTGCCTTCTTCAGGACGTCAATAATGAGAGCATCCAGAGCAACGTGGAAGGTCTGATATTGGCTGTTCCGGAGGGAGTTGAATTTGGCTCAGAAGCCTCTGAGGGCAATGTGTACGAGAGTCACTATCCTAACTTCTTTCCCCAAATTGTCACCGACCTGGATGCAAGAGGTGATATTCCTCTCCTTGCACTTCTGGAGAATGTATCTTTGAATGGAGCAGTGTCTCATCCCTTCCATGGTTCGTCCCTCACCAGTAAGGTTGAGCTCAGTCCAGAAGATGGCAGTGGTGACACTACCACGACCACGAATCGGAGGCATACTATTAACTAATTACATTCTCTGTAAAAAAGACTAAATGGGACTCGCAAAAGACTAACTTGAATTAGGCGAGGATATTATCGGCGTGCAGAAGAAGACAGGAAATCCCAAAGAAATCTAGGAAATAGCAATAAGTAATCATTATATTTTGGGAAAGGTGCAGATGAGACAAACAGAAGACTAACTATAGGAGGGGATAGCTAGTGAAAAGAGTGAGCCGCTAGTGTATATAGAGAATAGTGGTCAGCTATCGTTTCACATTAAGATTTTAGAAGAGCTCGTATGAGCCGTGTACCAGTTTATTCAAAAACTTACGGAGCTCTTCATTGTGCCCTAGAAGGAAGTGAAAAAGACCAGGTGTCTGGTTGGTATCTCTAGGAGGCCGAGGAAGGAAAGGAAAGAGACGAATTGTGGCACAAACTTACTTTTAGGAGGTAGAAGCGATCGAAAAGCTTTGCTTCAATTAACAGTAAGTTACAGGTATTCTATGAATATATATCAGTATAGCCTACGAAAGGCCTGAGAACGGCTTATTGTGGATGTTAGGAACCACGGATGAGAATTATCGGTATAGTTGGTGCGAAATGTGAGTGAGACTATATGATCATGGAAAACAGTTCTCATATATATATAACATATCGTAGTGGAGGAAAAAGTTACTTTTGGAGGACTAAGAAGAACCATGAGAAGCTGTAGATTGAATAGATGGTAATGAAGAAGTGAAGAAGGAAAATCCTGGGGTAGCCAGGGGTTTATATAAGAGTGTACTATTCAAGCTGTTTGTCGTAGTATCAAGAGTTCTAACAACTCTGACAAGTTTGAAAGAGACTGTTAAATGTCCCAACTTGAACGTAGAATATCCTTCTGTACCAGTACCAAAAAGTATAGATGTAGAGTTGCCGTGAGGTAAACATGTAACAAGATAAGCTTGTACACTTGTAAAGGTGGATTGAACAAATACAAACAAGCTGTTCAAGAATGTTTTAAGGTATAACGATGTAATAGGCAGGCTTGTAACTACCTGTGCTTTCTTGATGTGGGTTTGGATAAGGAATATTAGGGTATGGTAGATGAGCGCTTGCGATTAGGTTTGGCCCTCTCAAAGTCTGCAATATGCCGAATAAAGCACACCTGAGGTTTGTGGTACAATTCACGTTGCTTATTACTTTTTTAAAAAGTGATCCTCAAAATAAGTGTTAGGTAAGGTCTTCTCAAGATTTGTAGAAGTCTGTCGTGGCCCAGGGCCATCGTTCATGTTCATGCCCGCAGGACCTTCAATGCCCTACCAGGATATAGTCTGAATGTTAATGTGAAAAGGGAGTTTTGAACTGCAGAACATCATTCAAGTAAGAGTACTAGTACAATCCTGCTCAGGGGAAGGTGAGACCAACCCCAACAGTTGGCCTGTCACAAAACGGTGACTAAAAGGAGAGGTTTTCACATGACTCATACTTATGAGTCATAAGGTTAAGTATTTCACATGACTACGTGATAGCGTGTCATTCCTTTGTTATGATTGGTTTATTGTTTTTAACATGACTGACGATTGTGGTCATATGATTATGACTTTTGCACATGACTTGTAGTTACAAGTCATGGGTTTCACGCATGTGGCGCAAGTTGCGCACATGATATGTTTATGATGTTTTAATTGGTGGATTGAGTATGGCGCAGTGACTCATAGGAGTCAGCTGATGGATTTCACACTATGACTTACTTATGAGTCATAGGGGTGCGTGATGTGAAGGATGAGTCATGAGTTACGGGAAGAATAGTTATAAAAGAGAGCCCTTACGGCCTCTTGGTTGAGAGTCTGTCGGCCTCTCATCCGTTTATCTCCCCCTTAGCTGGAAAACTCCGGTCCCCTCCCCCCCATGAGAAGACATCTCCCCATCGACGAACTCGCACATTTAGCCTTCCCCCTCGGTCACGGCTTCCCTCGTTTCCCCCAGATCGGGGGATCCACCCTCCCCCCGACAGAAGACATCCCACCCCCGACCCTCATGGCACGCACCTACGCCACTTTCAAAGAGAGGTCTCAGAAACTCTTACTCCAAGACTGGGAAGTATCTCTCCCGGCGCCCCCCTACTACGCGTATTCCGCCTCTACGTCCCCCCATCCGTTCATGGGGCTCGACAAATTCGCCGCCAGCCGCATACACCAAATGCGCGCCGGCAAAAGCTACCTGCTGGCCCACCCAACCTGGCGCGACGACCCAGACCGCCCAACAACCTGCCCCCGGTGTCAAGAAGACCCAGAAACTTTCGAACACGCCATCCTACGCTGCCCGGCCAGAGCTGAAGCCAGACACTGCCACCTAAGTGCGGTCGAAAGCCTCTCGCCCGAGAGCCCAATTTGGAACCACCCCCCCTCCCTCTCAGCCCTTAGGCGCTTCATCCTGGACACCCGCACCGGGTTCCCCCCGGTGACCCCCCCCCCTCGAAGAATAACCGCTCCCAACACCCCCCGCACAGTTTAATTCCTCCCTCATCGCCCCCCACCCTATGACCTGCATGTTGCGTTTGTAAAATTTCCTTAAAAAGTTTGCGAAGCGCGAAGTATGTTGGATTTTTCCTATATTTTTATGTTTTTGACAGACGAGGCCGATGGTTTGTGGCTTCACTACTTAGTGCTATCAGGGCGTGGGAAATGGTTTCTTTTATTATATGTTTTTGCTTTATAGGTTTTGTTTTTTCAATAGCCACCGCTACATGAAGCTTTTTGTACCTTAAAACAATGAACACATGATAAAAAAAAAAAAAAAAAAAAAAAAGGCCTCTTGGTTGAGAGTTCTTCACGCAATCATCTAAGTTATTTTCCTACCAATATACTATTATCTTTACACATACATTACCGGGCCGAAGCTATAGTGTCTCTCACGAGCTTAGCGATATATCGTACAAGGCAGGAGTCTGTATACTCAGCTGTCGTTGTTCGTACAAACTAATAGAAGTGTGATCACTATTGGATATAAGTGTTACCTGTTGCAAGTATCGCCCGAAGGAAAGAGGATTGTAACATTTGATTGCGTCAACCATAAAGCAGCACTTAACCAGAAATAGACAAAACGGAATCACCATAAGAAGACGATATCGAAGTAGCGACATTCGATACTACTGCACTAGGGGAAGCACTAGACTAGACGTTGGGAGAATCAAGGGCAACTAGCCCAGACACACCGGAACCAGCATCACCAGCCAGATCAGAAGCAACTACACTACCAGGCGGGACCCGAAGGAATACGATGTCACTAGCAACGAGAGCAGCAAACCCGACGGGGGAAGAGGCAACAGAGAACGCTAGTACCCAGGTGCCGGAACTCAATGCAGGCCAACTTCAGCAAATCATAACAAACCTCACAGGAGGCAACCTTAGACCAAAGATCAAAGAACCAGAAACATTCACAGGAGAACGAACTAAACTACGAGGATGGCTAGCACAACTTAAAGTCTACTTCACAGCTGTGGGATGGACAGAAGGACATCATACCGATAGGATATTATACCCAGCGAGCCTCTTAAGAGGAGATGCAGGAGCATGGATAACACCCTATGCTGAAGGATGACTCTCTCACGAATGGGAAATATGGGAGGCATTTGCAGACGAAGTTAGGAATCAATTCGGAGCTATAGATGCCATGGGAGAAGCAAGGCTCAAAATACAAAAATTACAACAAGGAAATAGAACCATGACAGAATACTGGAAAAAATTCCGACTCGCAGCTACAGAAGCGGAACTGGACGACCATACAGTAGGAGGATGCCTACTCACAGGCATGAATATAATACTCCAAGAGGCATGGGGAACGGATAGTGGCGATTTTGTCGACACAGAAACACTGGCCAAATGGGCAATCAAGAAGGAAACCAAATTGATAACGGTCAAACACATACAAAGAAAGGGCACAACAGAAAAAGCCGCTAGTACTCCACGAAACCTGAACAGAACATTCAGACCAAATACCAACACTGCCTCAGAAGGGGATCCAATGGACTTGGATGCGACAAGACGAAAGCCAAGGCTATACCCGGAAGAATTCAAAAGAAGGATAAGGGAAAAATTGTGCCTCAAATGCGCAGGGGCAGGACATTAAGTACGAAATTGCGACAGACCAAGAGACAGAAGGAATTACACCATAACACCCAGACAGGGACAAACCCAAAGGAGGGTGTGACCCTGGGCAGCAAAACCAAGTATCAAAGAGATCGAGGTCAAGGAAGATTCCGAGCAGTCAGGAAACGACAACAGTCCCCAGTAAACGATGGTACTAGGGACAGACCAGAACGAAAACCCATCATCATGGAAAATTACTATGCGGCGCTCCACTACACGGAATCACTCGAACGGGAAAACGATCCCATCATGATCAAGATACAACTACACGGAAGACAAGCGTCAGTTACGATAAACGCGATGATTGATTCAGGGGCCACTGAAGACTTCATCGATGAAGGCATATGTACGAAACTTGGAATTACAAAAACAAAGGACAAGAAAAAGAGGGAGATTTACCTTGCCGATGGAAAACCAAGCGCTATAGGTCCAGTTACCCATTTGGCGAAAGTACCTATGGACATTAACAACCATAGGGAATTGGCGACCCTTCAAGTGGTAAACCTCCAAAACCATGAAGTCATTCTAGGAATGCCATGGCTACAAACGCACAATCCCACAATCGACGGGGATCAGAAGAAAATTACATTCAACAGCGAATGATGTACGACATGGTATCTCAATAGTTCGCCGGTGGCATATGCAGTACCAGAAGATGAGCCTCGGGAGGAAAACCTCCTCACCAAGTACTCAGAAGTACAGATAGAAAAGGACAAACCAGTCCAGGTTCAGATATTATCTTCTCAGGCTAAGATGCCTACGCAAGGATTGAAGGAGGCAGCAGGACATGACCTGTATGCCAACGAGCAAGTCTGTATGCTTGCAGGAGAACAGAAAACGGTCGGAACCAGAATAGCCATCGGGCTACCTCAAAATACTTACGGGTGCATTGCTCCACGAAGTGGATTAGCAGTCAAACACAGACTTACAACTAACGCGGGGGTAATAGATGCGGACTATACCAGGGAAATAAAAGTGGTCTTGGTCAACCAAGGTACCGACCAGTTCCAGGTGGAACATGGCAATCGGATCGCACAATTGATTATCGAAAAAGTCAATACGGAAGAACTACAAGAAGTTCATGAACTGAAGAGAACGGACCGAGGAACCAAAGGATTTGGAAGCACGGACAGTTCAAAAAAAGACAGAAGACCGATGAACATCAGCGAAATATCAGCAAGGGTATTCGGAAGTTTTTACCAAAGAGGAGAGACAACGGGCATCCTAAGATGGGACCCAGTCCAAGACGAGATCTACTTGGAAAAGATCAATATCAGCACCGAACTGGCAATCAAGGAAAGACAAAGTAAGAAGGAGGAAGAAAAGCATAACCTTCGGGAAACGATACCAAAAGAGTATTATGAATACCTCGATGTGTTCAAGAAAGGAGAAATGACAACATTACCACCACATCGAAAGGAATCGACCTAGGCATCGACCTGGAACCAGGAGAAGAGGTACCTGATAAAAAGATATATCCACTCAGCTACGATAAGATCCATGAGCTGCATAAATATATCAAGCAAAACGAAGCGAGAGGATGGATAAGGGAAGTAAAGGCCGAAAGAGTATCACCAATTATGTTCGTCAAGAAAAAGGATGGAAGCCTACGACTATGTGTGGACTATCGAGGGCTCAACGAAGTCACAAAAAAGGACCGATATCCATTACCATTAATAGGCGAAGCATTGGATCGGTTGAGCACCGCCAAATACTTCACAAAACTCGACATCAAAGATGCCTAGCACAACATCAGAATACGGGAAGGAGACGAACACAAGACAACTTTCAGCAGCAAGTTAGGAACTTACGAATACCTGGTGGTACCATTCAGATTATGCAACGCACCTGCCGCATTCCAGAAATGGATCAACAGGGTACTACTACGATATATCGATATGTGTTGTATAGTATATTTGGATGACATCCTCATATACTCAAATAATCTAAAGCAACACCAAAAGGACGTCAAAAACATACTGGAAGCTCTCAGACCATCAGGAATGAAGGTCAAACCTTCGAAATGCGTGTTCCACAAAGAGGAAACGGAATACCTAGGATTTGTGATTAGACAGGAGTCAAAGTTAACACGGTCAAAACTCAGGTAATATGGGAATGGCAACCACCAAAGACAAAAACCGAAATTCAACGCTTCCTAGGATTTTGCAACTTTTACCGAAGGTTCATACAAGGGTTTAGCAGAATAGCAAAACCACTATATGAACGAACGCACAACAAATACGATGGCAAATGGAAATGGTAAGCCGAAGAACAACAATCTTTCGATGAACTCTGAAAGGCACTCACCACAACCCCGGTGCTAGTACATTTTGATCCAAGACGACCTATCAAAATCGAGACAGACGCGTCAAAATATGTATGCTCGGGAATAATATCACAACAATGCGAAGACGGGAAATGGAGACCAGTGGCTTATCGATCCAAAGGAATGAGAGACACCCAGCTCAACTACGACGTACACGACAAAGAATTATTAGCCGTAGTACAAGCATTCGAAGAATGGAGGAGATATACTCAAGGCAGCCGATATCGCATTCAGGTCTTCACCGACCACAAGAATCTCACAACATTCATGACCACTAAGGCCCTGACAGACAGACAAAGACGATGGGTACAGAAGTTGAGCTAATATAACTTCAGAATCATATATCGGCCAGGAAGAGAAGGGGGAAAACCAGACGCCCTCACAAGAAGAACGGGGGACATACAAACTCTAAAAGAAAAACACTTGTCAAAACAAGAAGGAATATTGTTACCCAAAGAACAATTTTGGGAGGAAGCAACAATCGAAGAAATGAAACTATCAGAGTTCCACGATAGAGACGAAGGAACAATACGAGAAGTATCAAAAACAGACGAAGGAATCCAAACAATCAAACGAGCTCTAGAAACAGGAGAAAAGGAACTGAAAGGAATAGGGTTGGGGCTATGCTAGTGGAAAGATGGATACCTATGGTACCAAGTAAGGATATGGGTCCCCGAAGACGAAGGAATAAGGACGACTCTTATCTCCAAACATCACGATCAACCAAAAGCGGGACATGGAGGAATGGCAAAAACTACCGAGCTTATCGGAAGACGATATTATTGGCCAAAGATAAGAGAAACTATCAAAAGATATGTCAAGAATTGCGACACATGTTAAAGGACTAAAGTGGTACGACATGCACCATATGGCCTCCTCTAGTCAAACGAAGCGCCAGACAGACCTTGGAAATCGATCGTAATGGATTTTATCACAGACCTTCCAAAATCAGAAGGATATGATACGATACTAGTCGTCATCGATCGCCTGACCAAAATGAGTCATTTTATTCCATGCAGAAAGGATCTGGATGCACAGCAGTTTGCAAACCTGTTTATGAAGGAGATAGTCAGGCTACATGGGATACCACGAGATATCATCACCGAGAGAGGAACGATATTCACATCAGACTTATGGAATAAGAAGACGGAAGAACTCGGAATCGAACGAAGATTAAGCACAGCATTCCACCCTCAAATGGACCGGCAGACAGAAAGGGCAAACGCGATATTGGAATAATACTTACGGGCATACATTAACTACCAACAAGACGATTGGTGTGGATATCTGCCATTGGCAGAATTCGCATACAACAACGGATATCAAGAAACAATCAAGAACACACCATTCTTCGCCAACTACGGGATCAACCCAGAATACGAGATGATAGGACATCTGATCTAAGGAAAGTGCAAGAAACCAGAAGAAATGACTGAACCACATGAGTCATTACGAAGCGAAATGGTTGCAGCACAATTATGACAGAAAGAATATTACGATCAACACCGAAAGCCAGATCCGAACTGACAATCAGGCGATATGGTGTAGTTACTACCACGAAATATCAAGACCACGAGACCATCGAAGAAACTTGACTACAAGAAAATCGGATGATTTAAAATCTTGGCAACGATTGGAACGAGAGCTTATAAGCTAAACCTACCACCATTAATAGCAATACACAACACATTCCACATTTCACTCCTCGAACCTTACCAAGACAACCGATTCCCCTCTCAAATCGAAGAATCTCCTCCGCCTATTGAAATCGAAGGCGAACAAGAATTTAAACTCGACAAAATTATCGATTCTCGACTCGACTACGGAAAGCTACAATAGCGACCTAAGTGGAAAGGATACTCGCCAGAACACGACAAAGTCTGGTACCCGTCAGAAAACTTCAACAACGCACAACATGCAGTCCACCACTTCCATCAACGATACCCAGGTAAGCCAAGACTGGGTAGAACTCAAGGTGGAATTAAAGCCCGACCAATGCTGAGGGGACAGCCAGTCCAGCCCAGGGCCATTTCCGCCTACTAGCCCGGGCTACAACATGCCAACCGAACCGGAACTAGATGAAAGACAAGCGAGAGCCATTGAAATAGCAAAACACAATGGACTATCGTGGACAGCGTGCTATGACGATGGGTGCTTTATGCACCTTAGCGAGAAACAAGGACAAGGGTGGTACGCACAAGAACCAAAACGGAAAGGACGAACCTCGAACGAAGAACACAAGAAGATACATTGGGAACAATGTTTTCGGAACGACTGCTGGTCTCATAAGAATGAGAAAATCAAAGCCGGCTACTACCCGAGGTCGGAAGGCAGAAAGGAGCCCCTTACCAAAAGGGACGAAAAGACAAGGAAATCGAGAGAAACCGTGAGGATACGGTTGGCTGGGGAGGGGAGCGAAAAATCTGAAACAACTACGGTTCCGGACTCAGTAGCCTTAGGGAGACAGATTGAAGAACTGTTAGAAGAAGGAGACTGTCTCCAGGAACCACTCAAGGACCAACGAACGTTGATCGAAGATCAACAAACCAAAATTTCGGAACAACAACGAGCTTTAGAGGTTGGAAACCCCATCCTCGAAGTTGTACACAAGAGGTGGAGAGAATCCGAAGATATCATTCGGAGGATGCGAAGGGAGGCGAGACGATTAGGAAGTCGGGTGACGGATTTAGGACTTTGAGCATCGTGGGACCGATGCTAGGGGGAGAGGGAGCTAATGTCACAAAACGGTGACTAAAAGGAGAGGTTTTCACATGACTCATACTTATGAGTCATAAGGTTTAGTATTTCCTATGACTACGCGATAGCGTGTCATTCCTTTGTTATGATTGGTTTATTGTTTTTGACATGACTCACGATTGTGGTGATATGATTATGACTTTCGCACATGACTTGTAGTTACAAGTCATGGGTTTCACGCATGTGGCGCAAGTTGGGCACATGATATGTTTATGATGTTTTGATTGGTGGATTGAGTATGGCGCAGTGACTCATAGGAGTCAGCTGATGGATTTCACACTATGACTTACTTATGAGTCATAGGGCGCGTGATGTGAAGAATAAGTCATGAGTTGTGGGAAGAACGGTTATACAAGAGAGCCCTTACGGCCTCTTGGTTGAGAGTTCTTCACGCAATCATCTAAGTTATTTTCCTACCAATATACTATTATCTTTACACATACGTTACCGGGCCGAAGCTATAGTGTCTCTCATGAGCTTAGCGATATATCGTACAAGGCAGGAGTCTGTATACTCAGTTGTCGTTGTTCGTACGAACTAATAGAAGTATGATCACTATTGGATATAAGGGTTACCTGTTGCAAGTATCGCCCGAAGGAAAGAGGATTGTAACATGGCCTTTGAATTACAAACAGGCCACACAACATACCTTGAAAGTTATTCAAGTTCTCACACTTTTTTTCTATCCCTTGAAATATCTTGAATTTACTGAAAAGACAGTCTGACGACGAATTTCGTCCTATTTGCACCTTTTCGCGTATAATAACTTCAATCTATAGCACAGTTTCGATCAAGAACTAGTTATTCAATTAATACAGGTGTTCAAGCACAGTGAGATCAGTCTCAAAAAGTAACGTTGATTTTCGCATCTCTTTTGTGCTGTGTATCAAATCAAATTTCTTGTAGAATGGTATAAGAGTCTTAATGCCCGTACTACAGAAGAAAATACAAGTCAAGTACATGGTACCAGAAGCATATGAAAACCGGGCATTTTGACTTTCTACAGCCTATTTGCGACAAAGAATCGCATGCATGAATCCACCAGGCTTCCAACTCTAACCTAACCTCCAATCTACTAGTGGAAGAATTTAATACGGCTGAAACGAATATTGACCCAAATGAGTTTGATCTCTATATAAAGGCTGCCAATTCAGACGTGGAAAGTCTTAATTATTCGAACAGTGAGGAAAGCACACCATTGGTTGGACTACCGATACCAACGATGCACCCCACTACGGGAAGCTGACTACGGGACGTTGTAGAGCCTGAAACATTTGAAGATGAGATGTGGTCACCTTTCAGAAGCAAGAAGGACTTTGAGCTTGCTCGGTGGTTTATTGAAGCAAAGGTACCAAAGGATCACATGGATAGATATTTCAAGGAGGACTTGGGCCCTGAGGGCAGTAATATTAACTCTGCTTATCAGCTGCTTGATGCTGTTGATCAGTTGGAATCAGGTATGGGAATGAACAGCTGGAAAAAGGGGTTTGTATCGTTTAGCGAAGCTGTAAGTAAATGGACCCTACAATGTACTATTCTAACCAAAAGTAGGAAATTTCGGATGAGGAAGGACCGGACGAAGCTTCTGTAACACACAAAAACAATTTCCGCAATCCTATTGATTGTGATAAATATTTACTTAGTCAAAGATGTTTTGCTCAAGATTTACTTTACGCTCCTGTAAAGGAATGGAATAGCGAAGATCCATTTTAGAGAGTTTATTCGGAGATGCATACCACTGATTGGTGGTGGGAGACACAGGTAGATTCAAATACGACATTCTACGGCGCTTCCATAGTGTTTACTAGGATACAAAATTAATAGCCAGCAAAGGATGAATTACCGGATGGAGCAACACGCGTACCAATCATATGTTCCTTAGACGTTACTTGTTTGACCAATATCTCAGGAGATAAGAAAGCTTGGCCAATCTACATGACAATTGAAAATATCCTATCAAGTACAGGGAATAAACCCTCAAAACATGCAACCATTCTTTTGGCGCTTTTGCCCGTTCACTCAAAGATGCTGGGTATAGCAGCAAGAGATGCATGGCAAAGAAGGTCAAGAATGAGATTCTTTGTGATTTGATGGAAGCGATCTTTGCACCAATTGTTGCATTAGGGAACTCCGGACTTGAAGTTGAATGCAACAATAGAAAGGTCCGATTGTGATTCTTACGCCTCTCAGCGTGGATTGCGGATCACTTGGAAAATGTAACATTGCACAGTATTCAACAAAATCAGTGCGCTCTCTCTAACGTTCGACCGGAACAGCTAGGGTCCCATTTGAGACGTCCTGTAGCCAGATGAGATTATAGGAAATCCCAATATCTCTTCAACAAATACTGTGAAAATGACCAGCAGGCCAAGTAACAACTAACAGATTGTGGTTTCAAATTGCTTCCTAGCATCTTTTGGGCCCTTCCAAATCTTCAGCAATCTGACTTGCCCAAAACAGATATTCTCTATATCATGTATCTGGGAATATTCGAAACATGCCTTATGAAATAGGTTATCAGATTTCTAAAGAAATACAAACGACTACAAGTATTCGATGCTATCTGGATGAGTTTAGATATTTATCCTGGCTATTCCATGCCGAACAAACATCAGCAAAAAAACAGCCTGCTCCCTGTGCCTCATGTCGTTAAGTTTTACGTTTTGGCTCATCATGAGTCCTATGATCGCGATATTAAAAATCCCGTTTGTTTGACTAAAGAAGATGATATTAATTCTGTTTTCTGCAAAATATGAGTAATTTTTATTAAGAACTCATGGACCTTTTACATACCGAAGTTGAGAAATTTGAGTTCATAACATACAACTTTGTAATGCAAAATGTCTATGAGATATTGATAAAAATAGTTCCACAAACAACCCCCTCTACACACCCGGTAATTGAAATCTCAACACCACGAGAAATTATCGTCGGATCCATCCTTTCTCCAACGCACTCTCAGTGAGCTGCACCCCCCCCCCCCTATGATGGACTCGGATTTGGGCACCAGTTTCCTAGGGCTTGTCCCATCTTTCTCTTCGCTTTTGTTTGGCTTTCTCGCTTAGCATTTGCACGGTCGGCAACACCCTTGCGTCCATGTTACAGACGGCTGGGATCACTGTTCGCAGTTAGAGAAAACTTTTTATCAGGCTAGACTCGATTTCTCTACTCTCTTCAATTGCGTTTCACTCGAGGCTGCCTAGTCAGACACGCACACATTTCTGATAGTTCCTACGATACTTGGGTCTACCCCTCCTCTCCACCGCTTGGTTTCATCCCGTGGCTCGGTTACAGCCAAACTTCCTCTCATTAGCTGGCATTCTTACTGCCAAACGGTACCACCCATCCCTGGCGGCGGGCTCGGCCGCACCCCCCAGTTACGCTCGGTCATGGTATTGCACTGCCTCCTTGGACGATGTCAGCACCTTGGGTTACGGAGTAATGTGATGGATTTACTTAGGTTTAGCGTTTACTGTCCCTCCATTCTGTATTCGGTAGTTTTAGGCTGAATTTTCACGGTCGGGTTTCTGTGAGAGGACTCGGGATATGAATAGAGTTTCTTTTGTTACTTTGTTTTAAAGGGGGAGGAGCTTTCGGGTCCGGTTTTCCTGTTGTCTCCTGCTTATCGTGTTGGTGATTTGTTTCTGTTGTCTACTTAGCCAATAGGGATTTTTTGTCTTCGCGGCACGATCGTGCGGTTGGTTCCATACTAGAGGGACTTGGGATGATGGTTGTTTCCGGTAGTCCGAGGAGGATTTCTTTACACAGGTGGTTTTTCCTTACCATAGCTAACGCTGCACGTAGCCTTTGTACCCCGTAGTTGATAATCAAAGTGCATGATTTAAAAAAAAAAAAAAAAAAAAAAAAAGAAGAAGAAATTTGATAAAAATAGCTCATATTTTGCTAAAATTAAGATTTGTATCTGATTATTAGGGGACACAATCGGAAGCATCATGATTAACCGGGGTCAATCACGATTAGCCAAAATGTAAAACTCAACGACATGGCTTACGGTGGACCACAAAAGACCGATGTGTTTTTTGCTGATGAAGAGTACAGTCGGATCTCTCAGTAGACTGGAAAAGAGATGAAGAATCTGGTTAAAGTCATACTACCATATTTTGCAGCCTCCCTACGTCATCCGAGTGCCGCAGAACATCCCATATTCACCAAAGCTCTAACCAGTGGCCGGTCGATGGTCGACTTTACTCTAATGTCACAATATACATGCTATACCGATAAGACATTTCAATACCTCGAACAGTTCCTTAAGGCCTTTCATGATCACAAAGTCAATTTTAAGGAGCACCGAAAGCATAAGTCCACTGCCAGGAAAGTGAGAGAGGTCACAGCCAGAATTCGAGGTGAGCATAGTGAAGTACTAAATCAACACCGCCTGTTGGGGGCTACATTTGCCAAAAGACGTCGCATTACGGACGAGCAACGTCGCGATTTAGATGGAATTGTTGCAGATATATATAATGAGGATGGACTTTAACTTTGTTAAGATACATCTGTTGAGTCACTTCGGGTACCATATACGGCGCTTTGGGAATATTCAAATGTATTCTACTGAGTCAGGTAAAACAAGTCATAAAACAATGATCAAGGAGGGCTATCACCGGTCAAATAAAAACGATACAAGCCAACATATACTATGATCATATTCTAGACTTGACAGCATCAAAATTCATGAAATGAATATCCGAGCGGATCTATCGCGTCCGATTCGAGACAAAGTTTCCGACAAACAGCATATATGGCAAGTCGGTTCAGTAACTAAACAACCGATGGGTTTCACAACAACTGTGAAAACCATTTCCCACCTCCACCGGAGTTTGAGAAATTTTCCAGACCTTCTAATCAATTATTATCAATGGAAGTCTTCTGTGAGCCAACATTTTGATGTGGATTCGGTTAAACAGTTTACAGATGAGATATGTTGGCTTTTATGTGTCCCAGTAGAGAGCTTTCAGGACAAGAGAGAGGCCACTTAGCACCTTCTTTGATGCACCGGAACCCAGCGTTGAGGTCAACAGGGTAGAGCAGGAATGATTGGGTATGGGTAGATTTGGGTAATAGAAGTATTTATAAAGCACTTAAAGGGTATTATTCGGTCCCCTTGGTTTCGATAATGAAAGTTCAAGACCCAAGAATGGGTTTAGTAGATAGACCGGTATTAGTAGATAAACTATATATTGAGAACTCAGGGAAGCTCAGCGAGATAACGGGACTTGTGACTGTTACTTTGGGGACGGCACAAGGCCCAAACGGAACCGCCGAGATAGTTGTTAGTATCAAACAGATCATGGGCATGGCCCATTTAGTACTCAAGACTACTGGTACAGATAACAACTGCTGGTATGTAAATAGTAGGATTGATTTAGAAACATTTAATAGAATTTATTGAAAACTTTACAGTAGAAAGAAACAAACAAAAAATGGTATGAAGGGGATGTGTAGTAGTACATTTTGAGAAACCTAAGGATATAGATAGTGAACTAATCGAGGCAACACATAGGGGTGGTACAGAAAGGCAAAGCGAATCATGAATATCAGGAGAAGGACGAGAGGAGGCACAAAAGATACGTGCTTCAGTGAAATAAAACAGATTTGGCAAGCATACATTTCGAAACAGAAGGGTTTGTGGGGCTGGTACAGGGGTTGAGAGTAGAGGTTATGACCTGAAGAACGTCTCCAAGGGGAGGAAATCTATAATAGAGAAATCAAGGAGAAGAAAGAGAGAGCAAAGTGCGATATGGGACGCTGAGAGAGACGAGGTTGTTCCGGACGTGCACCAGGGGTAGAGAGTGCATGTTATGACGTGAAGAACCTCCCCAGGGGGATGAAATCCATGACGGAGAAATCAAGGGGAAGGGTGAGTGCTAAGGGCGTAATGGGGTCCTGAGATACGCAAGGTTGTTCTGGACACGCACAGGTACAAAGCCGATGCACAACAGCCAAAATGACCTGGATGGAAATGCAAAAAAAAACAAGGGTCAGTTAAGCGAGACCTCCTCGCTTGTGAAGAAAGCTAGGGGCCACCTTCAAAAGAGGACGATAAATGGCGCCAAAGGCATGTATGGGGCTTGCAGAAGGCCTCTTGGGTCTTTAGGAAAGGCGGTAAATGTATGAGGGACAGGAGGGACTGCGAGAGGTAGTATTACTTGCAGGTACAGGGAGATATATTGGTAATACATGAGGGAGCATTTTTTGTGCTGATGTAAGATGGCAATACATCAGGAAAATGTTTTTGCACAGTCCAGGGTGGTCCTGAACGCTCCTGAACCACCTGGGGGGTTACAGTCCCCATGGTCCTTTCTGGTCCGCGCTGATCCACCCTGGTCCACTTCACGTAACCGAGATGCGCGAACGTGGCCCAGCGCAGACCAGGAAGTACCAGGGGGACTATAACTCCCCCTGGTGGACCAGGACGTGTTTTTACATTCTCCTGATATATTAGTAAAAAAACAGCATGTCTCCTATATCTCATATTGTTGAGTTTTATGTTCTGGCAAATCATGAGTCCTATTATTGCAATATTAAAAATCCTTTCCGCTCAACTTAACAAGATAATATTAATTCGATTTTGTGCAAAATATGAGCAATTTTTAGTAAGAGCTCACTGACCTTTTACATACCGAAGTTACCAAATTTGAGTTTACAATATACAAGTTTGTAATGTTGAAGCTCTATGAGTTGCCGATAAAAATAGCTCATATTTTTGCCAAAATTAAGATAAGTATCTGATCTTGAGGTATGATAATTGAAATCATCAAGATTAACCAAGGTTAGTTGCAAATTGCCAAAATGTAAAACTCAACAATTTTGATTACTATAGACTACAAAAGACAAATTTGTTTATTACTGATGAATTGCTGAGGTCGTAGAAGGAATCGAGGATGTTTCAATACTTGACACCTATCACTAGTACATGCCTGGAACTTGTACTATCAATCTAGATTTAGTATGTAGCCTTGGACCCCCTCCCTATACCCACAAACTCTCTCAATACATTTTGTTCGCTCAAAGTAAAAACTATCTCCAGCACTTAACCACTCTACAGTTATCTGGCAAAGGTCTTCCTGATACTGCCAAGCCTAATTACATAATTGGAAATTCTATTGCCTTATTGTAGTACCTGAGCGATAGGGTAAAAAAAACCCCTCAAGTGAGCATAGCACCACTAGTATTTCATATACAATCCTCTCGCTTCAATAATCATCTCTATTCTGTATGGCATTGAATCTACCATCAATTCAAAATACCATTCCAGTATGTCCTCCTATATACTTGGCAATATTTCAGTGTGTCGTTTCTAGATAGTTTCCAGAGATCCTCTTAAGTTTACAATATCTGGATGCATTGAGATAGAGTTCACTTCATGTGAACCCAGATGTATTCAATGGGATTGAGATCAGGGGAGTATAGTAAATGGTTGTATCGGCTAATATTGTGGTATGCAAAAAATACTATAAATAACCTTGTATACACTCATACCCTATCCTGCATGAAAAATTGCTCTAAATCTATACCTAATAGGTAATGCTAGAAGGGAATTACTCATTGTGATAGAATTCTAATATAGTATTCTGCATTCATAGTCTTTTTATCAACCAGACAATAATGCTGCCTCTATTCTAATCTATAAGAGCAAGCATAAACTATTAATAAGGTACTTTTATGCTTTGGTTTAGGGTTACAAGAGTCTGGTAGGCACTTCACCCACGGGTGTTTGAATACCCAGTGCTAGCATGCAGTTCCTATTTTTTCCACTGTACACTTATTGCTCCAGATCAAATGATACCAGTCTATAAGAGTTTAGTTTCTGTAGTCTATCATCCATTTTAGTTTTTTAGCAGTGTACTTCTTAGTGAGCTTCTTTTAATGCTTGGCAAGTTATTTCTGAAGATTCTGACTATATAGATATCAATCAAGAGTTGATATGCTGACATAAGTAGTACAGACACTACTTAAAACTATCTGATCAACACATATTAGCAATTAGCCTATTTGATAATCCTCTAGTATACTGGCACATCGCCTTCTTAGTTTGAAAGTGATATCTTTTCCAGATACATTTGATATATCTTTTATCAGGCCTAATCAGTTTTGAAGATCTTCTGAAGCAAGGTTGATTATGAATATATCTAAAGTACAGGTATAAAAAGAACCGTCCGGCAACGCAATGGCAACCCCACTACAACTATAAATTTACTACCCCTACAACTACAACTACTTGAAATAAACTGAAAATATGTGTAGACATACAATAAATATAAGAAAAGCTATATGTAAAATTAGAAAACAAAAAAATCAATACTTGGTATACCATCCCCTTGCATCTATGACAGCAGCAACTCTACTAGGCATAGACTCCCACAACCTTTCCAGAAAGTCCCCTTCGATATCCTGAGTCCAAACCTGATTTAGAGCTACTGCTTGATGCTTTCTAACAGTTTCTGGGCCCCCCTTTGTCTTGTGGATGTTGGGAAAGTGCTGGTTTAGCTTTTCCTTCATCCACTTCCAACAGTGCTCAATAGGATTGAGGTCAGGAGAATTGACTGGCCATTCCATAACCTATATGTTGTTTTCCTCAAACCAAGCCATGATATCTCTTGCAGTATGTATCCTTGCACCATCCTGCTGAAAGATAGGATCCCCAACTGTATCCTCCACCTCCTGCCAGACATCAACTAAACCATCCTCCAAAACTCCAATATATACAAATCTATCCACACTCTTGTCAAAAATAGGAATGAGAGGACCCTTATTTCTGCCCCAAATACAAGCCCACACCATCAGCTTTACTCCTGGCCTCTTGGTAACTCCATGAATACAGTCTTTGTGCCACTTTTCTTCAGGTGTTCTGAACACCCATATACCCTTAGGATCCTTAGACTTTTCAACCAAGGATTCATCACTAAAGATATCTCCTTCAAAGTCTTCCTTTGTCCAATCCTTATACTTCATTGCCCAAGCTAACCTCTTAACAGCATGCTTATCCTTTTGAAGAGCTCTTTTCCTAGCTCTCCATTTCTTTATGTTGACTGAGGCTAAAGCTTTCTTGACTGTTTGGAGGGAGGAATGTGATGCAACATCATTGCGCAATTCTGATAAAGTCTGGCGGCGTGCCTTCTTAGACTCTCTCGCCAGGCGGCGGTGGGTTCTGGAATCAATAATTTTGGGTCTTCCAGGTATAAGGAGGTTTTTTGCATCACCCCTCTTTTGGAAGCGGTCATGGAATGTTTGAACAGTACTCTTTGGACGGTTTAAGAGCTCTCCAATCTCTCCAAAAGAGATTTTTTTTTTTCTCAGAGCAACTATTTGCCCTTTCTCAAACTCTGTAAGGTAGCCTGTCTTGTGTGGAGGCATTGTGGTTGAGGGGTAGTTGATTGTAGGAGTGGGGTATTTTGAGGTGTTGCACGGTAACCATCGATCGTACAGATCCTTTTGGCCTAGTACTTTATATTCTGATGCCTACTTTCGAAATAACTATACTGTACTCTCCGATCTCCTTACCAGTCTTGCAACAAAAGAATAATTATGAAAATACCAAAAGAAGGCAATTATCAAGCCTTTAAGAACTTCTGATATTTCTCTTCACTGGGTATTTAGTTGGTAAGGCATAGCTGAGAATTATTCATCAATACAATACAATTTACGCAAGCGTAGCTGAGGTGAATGTACAGTGAGGTCTTGCTTAGCACCTTGCTAAAACCTTCAATGGGTGACTGTACTCTGAAAGTTACAATACTTAATAGTTTAGAGAATATGTCCTTATTCCTAGACTATGATTTACTAGCTGCTTTCAGAGGTATCCAAATAGCTTGATGCCAAGACTTTCAGATATATTCGAAGCAGCTATAATCAGTGTTGCAAAGAAGGAGGGATGGATTGAAAAATGATTCAAGGTACTTTTTTGAACTGGGGGGTTATGATAATAGAACCCCTTCTAACAAAATAGTAAATAATAATATTTGAAGGCAGTTAGAAGAAAAGAAATGAATAAAATAGTTGGAAAAGAAGTAAAATTTAGAAGAAGTAAATAAGCCAATACTGGCACTCCTATTCCTCTTCTTCTTAGCAATAAATGCTATTACAGCTGGGTTGAAGGTAGAAATTCTTGCAAAAGTCCTTACTATTTTTACTTGCTAAGATATGAAAGAACCCCCTTTAATCCCCAGTTTCAGGAGTCCCAATTCAGACCCAAACCTCTCTAACTGCCTAGATTCAATTTAACGAAAAGCTTCTTTGCAACTTTGGTTATGATACCAGATACTATTTGTCTAATTCTTTTCAATAGAAAACTGATACAATTCCCGTGAATTCGACAGCCTGGATACTCACTACCTGTCATAACATAATATCCGTCTGTTAAATTTGATGGGGTCTAGCTTAATCTGAATAGTTCAAAGTTCAATACAAGAAGTATTGTATATGGACAAATGTAACTGAAGAGTACCAGTAAGGGTGGCAACCATCACTTCCAGATACTATTACACAACTAATCCCCCCATAAAAATCATTTCCACTCAATTCATTTCTTATATTATCATCTCTGTTTTTATTCAAGATATAATGGCTTCTATTTTTCACAATTAATCCAAATACCTATTCCATCTAAGCCTCTAAGTCAATAGATAAAAGGGAGAGTATGTAGCTTGAATGAAAAAGGCATGCCCTTAACAGACATTTCCCACCAACTCAACATCCCTCCTACTACAGTTTATGATATAGTTGAAAAGAGAGATCAAGAGACAGAGGAGAAAGAGCACAGTGGAAGATCTCCTACGACTCCTAAGGCTCAGGATGAAGCTATAGTTGAGAAAGCCCTCAAATATTACCATAACAGCTATCAAGACATAGTCCATAAAATTGCACCAAATGTTTCTGAGTAGACATAAAGTGCAAACTCTCTGGAACAAGTCTTAAAAAATGTGTGGCATAAGAGAGGGTACATCTTGATGAGGGTCTTGCTGAGAAGAGATTGAAATGAGCATTTGCTCATAGGCATTAGACAAAAAATATGTGGAGAAGGAAGCCAATAAAGGGAGTTGAGGTGACTATTGAGAGAGGGGGAGGCAGAAGGAGAAAGTGGGTATTTAGATATCCTAAAGAGAAGTGGAATAGGGACTGTGTTGAGGAAACTCCTAGGAGAGGAGAGAAAAAGGTTGGCCAAATAATGACTGGGGTTTTTTATGGCCAAAAGTATAGTTATTTTCTTCCTGTTTTTTCTGATCCTTCTTCTGCTGGTGGTGGGGTTACTGCAAAGTCAATTATTGAGGTTTATGATCAATATGACTTTGTAGGCATATAGGAGAATATTAAGAAAGAGTCTGGAGAGGAGGAGGTCTTTTTGATTATTGACAATACTATGAGATGGCTCAGAAAGCATGGAATTACACTACTGGAAATTCCCTCCTATTCACCAGATCTCAATCCAATTGAAAATACCTGGACTGTGGTTAAGGATGTGCTTTCTAAGCACTATCCTGATCTTCATCTCATGAAGGGCCTAAGCATGTGGTCAAAAAGACAATTGAAGAGGCAGTCACTCATTGTTGGGAACTTCTTGATTCAAAGGTTTTTGATACTCTGGCAGGATCTATGGTGGATAGGGTAGAAGCAATTATTAAGGCTGATGGATGGTATACTAAGTACTGATTATGGCTATGTATTTCTTTTAATTTTTCTTTTTTTTTGGTTGATGTTAGGGTGGTTGAATGTATGGAGGTTGTCATCACCGGGCAAATTGTGCGTTCGCTGTCGTTGTCGTTCTTCGGTTACTTTTGTCCACGCACAATACTGTACCCGTAATTGTTAATTCCCGGGGGAAGAGGAAAAGAGGGTTTTTTATGAAAAATCATGGATACCTCTGGACCGTCCTATCAATCTCGCCTAAATTCGCGCTGACACCACCTACCGCATTAGCTACGGAAATTCCACATCCCTGTTCTTCCCATTCCCTCGTGCGGTTTGGTATCAATATACCGGTAGGTGTATTAAGTCTTAAGAATGAATCAGTCGGGAGGCTTAAAAATTATCCAACATAAAGCATCTATTATGATTATTCGTGACGTCCATACTGGGTGGGAAGCTGTTCTTGGAATACTGTACCGGTATTAGGCTTTATGACAACAGGGGCGGTCTTTCTTGAGACCGGTATTCGTTGAGGGCGTCATGTATAGCACTCGTACAGCGCATCGCCGGCGGTGGAATAGTAGCCTAATATATTTATCATATTCTACCCCATCTTTCTAGTGATCGTGGAACCAATTCATTAAAACTAAAATCCTCCTGTTCGACTTCTTACCTAAGTAGTAACCTGAAGAGTCGTTGAATATGCTGATGAATAGTCTTCTATCATAGCCTAGGATAATTCAGCACCCGGGATTTATGGCTAAACTTACTAATCAAGGCAGTAGAGTACTGTTACAGGGCTTTCCTATCAGGCGTTCTTTTGTGGGCGATTGGCAATTAGGTTTGCAGAGCTTCTGGTGAGGGTAGCTTGCGGACGAAAGTAAAGAAAAGCAAAGACTGATAACTGAAGAGGATAGACGATGTCTTGATAGTCGTGATTGAGTTGTTTTATCAAATCACGAAACAAGGACGGATGAAGACCGATGGAATGCGTTCTTTCAGAAGAAAGATCCCACGATGCTCATTGTTTCTCCGAGGAGTTGTTTCCTCGCTTAAATAACATAATGACTGCTAACTAAACTGCCTAGTTCCTTATTGCGTAAAAGCATAGGCAATGTTGACTGAAATCTGTGAAAAGTCCTGAACCTATTCGGACGCACGACAGTACTCTTAAGTAAGAAGCTCTAAAAGATATTACCACATGAACTAGCTACACGCTTAGCCTACCTATATACCGCACAACTTATTAAGGATCCGATTTGATCCTTTGACAACTCATTTAATCGGATTTTCTGTTCCCTTTTGTCCTAACTCCTTCACCCAGCAACAATGGGTCATCCCTAGCAAACCGGGACGAAGAAAGAGAAACAATTAAAGAAGAGAAAAATCAGATCAAAAAATCTCTAGAGCCATGTCTTGTATTGAAGGTGTTGGGCTCTCCGACCACTACACCAGGAGCAAATCACCCCCGACTCCCTCTCGGTCTTGAGAGCCGGCAACAGTAAATTGTACTTGAAAACATGAATAAAGCGGCCATGACTTCGACAGAATCTGTGGGAAAAAGGTTGACTCTGCTTCAGCCGGCTCACGCATATTGCTACACTTGAGCGCTCTTATGCTCAAACAGGTGACTTAGATATCACAGCCCTTCCGGAAGTTGCTTAAAATCGCCGTCACAAAATGTCACTCGCCCAAGTTTAGATTTTGCACATTAGGTCCACCCGCATATGGTGCCTGGCAATGCGACATAATAAGATAACTTACAGTAAGCCTACTAGACGCTGTAAGCGGGGCTAGTATAAAAAACATTTTAGATCTCAATGGAGAGGTAAGAGGGGGAGTTACGCATGGCGTATCGAAGAAGAAATGAAACAAAATTTAAAACATCCCAAGCGCACAACTACTCCATAGCATTCCGGACAAGAATACCATGGATCAAACTTACCGCCTCCCTGGAAACTGACTTCATGGGCACTTTCTGCAACATGAACTCCTGCGGTAAAAGACACCATCATCCGGGATCGAATCCCAGAGTGCAAGATACTACTGTTCGAGCCCAAGAAAGACACGAAAGAAGAAACGAACAAAAAAGTGCAATCGCAATAGGCTCTAACTAGGAGGAACGGCGGGAGGTGGAGGAACGGTGATCTAGTTTACTCTCGTGCGCTAAGGACAGGCTAGGAGATATATCCCTCCGTCTAACTAACAACGAAACACTCCCGACACCCAAGGAACTCTAAGGAAACACATGCGGCTGACAAAACCTAATGTTCAGCAACCTAGAACCATCCCGCTAACTCATGATCCTCCATGATCCATAAAACCTCTGCCGCAACAATGCGCAAACTCCTGTATGCCTAGTGGCATAGGGCACGAAAGAAACCATGAAACCGATACCCTATGCCTACTGGCTTAGGGTGTGAAAACAGCAATCTACTGCTAGGTGCCCAGCAGCCGGAAACCACAAAGCCACATGCCCTATATCCGGCTGTCTCCTAGCGGCATACCAGCAAACCTGCAGATCAGCCTATCCGCGCATCTGCATAACCCGATGCCCTATAGGCCACTCTCCAGAAACTGCCCCCCCGACACTACACCCTGCAGCTGTTAGTTTCAGGTACAGGATAGTATCATTCAGGCACTAACTTCCATAACATGGCAAGGTCCTCCCTGTCTGGCTGAGGAGGGAGGGGGTTATATGAGCATGTGAGATATAGGGGAGTCATCTTGGTAGTTCTATCGCTTCCCACATCTGCAGAATTCTCTCTATGTATGCCCTCATTTGTCGGCTTACCCCCGTAGTAATAATAAAAGATACATGACCATCGAACTATCTGCGTAAACCATTCCAACCCTAGAACGAATACACTTGCTGAAGAAATTATATAAACTTCCACGGCCAACCACAATACACTCTCCGCTTCCGGTAACTCCCACATCTATCTTTTCCCTCTAACCTTGACAGCTATCCGCTTTCGCGGACTCAAACATGGGATCTATATGGGTATTCCCATCGCATGTCAGTTCCTTCAGCCAAGGGGGGAAAATATTTAAGCCGTGGTTGAGCGGGAATGGGAGGAGTGATTGGAGGGCGGCGGTAGACATGCGGATGGAGTTATTGAAGCCCTTGCGGAAATGGCGCATAGGCCATCCATGTTTGAAGACGGTAAGGGGGACGATGCCTCCTCGACCTTAGGTCGTGTTGTCAGTGGTAGATTCTGGGGGCTGAAGTAGAGCTATCACTCCCGCATGTCCACGCTTAGCAGCGCACCATAATGGTGTTCGGCCACGGTTATCTAGTTTGTTAGGGTTGACGTCGTCACGCCCGAGTAGTATTCTTGCCACTCCCTCATGTCCATTCCAAGCAGCACACTGGAGCGGTGTTCGGCCATGGTTATCTGGCTTGTCAGGGGTGACGTCGTCCCGTCCGAGTAGTATTTTTACGACTCCCTCGTGTCCATTCCCGGCAGCACACCAGAGCGCTGTTAGGCCGTCGTTATCAGGCTTGTCGGGATTGATATCTCCTCGTCCTAGTAAGGCTTCCACCACTCCCTCGTGCCCATTCCAAGCAGCACACCGGAGTGGCGTTCGGCCGCGGTTATCGGGTCTACCAGGGTCAACGTCGTCCCGTCCGAGCAAGATTTTAACAACTCCCTCGTGCCCATTCCAAGCAGCGCAGCACAGCGCTGTTAGGCCGTCGTTATCAGGTTTATCAGAGTCGACGTCGCCCTGTCCGAGTAGTATTTTCACCACTCCCTCGTGCCCACTCCGGGCAGCACACCAGAGTGGCGCTCGGCCGCGCCAACCCGGTTTGTTGGGATTGACGTCGCCTCGTCTGAGCAATATTTTCACCACTTCCTCATGCCCATTCCAAGCGGCACAGCGGAGTGGTGTTCGGCCGTAGTTGTCTAGTTTTTCGGGGTCGATGTCTCCTCGTCCGAGTAGTATTTCTACCACTGCCTCGTGCCCATAATAAGCAGCCCATGCGAGAGGTGTATTACCCGTGCAGTCTTCTTGGTTGATATCACAACTTTCCATTTCTACTAATGTGGCTACAATCTCAACAATCCCAAACATGCATGCCCAGTGTATACCACTAAATCGAGAAAGTTTATTATAATCAATAACCCACGGGTACCTCCTCTGTGCTTTCAAGAGGACTTTAGTGGGAATGTGATTATTATGGTCGTCAAATAGCTTCAGCGCAAGTAATTTAGCGCAATCCGAAAGGTCTTGCTTGGCGTGGGCTCCCCAAAATACCGAGGAATATTCGAGAAAGGGTGTGCCATGGAGATCGGGAGAGGGAATGGCTGAAAGAGCTTTGACCTGCTGGGAATTCAGATAACTTAAGCAGGTTTCCGCAATTGTCGAGTGAGCTGTACCAAAAAGCTCGGAGTGAGCCCGGAGGTACTCTTGAAGCGTAAAATGGATTAACCGGACTGTGGAAGCCTTCTTGTCCACGACAGCAAGTCCTTGACCGCAAGATAGCAGTGTCCCTATTGAAGGAATATTGTCGCTATTGATATTCGGCGATCCTATCTCGACTGCTAGGGCGTGACACAGCTCGTCCGACTTCAATGGCCGCTCAGCATGAGATATCCACATCAAAGCGGCCATCCCAAGCCTAGCCTTCTCCTGGCCTTGTCTAGTTATCCGACCCAGCGTTGCACCATAAGCATCCCCCAACCCTAAGCTGGTGGTCATCGTGCTGAGCTTTTGTCGCCTGCGATGGATTGTGGTTTCCTGTAAGATGGCATCGATACTCAACGAGACTAGAAGGAATCTAGATATATATATCTGTCAGCGGATAGCTTGAGGTAGCTTGTCCAATGTGGGTGCTGGCACGTACATTTCCGAAATCTCTTCAGGAATTTTCTTCAGGATGTCTGCCTCCAAACTACTGTCCATCGCATCAGGGATTGTATCCTCGTCTAGCCTGCTATGGAGATAACTGATGATATCGTTTCGCCTGGGAGTGATAGATACACTCGTTACTCTTCCAGAAAGGCGCTTTCCGATTTCGGCCCGAATGTGTGGTCTCCCAGCCACGAATACCCGAGTTCCTGGGGATTTTTGGAGTATTTGGTTCAGCGAGCCGAGAAACTTGACCTGATGTCCTGCCACGCATTCGTCTAAAGCGTCAATGCAAATGAATGTACGCTTCTCGGAAGAGATAGTCTGCAGCATCCTCACAACATCGGGAAGTCGCGGTCCCCGTCCACCAATTACTCTTGTTTGATCTCCGTAGGCTGGTTCTATTTCCACCGGTACCTCATCTAGTCCGCCCACAATTTGCTTGAGCACGGCGCCCAGCATACTCGTTGATGACTGCTCCTTTTGGGCCGCGAAGTCAAAGTAAAAACATGCAACAGCGACACTTCCCTCATCGGACAAGCTAAAGTACTAGGCCAAAAGGATCCGTACGATCGGTGGTTACCGCGCGACACCTCAAAACACCCCACTCCTACAATCAACCACCCCTCAACCACAATGCCTCCACACAAGACAGGCTACCTTACAGAGTTTGAGAAAGGGCAAATAGTTGCTCTGAGAAAAAAAAAAATCTCTTTTGGAGAGATTGGAGAGCTCTTAAACCGTCCAAAGAGTACTGTTCAAACTTTCCATGACCGCTTCCAAAAGAGGGGTGATGCAAAAAACCTCCTTATACCTGGAAGACCCAAAATTATCGATTCCAGAACCCACCGCCGCCTAGTCAGAGAGTCTAAGAAGGCACGCCGCCAGACTTTATCAGAATTGCACAATGATGTTGCACCACATTCCTCCCTCCAAACAGTCAAGAGAGCTTTAGCCTCAGTCAACATAAAGAAATGGAGAGCTAGGAAAAGAGCTCTTCTAAAGGATGAGCATGCTGTTAAGAGGTTAGCTTGGGCAATGAAGTATAAGGATTGGACAAAGGAAGACTTTGAAGGAGTTATCTTTAGTGATGCATCCTTGGTTGAAAAGTCTAAGGATCCTAAGGGTATATGGGTGTTCAGAATACCTGAAGAAAAGTGGCACAAAGACTGTATTCATGGGGTTACCAAGGGGCCAGGAGTAAAGCTGATGGTGTGGGCTTGTATTTGGGGCAGAAATAAGGGTCCTCTCATTCCTATTTTTGACAAGAGTGTGGATAGATTTGTATATATTGGAGTTTTGGAGGATGGTTTAGTTGATATTTGGCAGGAGGTGGAGGATACAGTGGGGAATCCTATCTTTCAGCAGGATGGTGCAAGGATACATAATGCAAGAGATACCATGGCTTGGTTTGAGGAAAACAACATACAGGTTATGGAATGGCCAGCCAATTCTCCTGACCTCAATCCTATTGAGCACTGTTGGAAGAGCATGAAGGAAAAGCTACACCAGCACTTTCCCAATATCCACAAGACCAAGGGGGGCCCAGAAACTGTTAGAAAGCATCTAGCAGTAGCTCTAAATCAGGTTTGGACTCAGGATATTGAAGGGGATTTTCTGGAAAGGTTGTGGGAGTCTATGCCTAGTAGAGTTGCTGCTGTCATAGATGTAAGGGGATGGTATACCAAGTATTGATTTTTTTGTTTTCTAATTTTACATATAGCTTTTCTTATATTTATTGTATGTCTACACATATTTTCAGTTTATTTCAAGTAGTTGTGATTGTAGGGGTAGTAAATTTATAGTGGTAGTGGGGTTGCCATTGCGTTGCCGGACGGTTCTTTTTGTATTATAATATATACATCAGAAAGGCATCTCAGTCCAACCGACATAACCATGAAATCTATGTATCTTCGCTAATACGCCTCTTGGATCATCTACCCCATCCCTAATACCCTGTTCAAAGAGATTTGTATCCGGCCGAGTCACAATATTCCCCCCCGGAGTCCTATCGTTACTGCTGAGCTGCGGGGTATAAAAACCGACCCACAAGATGGGTGACTGCTGATATATCGAGACGGCAGGATCTGCCTGAATGGTTGTGGATTGATCGAACACGACGTAACGACGAGGGTGACAACGGAAGGTGAAGGCTTTCTGTTGGAGTGTTCCACCGGCAGAACATTCCAGTAGCTTGGGTCCAGAATCGTAAAATATATGGCGATTGAAACGCTTGTTCTTAGCTGCGAAACCGATCCATTCGTGGTCACGTTCCTCCTAAGTGTACAGGAGAGGACCATCAACCACCTTGAGGAGGTCTCGAGCACCGTTCCTACTGATCGGGGTTACACCTACCAGATTCGGAGCCGGGGGAGGTGTATTATTGGGGGGTGTCAGGAGACGGTGAAACAGATTCCACCTAGGAGACTGGACCGTCTGCTGGGAGAAGCATCTGACGCGCATGTAGATTGGACGACGCCATGTGAGATGAAAATTGATTGAGATTGTATTGACACGGATCAAGGGGTTGTAGCGGAGGTGTTTCCTTTCCTGGTACTCGCTAGTCATGACATCGGCTGGGGCCTCGACATTACCTCGACGGTGATGACCGGGCCGGATCACTTGCCATGTGGGGAGAAGAAAATTCTGATCGTCGCCAACGGTAGGAGCGGTGATTACGTAGTGACTCTGATCCTGCGGGGAAGGGCGGAGACCGTCGGGTATTGTGCTGTGCCAGGTGACATTCTTGCGAAGGGCCACGGCGGCACGAACATCCCTACGGAAGCGATCGCGATCGGTAGTATTCGTCATGATGGAGTATGACTTAGTACCTGCGAGGGTAACGGTAGTACAGATAGCGACGTTTATATGGATAGAAACGACGGTTGCTTATGCGATTTGTTGTAGTATTATACCGACGATAATAGGGGTAGCGACCGCGACAGCAATAAAAAGTCATACCGTCGTCTACTGTGACATCAGCCCCTTCGCTAAGGGCAGAGTAAATTTCCGGATGATGCTCGCGAACGTATGACTCACTCACTTCTTTGGATTCTTCGAAAGATGTATGATGGTACTCGAGCATGGTGGGATCAATATCTATAAGCGAGGTTGAACGGTACGAAGGTGCGATATGCGACGGTACGATGAGGCTGAGTGTGCGATGAAAAAAAGTGGTTGGGTTTTTCACATTACACGGTTGCCACGTAGGTTTAGGGTTACCCGGTTACCCCATTGCTAGGCGGAATCATACGGTATAGATATGGCAAGAATGTCACGTGAAAAGGGCGTAGTGGGAGTGTGCTGAGATGTACGCTGTCCTGTAGCTCTGAGTACGGTGGGATTACCCGATTAGGCTTAAGTCCCACTCCCGTCCCACTGTTGTATATAATATTAAATATACAACAGTGGGATTATGTAATTGGGAGTGGGAGTTCAGTATACGTATACGGGAAAAGCCCTCGCTTAGTCAACCACCACACCACCACACCACCACACAGTCGGAAGTTTTTCGGAATATTACTTTCCACAACCACGAAACTTCATCCATCATCAACGATAGATATTTATTATTTAATTAATAATGTTCACGAAGTGGGTAGTTGTAATTCTTTGATAAATTGGCGAAGTTACTACATTCTTTTTCGTTGAGAATTGGTTGAGTTGTTCTCGCTTAGCGACCGTAGCAACCAGGCAGGGTAACCCTCGTGTAACACACGGTCGCATATTATAGAAAATACATTTTACACGGTCGCATTTTATTTTCGCTGCAGATTAGGCCACAGCTACCGATCGCGGCGTCCCTGGGTACATAGTCTGTGAATTATTCGGGGACTTGATTTTATTTTTTATCATTCATGATTTGGTTTGTTAGTCTCACTCTAGGGGAATGTAATTAGGGAGGGGGGCTAAAGCCCCCTTTCTCCTAACCAGTTTCCTCCAGACGGTGCCTGTTGGTATCGAGCCCAGAAACTGTTATAAAGCCGTAAAGCATCTAGCAGTAGCTCTAAATCAGGTTTGGACTCAGGATATTGAAGGGGATTTTCTGGAAAGGTTGTGGGAGTCTATGCCTAGTAGAGTTGCTGCTGTCATAGATGCAAGGGGATGGTATACCAAGTATTGATTTTTTTGTTTTCTAATTTTACATATAGCTTTTCTTATATTTATTGTATGTCTACACATATTTTCAGTTTATTTCAAGTAGTTGTGGTTGTAGGGGTAGTAAATTTATAGTGGTAGTGGGGTTGCCATTGCGTTGCCGGACGGTTCTTTTTGTACCCGTACTTTATCTATCACCAATGAGCTGACCTCATAACTTGTTAATACGAGCCCGTTTTTTTTCCATTCATCGACATGCGACATTACCTAATATAAGTCTTGCCGACTCCCGGATCCCCATAGCAAAATAAAACTGCGTTATCAGATTCACCTCCCCCACTGCCCACCACCAGCTTCTAAATTCCTTAGTTTGTAAGAGCCATTCCCCTACATTTTCCACCCGCTGGTCCCGGATGTCTTGATGCCGTAAGCGAGGCTCTAGTGGGGATAGCCAGGCTAGGACGTTGGACCGGTCATCGGCGACACTAAAGTTATTAACAGTGGTGTTTAAAGAGTTGATATTGTTACTGAAAGACTGTGACATTTCCTGCTTTGCGCTGCTTAGAATATTGTAGATGATGGATGATAGATTTAGTTAACTACCGGTGGTAGAATTCCTAGAGGCTGAAGAAAGTGGGGTTTTTTGCGTAACCTTTGGATGCCTCAGGACCGTCCAATCAATTTCCCCCAGATTCGTGCCAACACCCCACCTGCCGTATTTGTCGCGTAGAATTCCACACCGCTTTCCTCCAAAGCCGTGTTCAGGGGTTTAGTGAAACTACACCACAAATCTTGCATCGTGATAAACGAGCACCCTGGAGCGCTTGCCACGGAATCACCTAGCTTAGTATATATATAAAGAACTTAAATACTGCATAGCTTAAAGTATCTAACATAATATTTTTGATATCAATACAGGTCACAGAGATATTTCATGAGCCTCCAGTTTGCCAACAAAACTACCGTAACCAAACTCCAGGCGAGCGCGGCAACGCATCGCTTCCGGACAACCCGTACAACAAACCCTCCCAGAAAAATCAATAGATTGAACTGCATGCTGGCAGTTTCATCATCTATAGGATCAAGTACCGATGCTCAGATACCTACCTCCTCAGTTTGGATTTCTGGTTTCACCCAGTACACGAATTTTTCCACTAAGACAACCTGTCTTTCAACTACTGTATGATACCCCACCTGACACTGCCGGTCTATTTTCCCGACCTTTATGACAATACCCGAGTACATTAAAAAAAAGTGATTTAGCGGGTTGTCTTCAGGAAGGTAACCTAGTTATCAGTTATCACCACTCTTTCCTAAGTTTTATTATCGAGCCGTCACAAGCCGTCACTCGTCTACAGTTATGGTTTCCCCAGTAAGTCTACAAAGCCTACCATACAATACGAGACGACCCGTTATGGTGAATTAACGTGAACTCACCAGACGCCGTGAGCATGGTCAGTATAAGAAAGCACCATAAATCTCAACGGTAATCTAGACCGGTGGGGGCTACACATGGGATTAAGAGGGAATTAAAGCCCAGCATAATTTTTTTAAATATACAATTAACCCCAGCATTAGGGGATAGAAATATTGCATGTCTGATTTGACTCCCCTTCGGTAGCCCCCCACTACATACTTGTATAATCCCCCCATCTACAGTACTATCAAGCCTGATCCTCAAGTCCCCCGCCTAACAATCTTCTGACTGCTACAGGCCCTCCCCCTAAAATCTGCCTGTTATAGGGGAACCCAACTCATCATCACTTTCCTCAACGTGATCTCCTATGGCAGAAGATACCATTACCCGGCGTAAAATCTTAGAGTGTGGGGTATCATTTTCCGATATTGTACCATACAGGTGTAATTTACGGTACCTGCGGTGTCGTCCGAACACTAATCTCTGCAACTTGGCAAGGTTTTCCCTGTTCGGTGAGGGAGATTCCGTGGGTTTGTAACCCCCGGCTTGGGCATTGAGAGGGATGCTCAGTCATTTATCAAAATGAAGACAACTGCAGTAGATACAAAGGGTATATAGTGTAGTGGTCTGCTCCCGGTAACATCTAATTCCGTATCCGGCCAGGCCGATCGACTTGAAGGGGCACGGGGTTGTGTTGTTGCCGGCACGGGTTCAATCCCCGGTATACTCTTCTTTTTTTTTCTTTTGATTTCGTGGAAAGGGGTGTCGAGGGTTTGGGGTTGCGGTGGGGAGGAGGATGACTTAATGAGAAGGCAAAGGTTTGGTTGGGTAATAATTCAAAAATGGACTATCCATCTCCACTCTCCTGTCAGTCAATAGCTTATAGCACGGTGGGCCGTGAGACCACTCTTGGTAAGCTAGGTAAGATACGATACCGGTGGTCCTGGAATGCGACCAAATTTCAGAGATAAAGGACCTCTTGCATACCGAATTAGTTTTTCCTTCGCGGGTAGGACTAAAAAGTATGCACAGCCCTCCAGCCTCACCTCTGAGTTCTCACGCCCCAAGGCTGCGGCATTTAAGCATAATCTCCATTAAACCATGTCTGTAATGGAACCTAGTCGCTATCACGCCTTAGTTAACTAGCTTTACGTCGCTTTTCATGGGCATCGGAAACTTGTAGTTTATATTATTTCTCATATCTAAACAGTACTCAGGGCTAGGTCCCAGAAAAGAGGGAGGAGAATAAAATAAAAGAAACACAGGAAAGGCAAAGGGACAACAAATGTGCCAAAAGGATTTACTGAGGGGGGGGCGAACGGCGGCGGCAGACATGTTTATAGAATTGTGGCCCTTGCGGGAATGACGCGTAGGTTATCCATGGTTGAAAATGGTGAGGGGGCGATGCCTCCCCGGCCTTAGGCCGCGCCAGGGGTGGTATCATAGATTCTGAGGGCTGTAGTAGGGCTATCACTCCCGCATGTCCACGCTTAGCAGCGCACCATAATGGTGTTCGGCCACGGTTATCTGGTTTGTTGGGGTTGACGTCGTCACGCCCGAGTAGTATTCTTGCCACTCCCTCATGTCCATTCCAAGCAGCACACCAGAGTGGTGTTCGGCCATGGTTATCTGGCTTGTCAGGAGTGACATCGCCCTGTCCGAGTAGTATTTTTACGACTCCCTCATGTCCATTCCCGGCAGCGCACCAGAGTGGTGTTAGGCCGTCGTTATCAGGCTTGTCGGGATTGATATCTCCTCGTCCTAGTAAGGCTTCCACCACTCCCTCGTGCCCATTCCAAGCAGCACACCGGAGTGGCGTTCGGCCGCGGCTGTCGGGTCTACCAGGGTCAACGCCGTCTCGTCCGAGTAATATTTTAACCACTCCCTCGTGCCCATGCCAAGCAGCGCAGCAGAGTGGTGTTAGGCCGTCGTTATCGGGTTTGTTGGGATTGACGTCGTCCCGTCCGAGTAGTACTTTCACCACTTCCTCGTGCCCAATCTGGGCAGCACACCAGAGTGGCGCCCGACCGCGCCAACCCGGTTTGTTGGGGTTGACGTCGCCCCGCCCAAGCAGCATTTTCACCACTCCCTCGTGCCCATTCTGGGCAGCACAACGGAGTGGCGTTCGGCTGTGATGATCTAGTTTGTTGGGGTCGATGTCGCCTCGTCCGAGTAGTATTTCTACCACTGCCTCGTGCCCATGATAAGCAGCCCACGCGAGAGGTGTATTACCCGTGCAGTCTTCTTGGTTAATATCGCAATCTTCCACCTCCACCAATATAGCCACAATCTCAACAATCCCAAATATGCATGCCCAGTGTATACCACTGAATAGAGAAAGCTTTTCATAATCAACAACGTACGGGTACCTCCTCTGTGCTTCCAAGAGGACTTTAATGGGGGTGTGGTTATTATGGTTGTCAAATATCTTCAGCGCAAGTAATTTAGCGCAATCCGAAAGGTCCTGTTTTGCGTGGGCTCCCCAAAATACCGAGGAATATTCGAGAAAGGGTGAGCTGCGGGGATTAGGAGAGGGAATGGTGGCAAGAGCCATGACCTGCTGCGAGTTCAGATAACTTAAGCAGGTTTCTGCTATTATCGAGTGAGCTGTGCTAGAAAGCTCGAAGTGAGCCCGGAGGTACTCTTGAAGCGTAAAATGGATTAATCGGACAGTGGAAGCCTCCTTGTCCACAACAACAAGCCCTTGACAGCAAGATAGCAGTGTTCCTATTGAAGGGATATTGTCGGTTTTGACGCTCGGCGATCCTATCTCAACTGCTAGGGCGTAACACAGCTCGTCCGACTTCAAGGGCCGCTCAGCATAAGATATCCACATCAAAGCGGCCATGCCAAGCCTCGCTTTCTCCCTTCCCTGTCCCTTTATCCGATCCAGTGTTGCACCATAAGCATCCCCCAACCCTAAGCTGGTGGTCATCGTGCTGAGCTTTTGTCGCCTGCGATGGATTGTGGTTTCCTGTAAGATGGCATCGATACTCAACGAGACTAGAAGGAATCTAGATATATATATCTGTCAGCGGATAGCTTGAGGTAGCTTGTCCAATGTGGATGCTGGTACGTACATTTCCGATATATCTTCAGGAATTTTCTTCATGATTTCTGCCTTCAAACTACTGTCCATCGCATCAGGGATTGTATCCTCGTCCAGCCTGCTATGGAGATAACTGATGATATCATCCCGCCTGGGAGTGATAGATACACTCGCTACTCCCCGAGCAAGACGCTTTTTGATTTCAGCCCGAATGTGTGGTCTCCCAGTCAAGAAGATTCGCGTATCAGGAGACTTTTGGAGGATTTGGTTGAGCGAACTAAGAATCTTGACTTGATGTCCTGCCACGCATTCGTCTAAAGCGTCAATGCAAATGAATGTACGCTTCTCGGAAGAGGTAGTTTGCAGCATCCTGACAACGTCGGGGAGCCGCGGTCCCCGTCCACCAATGACCTTCCTCTGATTTTCGTAGGCTCTCGCTATTTCCCCCGGCACCTCATTCAGTCCGCCCACAACCTGCTTGAGCACAGCGCCCAGCACACTCGTTGATGACTGCTCCTTTTGGGCCGCGAAGTCAAAGTAAAAACATGCAACAACGACACTTCGTCCTCCAGCCTCATCGCACAAGCGATCTATCACCAATGAGCTAACCTCATGGCTTGTTAACACTAGCACTTTTTTCTTCCATTCATCGAGATGCGACATCATTACCTAATATAAGTCTTCCCGACTCCCGGATCCCCATAGCAAAATAAAACTGCGTTATCAGATTCATCTCCCCCACTACCCACGCACCAGCTTCTAAATTCCTCGGTTTTTAAGAGCCATTCCCCTACATCTTCCACCCGCTGGTCCCGGATGTTTTGATGCCGTAAGCGAGGCTCTAGTGGGGATAGCCAGGCCAGAACGTTGGATCGGTCATCGGCGACACTAAAGTTATTAACAGTGGTGTTTAAAGAGTTGATATTGTTACTGAAAGACTGTGACATTTCCTGCTCTTAGCCGCTTAGAATATTGTAGATATTGGAGATGATGGTGATAGAATTGATTGACTGCTGGGGGTACTCGAGTACCGTACTCGAGTAGAATTCCTTGGGCTAAAGAAAAGTGGGTCTTTGTGTAACTCCATGGATGCCTCAGGACCATAAAATAAATCTCCCCAGATTGGTGTCCCCACCTAATACTGCATTGGTCGCACAAAATTCCTCACCGCTTCTCTCCCAACTCGTGTTCAGCAGTTCACCTACCGGTGCACCACAAATCTTGCATCGTGGTGAACGAGCGCCCTAGAGCACCTGCCATGGAATCACCCAGCTTAGTATATATACAGATATATCAAGCTTTGCGAATTAATCAGTCGGATTTAAATACCACGCAACTAAGAGCATCGGGCGTACTCTTTTCGATATCAATACGGGTCGCAGAGATGTTTCGTGCGTGTCTTGTTTGCTAACAAGGCTAACCGAACGCCAGGCGAGCGCGGCAACACATCGCCTCCAGACAACCCGTACAACAAACCCTCCCAGAAAAATCATTACCGGTACTAGTACTTCATAATTTCTCCTGTTTCTTTGTTTTCCCGTTTTTTTTGCTTGCCAGGATGGTGGGGTTGGTGGGTTTGTCCGTTGATCGGTTAGTTTGTTAACTACCGATACCGGTAATAACTTCTTCTCTTGTATTATGGAATCAACGAACAGGAGGCTCCGCGAACAATACACTAAAAGTGGCTTATTAGGCCTTAATTAAATATATTTATTCTAGTTAAACTTAACCAGTATCCGCCAGTGGGCAGCGATTTTGTTTGGTCTGTTCCTTGAGCTCCTCCGGTTCTTTGACCCCGATGTTATTACTAGACAACGAATAATGCTTTCTACGCATAAGATTTACCACTAAACTAACTAGCCGGGACGGAGAGTGAATCTCTAGTAAACAACTCCAAACGAAATTTCCATTGGATGACTTAGAATATAGGGCCTTGGGGTAAGTGAGACTACTTTAACTTGAACAGTAAGTCACGTGCAAAAAAAAATCAACCCTGCTTCGGCAGGTTCACAAAAAATTGTTACACCTGAATGCTGTTATCTCCATGATGTAACCTACAGTTATGATCAATAAGTCTGTACACACCCCACCCAAGCTCACCTAATCCACCACGCAACACAACCGTCGCTCAACCTGCGGACTTTTTTTTTTTTTTTTCACAGCACCAAAAAATGACCCCTCCGCAAGCTTTTGGTACCGTTATAAGCAGAAATCGGCAAACTCCCCAGCAGTGACAAAAGGAACTAAATTCCCATGATAGAGCGCGGATTTTTGAGACAATAAGTTTGGGTTCCAGTCTATTGGCCGTCGCAGAACAATTTTGTAACGGAATCTACTATTATCTCTGCCACTTACTATACTGACGTTGGATATTGCCTATTTAGGATTCCCTAGTAACGCATATTCCTTCCTTGTACCTTCCTTATTGTTATAGTTTCTTATTGGGTAGTACCTTCCTGTACTCGCTTATTTGTACCCTTCTGCTTTGTACCCAATTAGGATACTCCTTGCTTTCCTACTATGTATTACTGGATTAGTACATCAGTAGCGATTCTTTGTTTGTTTGATTCCATTACTTGTTTTGTTAGTTATATCCTGTCGCTTCTATAACCTTGTTTAGGACTTAGAAGTTTCGCTACTCATGTAGCTTTGCATTTGGATATTTGCTCTTTGGACAGGATATTTGGTTATATTTTATTTGTATTTAAAGAGCTCGAGATCCCCTAAGGATTCGAACTCTCAAGCCTCACAGGAACGCTCTTCTTAATATACTACAAGTTGAACGGTCACTCTATTAGTCCCTCATCTTTCTTATATCTCTTACAGAGATTCCACTTGACGCTTCCCCTCCTGTCCT
Source organism: Tuber borchii (assembly GCA_003070745.1). Taxonomy (NCBI): domain Eukaryota; kingdom Fungi; phylum Ascomycota; class Pezizomycetes; order Pezizales; family Tuberaceae; genus Tuber; species Tuber borchii. The sequence continues at coordinate 306,806 of NESQ01000010.1, forward strand.
TCAGTATCGCAGGATCTCCCTCTGGGAATCGCGCGATACCTAGGAGCAGGTTACATTTTTTGACCTAGACTTAAGTACACCCTTTGATCTCGGCACAGGACTGATCACCCTTCGCCTCCCTTGACCCTGCAGTACCGGTACACCTCCTTGTCCCTTGAAAGGCCTAGAGCAGACTCCTGGCGAGAACTGCTCACCCCAGATAGCAACCATTTCGCTTCCAAGAGACCCCAAAGGACGCTTCACCAAAGCTCCTGCAGCACCATCAGGATCCTCAGCTAAGCCAAAGCCTGCCGCTCCAGCAAAGAAAACAGCTCCACCACCTGTGCTAGAACCTGACCCGCCCCAAAGCCAAGACCAAGAATCGTCAGAAGAAGAATCAAGCAGCGAAGACGACGCCCCAGAACACAACCCAGAAGACAGCGAAAACCAAGACGACCCAGAGGACCAGGAACCTGACGAAACCCCTGACCAAGAGCAACTACATCAGGAAGGAACACCCAAGCCTGACCCAGACCAAGATCCTGACCCAGCAAGACAAGCGCCACCTAGCCAGCCACCTACAAGACCATCAAGCCCTGACCAAGAGCCGCCTCCACCCCCAAGTCCTTCACCTCCGCCAAGCCCCAGACCCGCCACTATGTCTCTCCAACCAGAAGGCAGTAGCCGCCCCAAATGGCCAGCACCATTCTTCTATACAGGAGAAGGAAAAGACCGAGACCCATTGAGAATCAATTCATGGTTCAATACAGTCCGCCGCTACATATCCAGCTATGGAATCCAAGACACAGACCCTGAAGCCTTGCAGTACTATGGAGCCTACTGCAGAGATAAGGCTCTCGAGAAATTCACCCAGTATGACAACAGCCAAGGAACGAAAACTGTGGAAGGACTCAAGAGAAAATTCGAAGGATACTTTCTACCTTCTACATCTACTGATACAATCTATGAACAATGGCTTGCAGTCAAGCAGACTACTAATGGAAAAACAGCGCAAATAACGGATACAGTCATCTCCCTTGAAACCCTCAGAGACAGCCTACCTCCAGGAACGATTTCAGACTACTCAGCAAAACAAAGACTCCTGGACGCCATGGACATCAAACTCAAGCGAGACGTCAAACCCCATATCACCTCAGATACCTCCTTCGACCAGCTAGTTGAAATCGCTGAGAAAAGGGACTCTATCGCTCACTCTACAGGACTCTATGGTAACAGAAATCAGCATACCAACGCTATATCCAATGCAGTCTCCCAACCCAAATCTAAAGAACCCAGAAACAACACCCAAGGACCTTCCCAACGCTTCTCAAACAACACCTCCCAACACACCAAGCTATCCCCTCAGGAAAAAGATAGAAGAAAGCGAGAAGACCGATGCGACTATTGCGGAAAACTAGGACACTACTCAAACGACTGCTATGAGAAGAAAGGAAATCAGCACAACAATCGAGGATATAACCAGAGAGGAAATGGAAGAAGAGGAGGAACAGAGAGAAGAGGAAAACCCCGCCGATCCTACCACACTCAAGAGGAAGAACAGGACACCCTTACAGTCACAAACACTTCCAACCATGTAGGCCCATCTGGAACCGCCAACAGAGCCCTTGAAGCCTACATTACAGTCAATGGCCACAAAGCGAAGGCCTTATTCGATACAGGAACCATGGGAGATAACCTAATCTCTGGAAAATTCGTCTCCACCTTCCAAATCCCTACCAAAGACCTCGATACCCCTATCAGTTTGAAAATGGCGGTTAAAGGATCCCGCTCAACCATCAATTACAAGGCCCAACCCTTGATCCAAGTAGAGGACGAAAAAGGCGATATCACCGATGCCTTAGTCTGCTCTCTAGACAACTATGACATCTTCTTAGGAATGCCATACCTGACCACCCATAATGCAGTAATCGATTGCGGAAATGCTATTATCACCTTCCCTGACAAAGGAGTCACTCTCACCTGCAAGAAAGCGAACAATGCCAGATTCTCTGCTATGGCAAATACCGATACCCCTGACTTCATTTCCGAATTCCCTGAAGTGTTCCCATCCAAGAAGATTACTGAACTACCGCCCCTTCGAGATATTAACCACCACATCAATCTAACTGATTCCACTTCGGCACCTAGTCCGAAAATGTTCACTGTCCCTGACAAAATCCTACCAGCATACAGAGAGATTATCGAGGACTGGAAGAATAAAAAAATAATCTACCCATGCGAAGCCAACAACCCTGTCAACATGTTTCCAAAGCTCAAACCCAATGGCGAAATCAGACTCCTAGCAGACCTGATCCCCAGGAATGATATCACTATAAAAAACGATAGCACTATTCCAAACCAATCTATGATTCTCAGAACTGTTGCCAGAGCAAAGTACAGATCTACCATTGACCTGTCCAACTGGTATTTCCAAATTCGAGTAGCCCCTAAAGATGAAACCCTCAACACAATCAAGACACCCTTCGGAACCTTTGCATGTAAAGTAATGCTGCAAGGAGACTGCAATGCACCATCTACAGCTATGCGAGTTATCGAATATGTCCTTGATGGACTAATTGGAAAAACAGTTTGGGCATACCTAGACGATATCACAATTTTTTCAGACACTCCTGAAGCTCATATCCGTGATATCCGCCAGGTTTGTAAGAGACTACAGGACCATAACATCAGAGCTTCCCCATCCAAGTGCAAATTTTTCGCCGATAAACTACCCCTTTTAGGACATGTTATTGATGATCAAGGAATCCATGCAGATCCTGAAAAAATACGAGGAATCCAAGACTGGCACACCCCCAAATCAAAAAATGAATTGCAAACCTTTATTGGTGTGGTCATATACCATGCTCAATTCCTACCACACCTCGCTACCGCTAGCGCCCCTCTCTCGGATCTAATTGCCCAAAAAGATTTTGAATGGAGACCCCTGCATGAAGAGGCGTTTCAACTGATTAAACACTTAGCCAAAAACATCACCACCCTTCGTCCTATTGACTATAAGTCACACCACCCAATCTACCTCTTCACCGATGCTTCTAAAGTTGGAGCAGGTGCATGGATTGGCCAAGGACCTACACCCGAAAAGGCACACCCTGCAGCATTCCATAGTCGAAAATTCGCAACTAGTCAGCTGCACTATCCTGTGCATGAGCTAGAACTCCTTGCAATTGTCGATGCTGTGCAATCATTCCACCCCATGCTCTTTGGTACCAGATTCACAGTGGTAACGGACAACAAAGCGCTATCATACTTCCTAGCTCAGACAAACCTCCCTTACCGCCAGACAAGATGGAGAATGTTCCTCCAATCTTATGACTTCGATATTATCCACAGGCCAGGAAAAGACAATGTTCTTGCAGATGCCCTCTCCAGGATATATGAGGAACGCCATGCAAGTCCTGAAATGATCCTTGTGGACCCCACTGAGAAAAAGTCCATAAAAGAAGCCTATTCCGCCATGACTAGTAGTACCAAGCACTACCTCAATCTCGCACACACCCTCGATCCTGAAAGCGAACCATCTTTTATCTCTCCTACACCACTCAACCCTTTCGCTATACCTCAACACATCTCAATGTGGAACACTGAAAATGCCCCAATCCCAGACTCGACAGAGGCAGAAAAAATCGATCACCACCCAGGTCCTTTTGAACAAGGACTGGATCAGATGGAATCCACCCTGCAACAAGGAATCGAGGCAATGCAAAGTAACAAAGCCAGCACCGAAGGCCAGCCCCATGACCCCTCCGAAACTACGATACTCGTCCAGGCAGCTCAGGCACAGCTTGCAGGACTTGCGCAGAGGATTCACAGCCCTTCGAACCATATGGAACGATCTCTACGCCTCAACGCTATCAGAAACTGCTTTGGAAGAATTCATGACTCCATTACCAAATTGGAATCAATTGCCCTCGCCAGTTCAGGATACTCTGCCGGCCCACCCCCCTCCACTTCCACTCCTCCCAGAGATGAGTTGGAACGATTTCTTACTTCTACCAGACATCGATCTATGCACTGGACAGCCTGTGTATGGGACGAATGCGAAGCACACATGGATGGAAAGGATCGCCACTACTATCCCTCAGGACCCCGTCACATCCCTTCTCCTAGCCCCCTCTACTCTACCTCCTGTTTCATCACCCCTCACCACCCTAAGCGCAGAGCAGAAGACAAATGGGCTCTCCCTCCCGCCCTCACGAATGACAGAGGACAACCGATATACCAGACTATAATCACTACCCATGACGGCCCTCCTCGAATCATGCAGCACAGGATGATGACCTCCCAATCCCGGACGCCCCTGTTGACTACAATGACCCTTTCCCTGATGAACCATCCAGAGCCCTTGATGTTCGCGCCTTCCAGCTCACCCAGCACCTTAAAGGCAAGTGGTATTTCAGCCTTCGAAAGGCTACCGCTACCGATCCTCTCTTTAATATAGTCAGCAAGAATGCCAACCATCCAAGTTGGATTATCTACGATGGACTTCTTGTTAAAAGAGGGGAGGATGACAGTCGAGACTGTCCATATGTCCCCTATGAAGCCGCTTATGAAGGACAGAACATTAGGAGCGAAATCATCAGAATCACCCATGAACAAATGGCACACATGGGAGCTCAGAAATGTTTCAAATACGCCTCCAGACACTTCTACTGGATGACTATGAGGAACGATTTCAAAGACTATATTCGCAGATGCCACCTTTGCCAGATGAACAAGCAACCTACAACCCTCCCTGACGGAGTTGTCACCCCTCTCCCTGTCCCCAGAGAACCATTCTCTTCGATTGCAATTGACTTTGCAGGACCTTTTCCAAGCGACAACAAGAAGGATCTAATCTTAGTTGTGTTGGATCGTTTCTCTGGATTTACCTACCTCATCCCAGTATCCCAAAACATCACTGCAGTCGAAACTGCAAACCTCCTTATTGAACGAATCTTTTCTACCCATGGTTTCCCTACCTCTATCGTCTCTGATAGAGACCCCAAGTTCACCTCTCGTTTCTGGATGCAGTTTATGGCCAACATCAAAATTGATCTCAACATGGCTACCGCTTACCATCACCAGACAAATGGCCAAACTGAACGGAGAATCAGAACCATCCGCCAATGCCTTCGAAATTTCGTTGACCCTAAAGGCACCAAATGGACTCGCCACCTTCCCCATGTCCAAACCGCTATCAATGCTGCTCCTAGTGACAGCACTGATCTTTCACCCTTTGAGATTACCTTTGGACGCATCATAAACCTCCTCCCTAGCATTAAAGTCATGCCTACTGCCGTTCCCTCTGCTGATGATATTGCATCTCAGATTATGAAGAACCAGCAGCTTGCAAGAACCGCCCTCCAAAATGCCAGAGCTCGCCAGACTACCACTAGCCAAAAGAGACGCAAAGAAGGACCCCCAGTTACCCCTGGAAAGACTGAAGTCACCCTCAGATCCGAACCCTATGTACACAAGATAGGACGGAATCACAAACTTGTTGGACCATGGCTTGGACCTTTCTCAGTCCTCGAAGGCCCTGACAAACATGATAACTACAAACTTAACCTCCCTCCCATCATGCAAGGAATCCACCCATGGATTCATCGCAGCCATCTTCGAATCTACCTCAGACCAAACCTTAAAGCTTTCCCAGGCCTCCCAGACCCCGCCTCTAAGGAACCAGTTACTATCGATGCATCTGGACAACAAGAATGGGAAGTTGAAAAGATTATGAAGGATCGAATCTATCGAAAGAAACGCCAATTCCTAATCCACTGGAAAGGCTATGACGAAATCGAAGCAACATGGGAACCCCTTGACGTCCTTGAAGGAGCCAGTACCGCTCTCAGAACCTACTGGTTTGATACCTATAACGAAACCATTCCCTTCCACCTCCCTTGGACCCATAACGAATGTTGGTCAGCTTGGACAGTCCAAGAACCCGAATATCTCCCTCTATCACCAGAGCTTGACCCTGACGGATTCTGGGCACCCATCCAGGACTCTGACTACTCTGAGACTGAAACCTGTTACTCTCTCCCCTCCCTTGAAGAAACTGAGATGGAAGCCTAACGGAATTATGCACCTTTCTTTTTGTTTTATTTTGTTAGGGGGAATGTAACGGAATCTACTATTATCTCTGCCACTTACTATACTGACGTTGGATATTGCCTATTTAGGATTCCCTAGTAACGCATATTCCTTCCTTGTACCTTCCTTATTGTTATAGTTTCTTATTGGGTAGTACCTTCCTGTACTCGCTTATTTGTACCCTTCTGCTTTGTACCCAATTAGGATACTCCTTGCTTTCCTACTATGTATTACTGGATTAGTACATCAGTAGCGATTCTTTGTTTGTTTGATTCCATTACTTGTTTTGTTAGTTATATCCTGTCGCTTCTATAACCTTGTTTAGGACTTAGAAGTTTCGCTACTCATGTAGCTTTGCATTTGGATATTTGCTCTTTGGACAGGATATTTGGTTATATTTTATTTGTATTTAAAGAGCTCGAGATCCCCTAAGGATTCGAACTCTCAAGCCTCACAGGAACGCTCTTCTTAATATACTACAAGTTGAACGGTCACTCTATTAGTCCCTCATCTTTCTTATATCTCTTACAGAGATTCCACTTGACGCTTCCCCTCCTGTCCTTCAGTATCGCAGGATCTCCCTCTGGGAATCGCGCGATACCTAGGAGCAGGTTACAAATTTGGATGGACACGACAGACAGTCTACCGTACTATTAAACGAGCACGCGAGCTCAACCACTTTGGTTCCAGGCCCAGAACAGGTCGTCTGAAGAAGCTAAATCGACAAATTATCCGCTGCTTACTTTGTCTTGTCAGAAGTTTCCCAAATATATACTTTCGCGACCTCATTCAGGAGAGTGGTGCCAATGTGTGCGTCAATACTATCCGCCGTGCTCTCGTGCCCAACCTATGTCGTAAATGGAGACGGTGCAAAAGAATTCGACTACAGGAGAAAGATGTGAAAGAGAGGCTACGGATTGCACGTTATTATCGTCAGAAAGATGAAGAATTGGTGGATGTATGAGCAAGTACTGGTCCCTACTCTGAGAGCACCTACTAAGATTTTCTTAAGGGCATCTATAGCGATGAGTCTTCGGTACAAAACTCTCCCAAATCACCTGATGGATGGGTTTTTCGACTCCCAAAGGATAAATGGAAAGAATGGGCTGTCAACGAGAGTGAACATGTCAAATCTTCCCTCTCCTTTATGGTATGGGGGGCTATCTGGAAAGAGGGACGGTCAGAATTACAGATTATGCAACGAGATGAGGACTCTCCAAAGAACGGATATAGTGCGCGCTCCTATATTAAGGTCTTGGAAGAAGGTTTATTGCCTCACTATACTCCCGGGCGGTTTTTTTTGCAAGACAATGCAAAAATTGATATTGCGAAGGTCACCAAAGAGTGGTTGGAGTTGCATAGGATCTGGGTGTCCGAACACCCTCCACACAGTCCAGATTTAAACCCAATTGAGCATGTCTGGAAGGCTATGAAGAGTATTCTTCAAATAGACTATGGATACTTGAAAGACCTTAAAGATAATGCCGAGAGTAGGGTGATTTTTGTTGCAGCACTGAAGAGGGCATGGTGGACGGTCCCCCAGGTGTTAATTGACCGCCTGATTGATTCAATGCCCAGGCACTACCACGCAGTAAGAAGAAACTGAGGTTGGTATACCAAGTATTAATCACCATGGCAATAGCTCTCTTTCTGTATTTTTATTGTATTTTTAACTACATTTTTGGTCCCACAATTGATTAATAGAAGTCACAGCTGGGTTGCGTGGTAAAGGTGCGGGTGGGGTGTGTGTACAGACTTATTGATCATAACTTTACGAAGGTACAGTCCCTAAGTTTTGTACTTTTTACTAGCAGGGGATGCTACGCTAGCAGGGGCCAAGGCAGCAAATTGGGCATAAGGACAGCGAATTGGGTATAATAGTTACCCAACTCACCTCCTCACCCCTGCTAGCGTAACACCCCCTGCTAGCAAAAAGTACAAAACTTAGGCGCTGTACCTTCGTAGTCACGGCAACTCTTTCCTAGGTTGCTTTGCACTACCGTCACGGGCCGTCACTCGTCTATAGTTATGGCTAGCCTACAGTAGTAAGCTCACGAAGCACACCATACCATACAAGACAATACATCACAGTGAATTACCATAAAGTACTTTAAATGTCAATGGGATATAGAGCGGGGGGCTTACACATGGAGTTGAGGGGAAATGGGGCCCGCTTAATTTTCTTGAACACACAGTTAACCCCCTGCATTAGGAGGTAAAAATATTGAAGAGCCGATTGGATTCCCCTTCGGTAGCACCCCCGACATCAATCTACTGCTAAAGCCCCATCTTAAAGTATTTCGCTAAACCGGCCTCTAATCAGTATCGGTCTGCGACCTAAAACTCTCTTGTTATAAGGAAACTTAACTCATCGACACGTTCCCCAACAAGTACTCCTATGGCAAAAGATGATACCATTACCTGGCGTCAAATTTTAGAGTGCAAGATACCGCTCCCCGATATTGAACTCTGCAGCGGGATTTTAGGGTACCGTACAGTATCGTTAGAACATTAGTGTCTAGAGCATGGCAGGGCTTTCTCTGTCTGGTCGTGGACTGTATGGATTTGTGATGTCGGTCTTGAGCGTCGGAGGGAACGCCCTGAGAAGGAAAGGCAGTAGGGGTAAAAGGATGGACCATCCTTCCTAACTGTCTTGTAGGTCGACGTACTACCTCCGCCTCTGAGCCCGTGCTTGGAGTGCTGTAGCATTTAAGCGCGAGCTTCGGTAAACCATCTCCATAATGGAATCTGGTTAATATCATGCTTTAGTCAACAGCTAGCTTTTACGTCTTTTTTCACTGGTTCTGAAATATTTGCACCCTACATTATTTCTCTGTATCTAAACAACACCCGGACCTATACGTCAGAGGGGAGTGAGGAAAAGGAAATAAAAAAATTGTTGAAAGACAAAAAACAAAAAACAAATGAACAGTATATATGAAATTAGGATTTACAACTAGGAAACGAGGGGAAATGCGAATACGACGGAAATTCTAAGCCACACTAGCTTACCCTAACAGTATTATGACAAAAATAGTCCCCCCAGCAACACCGAAACTTTGATCAGACTGACCCAACGGAGGAAAATCCATAGAGATTTGAACGGGCATATAATAGATACGGAAGTTCCTACTACCCGTGATTTCCTCCGGCCAAGAGAGAATATTTAGGCTGTTTCAGTGGCAGGCTTACTGTGGAGCGCGAGGAAACACCGCAATTACTACAACGCGGCACTATACACCGCGGTTGAGATTGAGGGGGTTTGAGAGGGGGAGGAAATGGCGGCGACAGAGATGTCGACTGAATTTTCGTGGTCCTTGCGGAAATGAGGAATAGGCCATCAAGATCTAGAGACTGTAAGGAGGGAGTCGCTCCTCGGCCTTGGGGTGTGCTAGGGGTGGTAGATTCTGGGGGCTGTAGTAGCGCCCTCACTCGCGCATAGCCGCGCTCGGTAGCACACCAGAGTGGTGTTCGACCTCGGTCGTCTGGTTTGTTGGGGTTGACGTCGTCCCGCCCAAGTAGTATCTTCACCACTCCTTCGCGCCGTTTCCAGGCAGCCCACCAGAGTGGCGTTCGACCACGGCTGTCTGGTTTGTTGGGGTTGACGTCACCCCGTCCGAGTATCATTTTCACCACTCCCTAGTGCCCGCTCTGGGCGGCACAGCAAAGTGGTGTTTGGCCGTATCTACCGGGTTTGTTAGGGTTGACGTCGTCCCGTCGGAGGAGCATCTTCACTACTCCTTCGCGCCTATTACCAGCAGCATAATAGAGTGGTGTTTGGTCATATCTACACGGTTTGTTGGGGTCGACGTCGCCCCGTCCGAGTAATATTTTCACCGCTCCCTCGTGCCCGTTCAAGGCAGCACAACTGAGCGGTGTTTGGCCGTGCCTGCCCGGTTTGTTAGGGTCAACGTCGCTCCGTCCGAGCATTATTTGTACAACCCCATCGTGCCCATTCCGGGCAGCATGCCAGAGCGGTGCTAGGCTATCTGAACCTGGTTTGCTGGGGTTGACATCACCCCGTCCGAGGAGCATTTTGACCACTCCCTCGTGCCCACTCTGGGCAGCACAACAGAGTGGTGTTTGGCCGTCATCATCTGGTTTGTCGGGGTTGACGTCGTCCCGCCCGAGTAGCATTTTCGCCACTCCCTCATGCCCATTATCAGCACCACACCAGAGTGGTGTTTGGCCGTACCTGCCAGGTTTGTTGGCGTTGACATCGCCGCATCCGAGTAGTGTCGCACCACTCCCTCGTGCCCATTCAAAGCAGCCCACACGAGAGGCGTATTGCCAACGCAGTCTTCTTGGTTGATATCGCAACCTTCCGCCCCCACTAAACTAGCTACAATCTCAACAATTCCAAAAACCGATGCCCAGTGTAGACCACCAAACAGGGAAAATTGGAGGGAGCCAACATCGGACGGGTACCTCCCCTGTGCTTGCAAGAGGATTTTAATGGGCGCGTGGTTATTGTCGTCAAATAGCTGCAGCGCAAGTAATTTGGCGCAATCTGAAAGGTCCCGTTTTGCGTGGATTCCCCAATATACCGAGGAATATTCTAGAAAGGGAATGCTTTGGAGGTCGGCAGAGGGAATGGCCGAAAGAGCCTTGATCTGCTGAGCACTCAGATAACTTAAACAAGTTTCTGCCATTGTCGAGTGAGCTGTACCAAAAAGCTCAGGGTGAGCCCGGAGGTACTCTTGAAGGGTAAAATGGATTAACCGGACAGTGGAAGCCTTCTTGTCTACCACAGCAAGCCCTTGACAGCAAGATAGCAGTGTCCCTATTGAAGGAACATTATCGGTATTGAGATCGGCCGACCCTATCTCGACTGCTAGGGCGTGACACAGTTCATCCGACTTCAAGGGCCGTTCCGAGTGAGAGATCCACATCAAAGTGGCCATACCAAGCCTGGCTTTCTCCGCACCCTGTCCCCTTATCCTATTCAGCGTTGCACCATAAGCATCCCCCAGCCCCAACCCATCAGTCATCGTGCTGAGCTTCTGCCGCCTCCGGTGGATTGTAGTTTCTTGTAAGATCGCATCGATATTCAGCGAGACTAGCAAGAATCTAGATATTATATATCTGTCAGTGGATAACTTCGAAATAGCTTGCCTAGTGTTGCTGCTCGTACGTACATTTCCGAAATATCTTCGGGAATTTTCTTTAAGATGTCTGCTTCCAGACTACTGTCCATCACATCCGGGATTGTGTCCTCGTCTAGCCTGTTGTGGAGATAACTGATGATATCATCTCTCCTGGGGGTGATGGATACACTCGCCACTCTCCCAGAAAGACGCTTTCTGATTTCAGCCTGAATGTGTGTTCTCCCAGCTAAGAATATTCGAGTTCCTGGGGATTTTTGAAGAATTTGGCTTAGTGAACCGAGAAACTTAACTTGATGTCCTGCCGCGCATTCATCTAGAGCGTCAATGCAAATGAATGTACGCTTTTGGGAAGAGGAAGTTTGCAGCATCCTCACAACATCGGGAAGTCGTGGTCCCCGTCCACCAATGACCTTTTTGTGATTTTCGTAGGCTCGCGCTATTTCTCCGGGCACCTCATCTAATCCGCCCACAACTTGCTTGAGTAGGGCGCCCAACACACTCGTCGATGACTGTTCCTTTTGGGCCGCGAAGTCAAAGTAAAAACATGCAACAGCGACATCTTTTCCCCCAGCCTGATCGCACAAGCTGTCTATCACCAATGAACTAAAATCACAGCTTATCAGCACTTGCCCTTTCTCCCACTCATTGAGGCTACCGGTGGTCCTTGTTACCTAATATAGGTCTTGCCGGCCCCCGGGTCTCCATAGCAAAACAAAACTGCGTTATCGGATTCACCTCCACTATCGGCGCACCAGCTCCTAAATTCCTCGGTTTGTAAGAGCCATCCTCCTATATTTCCCACCCGGCTGTCTTGGATGTCCTGATGCCGTAGCCTGGGTTCTAATGGGGATAGCCAGGCCAAGATGTTTGATCGGTCATCGGCAACAGTAAAGTTATTAAAAGTGGAGTTGAATGAGCTGATATTATTAACGAAGGACTGCGACATTCCCTCTTTTTTGCTGTTTAGAACACTGTAGATGATGGATGATGGAGTCGGTCGACTACCCCACTGGAATTCCTGGGCTGAAGAAATGCGAGGTCTTTGGAGCCTCATGGATACCTCAGGGCGTCCAATCAATCATACTCAAATCTGCGCCAACGCTCCGCCTGCGATTGCCTGTAGTTGCTCGCCCACAGTGCGATGGGCCGTGTGATCTCGCTTAAACAGCGAGGGTAGGATACAGATGTTCTTCGGGCGGGAGCAAATCTCATAGAGGGAAGACCTATGATTGTATCAATTTTCCTTCGCGGGCAAGACTAAAAAGCGTGGACGACCCAGCAACATTATCTTGCATTTCAAGCTCACGCCTAGACAATAGTAGCATGTAAGCGTGATCTTCGTTAAATCACGTTTGTAGTGGGCTCTATTCTGGATAGTGGCATAGGGCATGGGCTTACGCAGTTGCGCGGATGGATATGCAGGTTTGCGGCTATGCGGCTTGGAGACGGACGGGTGCGGCGGTCGATAAGGACCCAAACCGCCACCGAACTCAGACATCGATTTTAAGTTTTCAGATAGGGGAAACCCAGAGCAAAAAAAAAAAAGAAAGGAAAAACAAAGTGTTACGAATTGTCTAAGGTGAAGCGGGTGAGATCTCTAGTCTATGAAACGGTCACTGGGCTTCAAAGAAGAAGTGGCTGTTATTAAGAAAGGAGAAATGGGTACAGCTGTCGATAAGGATCCAAGTCCCCACTACCCTCTAACATTCAGTTTAAATTTTAGGATAAGCGAAACTTCAACCAACAAAATTGAAATTATATCCTTCAGTCTCAGGAGAGTGTCAGGCACCCTACTATTCATCATAGACATCATGAGGAAGCAAGCAAAAAAAGACCCCGCTGAAATGTAGATAGGCAGGAAGGAAAAATAAAATTAAATATTAAAAGGCATTGGCCGGAACTCATATCATGGGTTGGGGGGAGAGAGAGTATATGAGGTACTAGTACTAGCCAAGCAAAATTAACTCTTTAGGGATAAAGCTAATACTGCAAAGCTCCCACCACATGTAGTAAATGAGCACTAAGTATGTATTGCTAAATGCAAAAAGAAAAAATTAAGATGGTAATTAGGAATAAAGCGATGGCAGAGGTAAGCGAAGAAGAGTGGGGGAGGAAAATAGAGGGCAGAGAGAAAAAGGTGAGAAAGAAAGGAGAGGGGCAGATATATCGGGCATGGCAACCATGCATGACAACCGCCCACCGTAACCATACAATATAATGGGACATAGTTACTATTCATAGTAACTATATTATAGTAATCACTATCATGTATTACAACTAGTATCAGACTTCTTTCTTGAGTCAATTAAATTTTCTATCATATTTATTCTAGCTAAACTTAACTAGTGCCCGCTAGTGGGCAGCGATTTTGTTTGGTCTGTTCGTTGAGCCCCTTCGATTCGTTGACCCCGATGTTATTACAACCGCGCGCAGGTGGTAACGGGACACAAAGCTTGGCACACCTCGAGGATATCATGAAATCACGAAACAAAATCCATTTCCCGATTAACAATAAAAGTGAAAAATAAAATGAAAAACTGTATGAAACCGATCACTTCCAAGTCCCATTTACCACTTAGTATATCCTCCATGCCTGCGGATGAGGGTAAGAATTCTCCCAGGCATGCTATCAATGAAACGATACACTTTTCTCCACGGCATTGCTTCCCAAACAGCCTGTGCCAGCTTAATGATATCATTTCTGTTGTAGGGACGTCTCTTGGCTGCCCTACAAGCCTCTCGAAACCTTCATCCAAAGAAAGACCAAACATTCTCTATAGGATTCATGTCTGGAGACCAAGAAGCCCAAGGCATCCAGACAACCCCCTGTAGTATCCGATCTCTCCATGAATAGTGTGAATTATGTACACATGAATTGTCTTCAACTATCTCAATATCATTATCAGCTCCGCCTAATGCCTCATACAAAGAAAGAAAGTGAGGTGTGTAAATCTCTTGACAATACCGTGACTGTACTGAATTCATACCAAGTCTATCTCTTATACTCTCTCTCTCATTCTCAGCTCGCTGGCGAATAGGAATCAGTGGAGTATGGAAGCCATATGTAAAACCGGCGGCAAACATGACAGTGGTCTTGTCATCGGGAAAAGAGGGTTCAAGATAACGATCCTCAAGAGCGGTTCCAGGTAGACGTCGGACAAGGGATTGACCTCCTCCTTGCCCAATAGTAAGCTTCATCTCATCGGTGAAGATCTTTTTTCTCCAAACAAACTTGTTCCAATTTCGCCTTTCTCGAGCCCATCGCAATTGTTGACGCTTGCATTCATGATTTAAAAAAGGCTTTTTGCGTGCGATATGAACATAAAAGTCCATAGAGCAAAGGGCTTTTCCAACTGTTCATCCTGATACCCTGAGGTTCAGATCAACTGTGATATCTTGGAGGGGAGCATGAGGATTTTGCTCATTGATGCGATGCAATCGCCACTTTGCTCGTGCATCCAGTTTAGGCTTTGAACCAGGACATGGTGGGGGGTTGACTGTTTTGTTGCTCTTCCATCGCTTGACAATTCGCTGGGCCTCTGATTTTGAGACCCCAGTTTCCCAGGCAATTTCACGGTAATTTTTGCCTTCAGCATGCTTTTCAATAACTTCAATATGCTCAGTTTCTGTAGCCTGCCGCCACTTTCCTGTGTTCTCATCAATTGGCATGTTGTGTCGGTTATTGCTATTCCGATAGGAGTTCGGAAGTGGAAAATTTTTCGTGTGTTTCCCGTTACCACTTGCGCGCGGTTGTACTAGACAACAATGAATAATACTTTCTACGCATAAGATTTACCACTAAACTAAGTGCCCATTTACCTATAGACGTCCGTCTAACAGCCTGAAACAATGCCGACCGTTAAGGAGGGCCAGAGAGGGGGGGAGAGTGCGGCAAAGTAGATGACGTTTACCTAGAGTAAACAACGTAACTTTTTGACAGTCTAGTTACAAGAATCTAGGACCGTGGAAAATAGGTCAAATAATACACTTTCACGCTGTTTATTAGATAACTGTTGAGACGCCGCCGTCTAGTCCACCACCTATTACAAATTTAATTTTTAGAAAACTAAGACAGTTGAAGGTGGGTAAATAAAACAGAATAGTTGCATGTTTAATTAATATACTGTCTAGTATATAGCCTAAAGCCCGTTTATCTAACTAACTTTCCTTGATGGTCGGCACTGTCTCTGGTTGCTAGGCGGCCGTCTATAGGTAAACTAGCCCTAGCTAGCCGGGACAGAGAGTGAATTTCTAATAAACAACTCCAAAAGAAATTTCCATTAGATGGCTCTTGGAATATAGGACCCCAGGGCAATCGAGACTGCTATAACCCGAACAGTGCGGGTGAAGGAAAAAAAAATTAACTCTACTTCTACCAGTCTACATATATTGCTTGCCTTGAGTGCTATTACCTCTAGGAAGGTAGCCTAGTTATCGGTTATCGCCACTCCTTCCTAAGTTTATTTATCGAGCCATCACAGGTTGTCACTCGTCTATGGTTGCGTCGTGCGCCCAGTAGGTCTACAAAGCTACCATAGAATACAAGACGACCCGCCACGGTGGGCTCCTCGCGGCACGAGTATCGTAAACCCACCAGAGGCAGTGAGCCAGGCCAGTATAAAGAAAAGCAGCTTAAATCTTAGTAGGGATGTAAGAGCGGGGGCTAACCCATGGGACACAGGGGAAACAAAAGTCCAACTTAGCTTTTTTAAATACACAATTAGCCCCAGGAACTGAAAATAAAAGCATTACAGATCTGATTTGACCCTTTTGAGTAGCACCCTCCTCCTAAGTACGATCCCCCCCATCTAGAACCAAAGTCTCATCTTTGGGTCTTTGCCTAATGTTCTAACTTAAAATGCTCTTGTGATAAGGAAAGATTAACCCGTCAGTACTTTCCGCAACAAGAACTCCTTCGGTAAAAGACACCATTGCCCCACCTCAAATTTTAGAGCGCAAGATGCCGTTCCCTGATATCGTACCTTACAGCTATAGTTTACGGTTGCTACAGCATCATTCAACCACTAATGTTCCCGACTCAGCAAGGTTTCCCCTTTCCGGCCAAGGAAACTGCATGGGTTTGTAACCCCAGCTTAACCATCAGACGGGATGCCCAGAAAGGCAAAGGTTGCCATAGATAAGGATAGGATATCCTCCCAAACTCTCTTGCCAGTCGACAGCTTGTTGCACGGTAGACCGTGCGATCACCCTTGACAAGCTAGGTAGGATACTGGTGGTTGCAGAATGCGACATGATTTCAGAGATAAAGGACCTCTCACGTACTAAATTACTATTCCTTTAGGAGTAGGACTAAAAAGAGTGAACAGCCTTCCAACCTTGCCTCCGAATTCACACCCTCGAGGGCTGGGTTATTTAAGCACGATCTCAATTAAACCATGTCCGTGATGGAGTCTAGTCGCCATCATGCCCGAGCTAACTAGCTTTACGTCGCTTTTCATGCGAATCAGAAACACTTGTACTCGGGGTAGGGGTTAAATGATGGGATTGACAGGGGTTTGAGGTCCCCGTGCTCATGACCGTCAAAGGGAAAAAATGATTTAATTTGGTAGGTATAATGCTGAGAAGAGTAAAAGCTTAGACACCGTGAACCCCTGTCTATCCCATCACTAGCATCCCTACCTGAGTACAGTAGTTTACATTATTTCTCATATTATCTAAACAGAACTTAGGTCTACGCTCTAGAAAAAAGGGAGGAAAACGGAATAAAGGAAACAAAGAAAAAACAAAAGAGGGGCGAATGTGGCAAAAGGATTTTACTACGAACGAGAGAACGGTCCGAAAAGAAAATATGATGGAAATTCCGAGCCAGACTAGCCCTTTTGAACGGAATAGAAATAGTCCCGACCTAGACCCTTGGTCACACTGGCCTAGGTACATGGGGAAATCAGTAGAGAGGCTTGGATAGGTATGGGATGGATATGGGCATTTTGAGCAGACATGATTTCCTTTTGCCGCAAGGAAGCATTTAAGATGAGTTCTGTAGCAGACTTGCGCGGAAGGAAAGGAACCACCACAAGGCGACATTATACACTGCGGGCTGAGGTGGAGTGGGAATGAGGGGGGAGTATAGTGGCGACAGACATGCTTATGGAATTTTTGCGGTCCTTGCGGGAATAGAGCATAGGTCGTCCATATTTGAAAACGGTTATAAGAGCAATGCCTACTCAGGCTTGGGTGGTACCAGAGGTGGCAGATTCTAGGGGCTGTAGTAAAACAGTCACTCCCACATAGCCATTTTTAGTAGCACGAGAGAGCGGCGTTCGGCCGTCGCGATCTGCTTTATTGGGGTTGACGTCACCCTGTTGAGTAGTATTTTAACCACTCCCTCATGCCCATTCTCGGCAGCACAACTGAGTGGTGTTTGGCCGTAGTTATCCGGTTCATCGGGGTTGACGTCGTCCCGCCCAAGCAGCATTTTCACCACTCCCTCGTGCCCATTCTTAGCAGCACACCAGAGTGGTGTTTGGCGGTGGTTATCTTGTTCATTGATGCTGACGTCGTCCCGCCCAAGTAACATTTTCACCACTCCCTCGTGCCCATTCTTAGCAGCACACCAAAGTGGTCTCTGGCCGTAGTTATCCGGTTCATCGGGGTTGATGTTGTCCCGCCCAAGCAGCATTTTCACCACTCCCTCGTGCCCGTTCCAAGCAGCACACCAGAGTGGCGTTTGGCGGTGGTTATCTTGTTCATTGGTGCTGACGTCGTCCCGCCCAAGCAACATTTTCGCCACTCCCTCGTGCCCATTCCAAGCAGCACAACAGAGTGGTGTTTGGCCGTCGATATCTGGTTTGTCGGGGTTGATGTCGTCCAGTCCGAGTAGTATTTCCGCCACACCCTCGTGTCCATTACAGGCTGCCCATCCGAGAGGCGTATTACCAATGCAGTCTTCCTAGTTGATATCACAACCTTCCATCTCTACTAAAACAATTACAATCTCAACGATCCCAAAAATGGACGCATAGTGTAGGCCACCGAATAGGGATATCTTAGCAGAATCAATAGTGCACGAGTAGTAGTCTTGCGCTTCCAAGAGGATTTTAATGGGTAGTTATCGCGGTCGTCAAATAGTTTCGTCGCAAGTAATTTAGCGCAGTCAGAAAGGTCCCGCTTAGCGTGGGCTCCCCAATATACCGAGGAATATTCGAGAAAAGGTGTGGCGCGGAGATCGGGAGAGTGAATGGTCGAAAGAGCCTTGACCTGGTGCAAATTTAGATAACTCAAGCAGGTTTCTGCAATGGTCGAGTGAGCTGTCCGGAAAAGCTCGCGATGAGCCCGGAGATACCCTCTAAGGGTAAAGTGGATTAACCGGGCTGTGCTTTCTTGTCTACCACAAGAAGCCCCTGACAACAGGATAGCAGTGTCCCTATCGAAGGAACATTGTCGGTATTGAGATCTGCCGACCCTATCTCGACTGCTAGGGCATGGCGCAGTTCATCCGGCTTCAAGGGCCGCTCAGCATGAGATATCCACATCAAAACGGCCATGCCAAGCCTTGATTTCTCCCCACTTTGTCCCTTTATCCGACGCAGCGTTGCGCCATAGGCATCCTCCAACCCCAAGCCATCCGTCATTGCGTTGAGCTTTTGTCGTCTGCGATGGATTGTGGTTTCTTGGAGGATCGCATCTATATTCAGCGAGACAAGCAGAAATCTAGATTTGTACCTGTTAGTGGATAGCTTGAGGCAGCGTCCGGAGTGTTGCCTCTACATACATATCCGAAATATCATCGGGAATTTTTTTTCAGGATTTCAGCTTCCAGACTGCTATCCATCGCATCAGGGTTCGTGTCCTCGTTTAGCCTGGTGCGAAGATATTCGATGACATCGCTTCTCTTGGGAGTGATGCGTATGGTCGTTACTTTTCCAGAAAAACGCCGCCCAATTTCATCCCGAATATGCGGCCTCCCAGTAGCGAATATTCGCGTGCCTGGGGACTTTTGGACGATTAGATGTAGCGAATCGAGGAGCCTGACTCGATGTTCTGCCGCACATTCATCCAGAGCGTCAATGCATATGAATGTACGCTTCGCGAAAGAAGCAGTCTGTATCATCTTCAAAATATCCGAATGCCGTGGTGCCCGTCCGCCAATTGCCATTTTCTGGTCTTCATAGGCTTTCACTATTTCCCCCGGTACCTCTCCTAGCCCGCCTACGACTTGTCGCCCAGCGTGCTCGTCGATGACAGTTCTTTTCGGGTGACAAAGTCAAAGTAAAAACATGCAATAGCGGCATTTTTCCCGCTGGCCTGATCGCATAAGCTGTCTATCACCAATGAACTAACATTGAGGCTAGTCAGCACTTGCCCTTCTCTCTCTGCTCCTCGTTGGTCATCTTTGTTACCTAATATAAGTCTTGCCGACCCCAGGATCCCCATAGCAAAACAAAACTGCGTTATCAGACTCACTACCCGCGTGCCAGCCTCTAAATTCCTCGGTTTCTAAGAGCCATTCCCCAACATTTTCGACCCGGCGGTCCTGGATGTCTTGATGCCGCAACCGAGGTTCTAGTGGGGATAGCCAGGCTAAGATGTTAGATCGGTCATCGGCAACAGTCAGGTTATTAACAATAGTGTTCAAAGAGTTAATATTATTACTGAAAGACTGCGACATTTTCTGGGGTTTTCCGTTTAGGATATTGCAGATGATGGATGATGGAGTCAGTCGACTCTCAGGCGAGTGACTGACCGCGCAACCGAGCTTTGTCGATCACCATAGCAACGTTGCGGCTTAACACGACTTTGAGGCTCAATAATAATATGATTTTAGTGAACCACTGGGGTCGGAGTGAGCCTCAAAGTTGTGTTGAGCCACAACATTGCTACCCGTATGGTGACCCCCAACGCTTATGGTGACTGACGAAGTTCCACCTACCGCAGATACTCTCCTCACGCTTTCTGTGGGACCATCGCCTCGTCTGCCCTAACTACGCCTACAGCCTCTAAAACCCAGGCCTTGCCAATATCACAATTTATCGTCTACTTCCCTTTCGCGGGCGTTTATCTCTTCGCGCTTTCTGTGGGCTCATCGCCTATCCAACTAACTGCCTACTGCCTCTAAACCCGGCTTTACCAAAAGTAAACGAATGTACCGGTACTGTACAAGTCCAGTAATCCCCATCACTGTCGCCCCAATCACCATCCACATCCCATTCACCATTATCTCCACCAATCTCATCACCTCCCCACCTTTCCCCTCCACCACGCTCTCTCCCAAGCCAAGATTTCCATCATCCTGATCACCCTGTCTAACTCCTTCTCCACCCCCGCAGACTAACTACCGTTGAGCTGTCGTGCGCTAAAACCTTGGCACAGGGACCGATCTCTTTTCCATCATGCCCGAATCGCTTGCGGCGATCATTCATTCGCTCGAAGGATTGAGTGCTTCCGGGCATCTTGAGGAATCCCCGTCACCACCCGGCCACGATGCCGGTACTACCTTCACACTTGCCCGCCCCCTTCTTGTGCAGATCCGCGCGCAGCCAGAACTAGAACAATTAACCATTTCCTTGTGGCAGCCTTCGCTATTTCAAAGTTTCTCCTTCACAAACTCTACCTCCACACCACTTCATTTCTCCTTCAATACGGCCACTACCTCGCACGGTAACCTTCCCCGCAGCTCTGAGTCGCAACTAGGCAGTGGCTATACTGCACTCCAAGTTCTTCAAACGAAGAACTTGTTGCGGAGGCGGGGTCTTCCCTTGGAAGTGGCAGATACGATCCTTGACCTCGCGGAATATTGGGCCGTTATAAGTACTACCGCACAATATGCTCCGGAGAGAACTACCCAGCAAACCAAAGAAAACAGTGGATACCTGTTGTACCTACGTACACAACCCCTGCCCGGCCAGTTCGAGCCCGAGCCGGCGACTGGGGGCGGACCTGTCGGGAGTCTTACAACAGGGTGTCTCATTGGTAGGGAACCTTAAGCCCTACCGGACACCGATACACCTTTTGTATTATGAGTGAAAGAGTATATCCGAGCTTCTTTAATCTTTGCTTACTTTTTCCTCGTAGGCAATCACAAAGCTCGTGGGCAGTATCCAGTGAGAAAAGCTGTCTTTCAAACAGTGAGTAGAGACCAAGGCTGGTCCGTCTTCCCGGATGAACAAGGTATTTCACACACACCTAACAGATAGAAGTAATCTACTGACATCAGTGATGCCATAGGTTCTTATTGTAGGTCCTATACTTGGTTTGAGGTTAACGCGGAACGTCCAAAATCGATCACCCAAGGGGACTTTGAACCACTCGTGGATGCAGAGGTACTGAACAGCACCGGAGTCTCCGACTCTCACGACTCTCGATGGGAGCGGATCTCCTCTGCTGGGGGGCACGATAGAGGTTCAACATCCGACTCCGGGGGAAAGAACACCTGGCCTCTGCAGCGCAATGTACACGCTGGGAAGGACTGGAAGACACATCGGGTTGTTTGGAAACATCACGGTCCTGATTCTGGCCCCGTTAATGAAAATACAGGGGCTGGGATGGGAGCAGATCTCCTCCGCTGCTTGAAGCCTGGTGACAGGATCAATTTAGTCGCTCGTGCAATGGTAATTGGTCATAGATCCCGGTTTCAATCCGTTACTAACTAGTCTGCTATCTAGCGTCCGGCCTGGCGGAACCGTGTCCATAGTGCGGAAGTCCATGTTTACTACGCAGTATGATCGCATATAAAGTACGGGGACAAATCTTTTCGTCTGATGCCCTTTTTATACCGAAAATGTACATTTTTAAATAAACAATTCTCAACACTGCCTATATTAAAACACTTGAAATCTTTCCATCAGCTAGGGAATCACCATCTATTCAAACCTCTACAAGTAGAAGTGTAAGGAATCAAAACAGTCTTCATTGTTCATGATTGTGTCAACAAGTGTGAAAGTGACTTAAATTTTTGAATGGGGCTCCATACAAAAAGTACATGGCTACCAATACCAGATACTTAAACCACCTTTTCTCCACCACTTGGTAAAATTTATGGATTCTGTAACTTTCTTCATGTTATCTACAGGTTTGCTAATGCAAGGACAAATTTTCGCCGATTCTAATAGACATTGCGCAATGAGAGAGGGTGGTGAAGATGGGCACTTTTAGTGTAAAAAGGGCATCAGACGAATACCGGTAGTTTTGTCCTAGTACTGTGGTTCCTTCAGTTTTTCCACGAGGTTTGGAGACACAATTCAGAAAGGCAAAAAAACTAATTTGTAAAATAATGACCATGACCAGTGAGAATCAATCAGAGTGGATAGGTAATCACAGCGGGCTGTTTTGATCCCTAGAGAAGTGATGAGCCACCGTGGGGTTAGCTACAAAATTAATAATGAATAGGCTTATTCCGCTACATAAGACAAATGTATATTTTTATAATACCTTTGCCCAGTGAATTGAGAAAATCATGCACTCTTTCGACCGCTACCATCGAGCAGAGCGGAGCTAGGCACATACCGTATCTCACAATAGCAAACCCAAACGAGAATGATTGAAAATGGGAAGAAACGATATAGCCAATCTGGATTAGTCGATCGCTTCTATGCCAATCGTTAGTTTATGGGTGGAAAGGTGGATAATTTACTAGGCAAGAAGAATCTCTTAAATACCCAATTCTCGGATATGCTACACACATCTGTACTTGTATCTGCAGCCTATCATTTAATTAAACACACCGCCCTCATTTTCTGATTTTCCATCTATCCCATCATGTCCTAAATGGATTCATGGTATCTCCTGCAAGTTTTATGTGCTCCATCCTAAATACCTAGGTTAACGGTTCCTCAGACCAATCAGTCTCAACTTCCAAAGGCTCGTCCACATGCCTAGAAAGAGCAACGATATCCCCACGGATCAACAAATACAACCCGGGCCCAACTTGCTGGGCTGTCTCTTCCGATCCGGGCTTCGCAAAGATACCTTCGATGGTGTGGGAGAGGACTAGATTGGGAGTTTGGTCGTGATGCACAAGCTTGCCGGTAAGAGTTCTTACATCTGAGGCTATGATTATGAAGGTTTCTGCTGGGCATTGGCAGGAGAATCGAAACCGATAGGGTAGAGAAACATACTGTTATAGGACGTTTGAAGGTTAGATATGACTAGAACGGATGGGAGGTTGTCCCCGAGGCGCGGACGGATTGAGCTGGGCCGAGAGGCATGCGGGTTGTTGGTGGCTTTGATATTAGGTTTTTGCTTTATGGAGGTGATGCTACATGGTACTGTACGATCTAATACCTCTAAAAAGAAATGAAAAAGACTAAAATTCAGAGCCTTTGAGATCCCGATTTTTTTTTTTTTCCCACCCCCGCCTCTTAATCGATTACAACGAATGATATATCAACAGATATCATAGCTAAAAATTTAGCATATCCAAATCCACATATCGATAACAATCTTTTGTTCTGTGGGCAGAGCTCGTCAATTAGCATAGCTCATCCTAAAAGCTCCGCTAAGCACCAAGAATTGGTATGAAGGCCCATAGGAAAAGATACATATTAGGAAAAACACCAATTTTGCATGGCCACAGTTCGTTGAATATTGCACTACCATCACTCTTTCCTAGGTTGGTTTATAATCCCATCACATAAAGAAAATGAAAGCTATAGGCTACCCGCCGACGATACAAAATGCGCAATACAGGTAGTAATGACAGAGCAGCTCATAAACAAACCACCAAGATCAAAGCTACAATAAAGAGTTCGATCACCAACGCACAACTAATAGAAAGGAAAACTTCTCTGCTCCAACGCTCGCGACTCCACAATAATCAATAGCTCACAACATGATGTTCTGCCCCAACAATCTCCCACTGCCCCCAACACACCTCCGCACACTCGCGCTCACTCTCTGCAGGGGGTATCTAGCCCTAGCGCATATGCGTTTAACTCCTTTGTCTGAACGTCAATGTGTCGGGTGTGTGCGTATCCGTTGGGTTGTATGCATGCTCGATAAGTTGAGTATGTCGAGCAGCATCCAATAATTCCAACATCACAGGCTATCACTCGTCTATGGTTACAGGTTGCGTGTTGAAAATAATGGATGCGGAGGTAATGATCGACGGTGAGGGTTTTACGCAGTTGAGTAGAACGGCTTAGGTGGAGACACGAAGTTTGTATTAAGTGGAGACAGAAAGTTTGTATTAAGTGGAGATGAAGATCATGATTGATTGTGAGAAGTCGATAGAAAGGAAAGACTTAGGGAGGAGGAAGAAAAGTGTAATGAGAGAAAAGACAAGAAAGAAAAAGCAGGGGTGTGATAATTTTTTCATAGCTTGCACGTCCTTTGGCTTGTGCATACGCTGACCCCGCACCAAGTAGGGTCATTGATGTGACTTCCGACATTATGGTTAGCGCAGTCAGTCTGTATACGACTATACAATAAAATTCGGCACATTGCGGCCGGTTATCGCAAGCCCCCAAAAAGACGCTGCGGGGCGGGTCCGTATAAAAAAACTCCTTAGATATTAATGGTGCTAACCTATCGGGTACAGAGGAAATGAAAACTCGGCTTGGCTTTTTCAAGTACACAATTAACCCCCGGAATTAAGGTATAAGAGAATTAGAGATTTGTTTGGCTCCCCTTTAGTGGCGCCCTCCTACACATAATCCCCTCCATCTGCGACTATAACCCCACCTTTTTAGTCCTTCGCCTAACCATTCTCCAATCCCTATAGGCCCGTCGCCTAATATCCGCTCGTTATTAGGAAACCCACTTACCAGCACTTGCTGAAACATTAGCTCTTATGGCAAAAGACACCATTACCCGACGTTAGTTTTTTCAATGCAAGATACAGCTCCCCAATACTACACCCTACAGTTGTTAATTTCCAGTGCCATATGGTATCGTTCGAGGCTGGTATCCATAACATGGCAAGGCTTTCCCGCTTGGGCGGGGGAGTATAAGTTCCTGATACCCGGCTTGAGAATCGAACAAGATGCTCCCAGAAAGGAAAGGTTGTAGTGTGTAAAAAGATAGAATTCCTCTGCCAAATCTCTTGTAAGTCGACATCCCACAGCGCGGTAAGCCGTGCGATCACCCCTAACAAGGAAGAGTAGGATATCAGGGCTCACGGAACGGTAACTAATTTCATGGTAAAAAGACTTTCGGCTGGGTTAATTTTACTTCACGGGCAAGACTAAAAAGCGTGGACAGCACTCCAAACCCATGCGGAAGCACGATCTTCGTTAAACCATGTCCGTGGAACTAAATCATCATCACACCTTAGTTAAACAGCTTTTACGTCGCTTCTCACGGGAGCCAGAGGTACCCGCACTTTATATTATCTCTATAATATTATCTGAAAAACGCCTAGGCCCATACATTAGAGGAGAGGGGGAGAGGGAGAGGAAATAAGGAGATGTGGAAAAGAAAAGAATAGCAGTTGCATAAAGAGGATACACAACCAGAAAAGAAACATGATGGAAATTTCGAGCGACACTAACTCATCACAATAGAATAGAAATAACCCCAGCAACGTCAGCTCTTGATTACATTGATCCGACTACATAAGAAATTCATAGAGGGGGTTGGGCGGGTATGTGATAGATACGGGCATTCCTATCACTTGTGATCTCCTTCTACCAAGGGGAAATAATCAAGGTGAGTTTCTGTGGCAGGCTTACCGCCGAATAGAAACACGTCAACTACCGGAAAGCGGCGGTATGCACTGCGGGTTGAGGCTAAGCGGGAATCAGGTGAAACGGCGACAGCAGACATGTTTATAGAATTGTTTTAGCCATTGCTGAAATGGCGCATATGTGATCAATGGGACTGGAAGGAGGGGGATGCTCCCTCGGCCTTAGGGCCTGCTAGGGGTGGCAGATTCTGGAGACTGTAGAAGCGCTATTATTCCCGCATGACCACCCTGAGTAGCGCACCAGAGTGCTGTTTGGTCGCAGTTACCTGGTTTTTCGGGGTCGGCGTCAGTTCGTCCGAGTAGCATTTTCACAACTCCCTCGTGCTCATTCCAAGTAGCACACTGGAGTGGTGTTAGGCCGTCGTTGTCTGGCTTGTCTGGGTTAACGTCGTCTCGTCCAAGTAGCACTTTCACCACTCCCTCGTGCCCATTCCAAGCAGCACACCGGAGTGGTGTTCGGCCGCGGTTGTCTTGCCCGTCCGGGTCGACATCGTCCCGCCCGAGTAGCATTTTCACCACTCCCTCGCACCCATCCCAGGCAGCACAACAGAGTGGTGTTTGGCCATCATGATCTGGTTTGTCAGGGCTGACGTCGTCCCGTCTTAGTAAAATTTTCACCACCCCCTCGTGTCCACTCCGAGCAGCACAACAAAGTGGTGTTTGGCCGTTGTTATCTGGCTTGTTGGGGTTGATGTCGTCTCGTCCCAGTAGCATTTTCACAACTCCCTCGCGCCCATCCTGCGCAGCACAGAAGAGCGGTGTTTGCCCGTCGACATCTGGTTCGTCGAAGTTGACGTCGTCCCGTCTGAGTAAAATTTTCACAACTCCCTCATGCCCATTCTGCGCAGCACAACAGAGCGGTGTTTGGCCACCAACATCTTGTTTGTTGGGATTGATGTTGTCCTGTCCCAGCAGTATTTCCACCACGTCCTCGTGACCGTTGCAGGCAGCCCACGTGAGAGGTGTATTACCTATGCAGTCTTCTTGGTTGATATCACAGCCTTCCATTTCCACCAAGCCGACTACGATCTCAGCAATCCCAAAAAGGGATGCACAGTGTAGACCACCGAACAGGCAAATTTTGGCGAAATCAATAGTGAGGTGTGAGTAGTACTCCTGCCTTGCCAACAGAATTTTAGTGGGTATTTGGTTATTGCAGTCGCCAAATAGCCTCAGCGCGAGTGATTGAGCGCAATCCGAAAGGTCCCGCTTAGCGTGGGCTCCCCAATATACCGAGGAATATTCGAGAAAGGGTGTGCCGCGGAGATCGGGGGAGGGAATGGTAGAAAGAGCTTTGACCTGACGCGAATTCAGATAACTTAAGCAGGTTTCCGCCATTGTCGAGTGCGCTGTATTAAAAAGCTTGGGGTGAGCCCGGAGGCACTCTTGAAGTGTAAAGTGGATCAACCGGACTACGGAAGCCTTCTTGTCTACCACAAAAAGCCCTTGACAGCAAGATAGCAGTGTCCCTATTGAAGGAACATTGTCACTATTGACATTCGGCGATCCTATCTCGACTGCTAGGGCGTGACACAGTTCATCCGACTTCAAGGGCCGCTCAGCATGAGATATCCACATCAATGCGGCCATTCCAAGCCTCGCTTTCTCCCCACCCTGTCCCCTTATCCGACCCAGCGTTGCACCATAAGCATCCCCCAACCCCAACCCATCGGTCATTGCATTCAGCTTTTGTCGCCTGCCGTGAATTGTGGCTTCCTGCAAGATCGCATCGGTATTCAGCGAGACAAGCAGGAATCTAGACGTATATCTGTCAGTTGATAACTTGAGATAGCTTGCCCAGGCTGGTGCTTGTACGTACATTTCTGAAATATCTTCAGGAATTTTCTTCAGGATATCTGCCTCCAGACTACTGTCCATCGCATCCGGGGTTGTGTCCTCGTCTAGCCTGCTGTGGAGATAACTAACAATATCATCTCGCGTGGGAGTGATGGATACGCTCGTTACTCTTCCAGAAAGACGCTTTCCGATCTCAGCCTGAATGTGTGGTCTCCCCGTCACGAACATTCGAGTGTTTGGAGACTCTTTGAGTATTTGGTTCAGCGAACTAAGAAGCTTGATCTGATGTCCTGGCACGCATTCGTCTAAAGCGTCAATGCATATGAATGTACGCTTTTCGGAGGATGCAGCTTGCAACATCTTCACAAGGTCAGAAAGTCGCGGCCTCCGTCCACCAATCACTTTTTTCTGATCTCCATAGGCTCGCGCTACCTCTCCCGGTATCTCATCCAGTCCATCCACAACCTGCTTGAGTAGGGCTCCCAACACACTGGTCGATGACTGCTCCTTCTGGGCCGCGAAGTCAAAGTAAAAGCATGCAACGGCGACATTTTGTCCTCTAGCCTGATCACACAAAGTATCTATCACCAAGGAGCTAACACCAAAGCTTGTCAGCACCTGCCCCTCTCCCATTCGTCGGGATTCATCCTTGTTACCTAATATAAGTCTTCCCCACCCCCGGATTCCCATAGCAAAACAAAACCGAACCATATGATTCGGTACCCGCGTACCAGCTTCTAAAGCTCTCGGTTTGTAAGAGCCATTCCCCAGTGTCTTCGACCCGGTGGTCTTGGATATCTTGATGCCGTAGCCCAGGCTCTAAAGGGGATAGCCAGTCTAGGATGCTGGATCGGTCATCGGAAAGGTTATTAAAAGTAGTGTTAAAAGAGTTGATATTATTACTGAAAGACTGCGACATTTCCTGCTTTTTGCTGCTCAGGGCGCTGTAGCTGATGGATAATGGAGTTGGTTGATAGCCGCGCTGGAGTTCCTGCGCTGAGGAATAGCGGGGCCCTTAATAGAACCTCTCGGATACCTCAGAACTGTCTAATCAATCTTACTCATGGCTGTGCAAACACCCCCCCACCGACTTCCTGTAATTGCTCACCCACATCAAATACCCGGCCGCCCCCCCCCCCATTAGTGGCGCCCTGGCTGCCCTTTCTTGTATGATGTCAGCTGCCTTCCTGGTTCAACACGAGCATGCAAAAATTACCGGCACCGGTCTCTTTTTCAGTTCAGCATGTACTGTACGAGTTCAATGTCCGATAAGAAAGTTATCTAAAACAGTTAGTTGTTAATTAGCCGAATACTGTATTCCCTGTAACGAGTATAAATTTATCTGACTGGCCCCATCCTTGGCCGGTGAGACCACCAAATCAAACATGAGCCCTCAATCTAAACTGCCTGCTTCCCAACTGCTTGCTTACTGAGGCTATCGTCATTCCAATCATTCTGGGCATCCCCCATCCTATCAAATCAGCTAACCCTCAAGTCTCTACCTCAAATATGTGCCGAAACAGCCCCTAACCCACTTAACAGTTTCTTGTTTGGCAGCTTAACGAGGGCTCCGAAGAGACTCCACAAGGCGTCATTTACTGTTAAAAATTAGCGACCAGCTCAATTGGTAGAAAACCAACTGCACCGATCAACTCGTTTCTCAAGTTCCAAGCCCATTCTTCCATAACCTCCGCGACATAGCCAAGCTCAGGCACCCCGCCATTCCACCGTGCTGCTGCCCGCGTGCTACCGGCTATTGAGCCAGTACTGTACCCCAAACCCTCAAGTCGGCGGCTAGCTCCAACACCGTTTCTTCTCTTATAACTCTATCGGGCTCTAGAACGCATCTCTAAACCCTATACATGGCGTACTGATAATCGGAATGTCCGACCTCCTAGCCTCTGAAACCCAATAATCTCCAAACATCTCCAATGACTTTCCGATCGTCGTCTCATTCCCCTCTACCGCCACCAAAATAATCCCGTGATCGACATGCGACTCAGCAATTCATCGCGGCGCAGGAGTATATCTTGGCCCTCCTTGTAAGATGTCCGCAACATACGCTCAGAAACAGAAAAAAGTGAGCGAGCGGAGATACCGGCTGAACTCCCGCTTATTCAGAGTAAATCGTTGAAACTCGTTCATACTCCACACGTACTAGAGTGGAGGACTCCGCCTAAGAATCTGGGATTCACTCATTCATAGTAACGGACTAATGCCAGCACCACCTAAAGGATCTGAAAGGGGTCTAGAAACAGCCTAAATTACCTTTATCCCTGGTTTGGGTCTAAAATACCGGTCGCTTAGAAATCTAGAACCTAGTACCCAACTAGTCAACCACCCCAAGGCTACGACTCTCTACACACTAAGCTTTCTCTTCTAATACACATAATGGAGAAAGGACAGATTGTCCGAGTGTGCGATCCAATAAGAAAACCACTCTCGATTGGGATTTATTAGGTTTCTTTCGTGTAATTCCACCCTACTACAACAGACACAGTCTGGAAATTTTGAAAGCCGTTATTCCTGGAGGGATTGCCTAAGCTCCAAATATTTGTTTTAAACTCTAGACGCTCTTCCAAATTCCCATGAGAGGTCCTCCGTCTGCCATTAGCTCCCGGCTGGAGGTAATGTTTAGTGTGTTACTGTATCCCCTAACTATACTAACACCTCTGAACATTCCAAGTGCCTTTCCAGAGGAATCAGAAAGGCCCTCGCTAGTTGTAGGCAGGTTTATAGTACTCGTGGAGAAGAGTTATCTATGGTCTGGA
Organism: Tuber borchii; assembly: GCA_003070745.1. NCBI lineage: Eukaryota > Fungi > Ascomycota > Pezizomycetes > Pezizales > Tuberaceae > Tuber > Tuber borchii. The sequence continues at coordinate 337,195 of NESQ01000010.1, forward strand.
AATGAGCTGTTATAAATATGCAGCCGCGTCCGCAAAGTTCTCGTACCCTGGGTGGTACCAATACCTAGCTTTGTGATAGCGGATGTACTGTTTTGTAGCGGAGTCATGATTACTATGATTGCCTCTAGTACACTACATCAAAATACCTCTGAGATAGCCAAGCTAAGTATTGATACCAATCAGGGTACTGGAACTTTGCGGACGCGGCTGTAGGAGCAGGGTTCTACGGTAGATTAATGGCTCACACGATACAGAGAGGTCAACAGGGGCGATGTGATCCATTCAATCCAAGTATCTCTCGTGATGCCAACAGGCTGTAGAGATCTTTCTAGAACGTATTGTTTATTAAATTAACCAAACACTAGGAGAGTGTGGGAAAACATCGCTTCCAGAAGACTCCACACAACAAACCCTCCTAGGAAAATCATTACCACTCTACTTGTACTAGTATGATACCGGTACCTCAGAATTTTTCTTCTTTTTGGTTATCTGGATGGTGAGGGAGTGTCGTTGTCATGGCTTGTTCGTTGAGGTTCAGTTAATGCTGTCACAGTCTTCACCTTAGCCTCTACGAACTTGGGCGGAGGATGAGCAGGGATCAATTGCGAGTAATTTTCGTAACCTTAACCTTGACGATTGCTTTGTTTTTTTGCCTGCCGAATACCCTTGCTCATCGCCCCCGCAGTTTTGTCGCAGCTACGGTAAAGAAGATGCTTGAGTAACGAACAATTCTCATACCTAGTTCAAAACAGGAATCCTCAAGGTCCTCTATAATAATTTGTACATCATAGTGCTGGCAGTGTCGGAGTAGGCTGCCATGTTCAACTTAGTCTACCCCAGCTTTCTAAATGATCGAAGAGTCAGTTCGTCTGCGTGCAGTGTTGCACCTGACATAAGGATATTCCTTGGATACCAAAATTATCCTTTCTGGTCCCAAGTACTTCTCAAAGCCAACGAAAAGACCAAAATTCGCAGCTGCAGACATCTCGACTTCTACCTCGACCTCTTAATCTATTAAAGCGAAAGATATATCAAATTATCGATACATAGTTAATGATCTCGAGAATCCGAAATTCACATATCTAGAACAATCCTTTGTCTTATGGGGAGTGCCTATGAATTAGCATAACGGATCCCAAAAGCGTAGCCAAACTCTTGGAATTTTTATGAGCGCCCATTGAAAAAGATCCGTATTTTAGAAACCGCCAATTTTGCATAGCCGTAGTTCATTCGATATTGCACTATCATTACTATTTATTAAGGTGTTTTATAATGCCATCATGGAGTGTCACTCGTATATAGTTATTGATTATTGTTGTAATGTGGCACGGGATTGTGAGACTTGATAACCACATACCAATGACTGGAATGTCTGGAACGGAATAAGCAAGACGGTGGGAATGTTTAGTATGGAATAGTACAAGATAAAGGAAATGCGTTGTGAGGAATGAATTGAGTCGATCCTGGAATGATTGACTGGAACGTACTCTTCTTGTATATAATAGTCTGGTCACTTATGATGTCAAAAGAGTAAGATTAGAAACCAAGTTCTACAATGATCAATTTCTCGCACTCTATTGCCTTCTCCAAAATACATTTTCGAAGCTCCACGATCCAGTTCTAACTTCAGTTATGGTAAGCGCAGTTAGTCTACAAAGCTTATAGCACCATAAAATAGGAAACACAACCCACACTTTTTAGACGGTCGATTAACCCGGCATCGGGTGTAAGATCATCGTAGACCTAATTTGAAACCCCTTCAGTAGCACCTTTCTATGCGCAATCCCCCCCACTTCCTACTGAAGTCCCGTTTTATTAGTTTTTTGCCCAACTATTCCCGAATCACTAAGGCCGGCCACCTGATATCCGCTTGCTAAAAAGAAACCCAGCTCATCAGCACTTTCAGCACGTACTCCTATGGCAAAGGACACCATTACCCGGAGCCAAATTGTAGAGTGCAAGATACAGCTCCCGGGCTATACGCCCTACAACTGCTAATTTCCAGTGCAGGGTGGTATCATTCGGATACTGACGTCTAGAACATTGCAGGGTTTGCCCTGCCCTTCTGGGGGGGGGCGTATAGGTTCGTGATGCCCGGCTTTAGGACAAGATACCCTCAGAAGGGAAAGGCTGTAGTGGGTAAAAGAATAGAATTCCTCTCCAAGCCCCTTGTAAGTCAATATCCTATCGCAGTGGGCCACGCGGTCACCCTTGGCAAGCTAGGATAGGATATCGGTGCTCGTGGAACGGTAAAAAATTTCATGGTGAAAAGACCTCTAATTGTATCAATTTTTCTTCATGGGCGAGACTAAAAATGTGGACAGCCGCCCAGCCCACACCTCGAGGGCTGTAGCATGGAAGCATGATCTTCGTTACCATATCCGTAGTTTATATTATCTCTATTATTATCTGAAAAAACGGTTACGTCCAAACTTTAGAGGGGAGGGAGGGAGAGGGAATAAAGGGATTGTAGAAAAGAAATGACAGCAGGTGCGCAAAAAGGATATACTGTACAACCAGAAAACAACATGATGGAAATCCCATGCCACACAAACTTATCACAATAGAACAGAAATAGCCACCCCGCCGACGCCAGCCCTCAATGGCACTGATCCGACTATATAAGAAAATTCATAGAGAGGTTTGGACGGGTATGTGATAGATACGAGATCACCTTTTACTAAAAGGAGATATTCAAGCTGAGGTTTTGTGTAGGCTTACCACCAAAGGAAAGGAAACATGGCAATTACCACGAGGCGGCGGTATGCAGTGCAGGCTGAAGTTAGGCTGGAATTAGAGAAGGGATGAAATGGTAGCAAAAGACATGTTTACGGAATTGCTGTGGCTCTTGACGGTATAAAAGCATGTTCAGGGACGGTAAGGAGGGGAATACTTCATCGGCCTTAGGTCCTGCTAGGGGTGGCAGATTCCGGAGGTTGTAGTAGCGCCATTACTCCCGCATGTCCACGCTTAGTAGCGCACCAGAGTGGTGTTCGGCCCCGGTTATCTGGTTTGTCAGGGTTGATGTCGCCCCGTCCGAGTAGTAAATTCACAACTCCCTCGTGCCCATTCTGAGCAGCACACCAGATTGGTGTTTGGCTATTGTTATCTGGTTTGTTAGGGTTGAGGTCATCCCGTCCGAGTAGTATATTCACAACTCCCTCGTGCCCATTCCAGGCAGCATACCACAGTGGTGTTTGGCCGTCCTTATCTGGTTCGTCAGGGTTGACGTCGTCCCTCCCAAGTAGCATTTTCACAACTCCCTCGTACCCATACCGAGCAGCGCAACAAAGTGGCGTCTGGCCGTCGTAATTTGGTGTATCAGGGTCGATGTCGTCCCGCCCGAGTAGTATTTTCACAACTCCCTCGTGCCCATTCTGCGCCGCACAACAAAGTGCTGTTTGGCCGCCCCCACGTGGTTCGCCAGGGTTGACGTCATCCCGCCCGAGTAGCATTTTCACCACTCCCTCGTGTCCGTTCCAAGCGGCACACAGGAGTGGTGTTGGGTCGTCGCTATCGGGTTTGTCAGCGTTGACGTCGTCCCGCCCGAGTAGCATTTTCACAACTCCCTCATACCCATTCAAAGCAGCACAACAGAGTGGTGTTCGGCCGTCGACATCTGGTTCGTCGGGGTGGACGTCGCTACGTTCGAGTAGCATTTTCACAACTCCCTCGTGCCCATTCTGAGCAGCACACCAGAGTGGTGTTTGGCCGTCGACATCTAGTTCGTCAGGGTTGACGTCGCCCCGTCCGAGTAGCATTTTCACCACTCCCTCGTGCCCATTCCAAGCAGCCCACAGGAGTGGTGTTTGGCCGCGGGTGTCTTGTTTGTCCGGGCTAGTATCGTCCCGTCCAAGTAGCATTTTCACAACTCCCTCACGCCCATACCGAGCGGCGCAACAAAGTGGCGTTTGCCCGCTGTTATCTGGTTTGTTAGGGTTGACGTCGTCCCGCCCGAGTAACATTTTCACCACTCCGTCGTGCCCATTCTGAGCAGCACAGCAGAGTGGCGTTTGGCCCTCGTTATCTGCTTTGTCGGGGTTGACGTCGTCCCGCCCGAGTAGCATTTTCACAACTCCCTCGCGCCCATCCTGTGCAGCACAACAGAGTGGCGTTTGGCCGTCGACATCTGGTTCGTCGGGGTTGACGTCGCCCCGTTCGAGTAGGATTTTCACCACCCCCTCATGCCCACCCTGCGCAGCACAACAGAGTGGTGTTTGGCCCCCGACATCTCGTTTGTTGAGATTGGTGTCGTCCCGTCCGAGCAGAATTTCCACTACATCCTCGTGCCCATTAAAGGCAGCCCACCTGAGAGGTGTATTACCCATGCAGTCTTCTTGGCTGATATCACAGCCTTCCATTTCCACCAAACTAACTACAATCTCAACAATGCCAAAAAGGGATGCATAGTGTAGACCACCGAACAGGGAAAGTTTGGTGTAATCGATAGTGAATGGCGTGTAGTACACCTGCGCTTCCAACAGAAGTTTTGTAGGTATTTGGTTATTGCAGTCATTAAATAGCTCCAGCGCAAGTGATTTAGCGCGATCCGAAAGGTCTCGCTTCGCATGGGCTCCCCAGTACACCGAGGAATATTCAAGAAATGGCCTGTCGTGGAGATCGGGGGAGGGAATGGTCGAAAGAGCCTTGACCTCTTGCGAATTCAGATAACTTAAGCATGTTTCCGCCATTGTTGAGTGAGTTGTACCAAATAGCTTGGGGTGAGCCCGGAGGTACTCTTGAAGTGTAAAGTGAATTAGCCGGACCACGGAAGCCTTCTTGTCTACCACAACAAGCCCTTGACAGCAAGATAGCAGTGTTCCTATTGAAGGGACATTATCGGAATTGACATTCGGTGATTCTATCTCGACTGCTAGGGCGTGACACAATTCATCTGGCTTCAAAGGTCGTTCCGCATGAGATATCCACATCAGACAGGCCATGCCAAGTCTTGCCTTCTCCCCATCTTGTCCCATTATCCGGCCCAGCGTTCCACAATAAGCATCCCCCAATCCCAACCCATCGGTCATTGCGTTCAGCTTTTGTCGCCGCCGGTGGATTGTGGTTTCCCGTAAGATCGCATCGATATTCAGCGAGACTAGCAGGAATCTAGATATATATTTGTCAGTGGATAACTTTGAGATAGCTTGCCAAGTCTTAAGGCCTGCACATACATCTCCGAAATATCTTCAGGAATTTTCTTCAGGATATCTGCCGCCAGACTACTGTCCATCGCATCAGGGATTGTGTCCTCGTCTAGCCTGCTGTGGAGATAACTGAGGATATCCTCTCGCCTGGGAGTGATGGATATACTACTAGCTACTCTTCCAGCAAGACGCCTTCCGATCTCAGCTTGAATGTGTGGTCTCCCCGTTATGAATATTCGAGTGCCTGGAGACTCTTTCAGAATTTGGTTCAGCGAACTAAGAAGCTTGACCTGGTGTTCTGCCACACATTCGTCCAAAGCGTCAATACATATGAATGTACGCTTCTCGGAAGAGGCAGTTTGCAGCATCCTCACAAGGTCGGAAAGTCGCGGCCTCCGTCCACCAATCACTTTTTTCTGATCTTCATAGGCTCGCGCTACTTCTTTCGGAACCTCGTCTAGTCCGCACACAATCTGCTTGAGCAAGGCGCCCAACACACTCGTTAATAACTGCTCCTTCTGGGCCGCGAAGTCAAAGTAAAAACATGCGATCGCGACATCCAGTCCTCTAGCCTGATCGCACAAACTATCTATCACTAATGAACTAATACCATGGCTTATCAGCACCTGCACACTCTCTCCCATTCATCGAGGTTCATCCTTGTTACCTAATATAAGTTTTGCCGACCCCTGGATCTCCATAGCAAAACAAAACTGCATTATATGATTCGGTACCCGCGCACCAACTTCTAAAGCCCTCGGATTGTAAGAGCCATTCCCCTATATTTTCCACCCTGTTATCTTGGATATCCTGATGTCGCAATCCAGGCTCTAGGGGGGATAGCCAGGCTAAGATGTTAGATCGGTCATCGGCAGCATTAAAGTTATTAAAAATGGTGTTAAAAGAGCTGATATTATTACTGAAAGACTGCGACATTTTCCTCTTTTTGCTGCTTAGGATATCGTAGTCTTCGTAGATGATGGATGATGGAGGCAGCCGAGTACTGCACTGGGGTTCCCGGGCTGAAGAAAAGCGGGGTCTTTTGTGGAACTTAATGGATGCCCTACTGGTGCCTCAGGATCCTCTAACTAAGCCTCACCCAAATTTGTGTCACCACAGCGCTTGCGCCTCACACTAGCTCGCCCACATCAGTCATCTCTTGCTCCCATGCAGCGTTAGTAGCACTCAATCTGTCCTTGCTTTGACCAACCTTCCTTGACCAATTCGCATAAGCAGAAATTCCTCGTCTCCCTTTGAGCATGTACGAGTATCGCATCATGTAACAGATTGGCCCCGTCCCTGACCGGCAAGATAACCAAATCAAACATGCGTTCTCGATCTCAATTGCCGGCGCCCCAACCGCCTCCCCCCTGAGGCCATCGTCTTTCCGATCGTTCCAGACATCCCCCATCCTATCATACTAGTTACTTGTACCCTTCAAGTGTCTACCCTAAATATGTGTCGAAACAGCCCTAACGTCACGCACGGGGAAGTGACACAATACCTAGAAGTGACACAAGCCGGCATCTGCCGAAATGTGGCGTTCTGTTACAATCCTCTTCCGTTCGGGCGATACTTGCAGCAGGTAACCTCCTTTGCGATAGTAATCGTACTATCTTGAAATCGTACGAACAACGACAGCTGAGTATACAGACTCCTGTCTCGTACAATATATCGCTAAGCTCGTGAGAGACACTATGTCCTTAACCCGATAAAGTATAAAGATAATATAAAGTATATTGTAAGGAAATAACTTAGATGATTGCGTGAAGAACTCTAAACCAAGAGGCCTTTTTTTTTTTTTTTTTTTTATATCATGCGTTCATTGTTTTAAGGTACAAAAAGCTTCATGTAGCGGTGGCTATGGAAAAAACAAAACCTATAAAGCAAAAACATATAACAAAAGAAACCATTTTCCCACGTCCTGATAGTACTAAGTAGTGAAGCCACAAACCATCGGCCTCGTCTGTCAAAAACATAAAAATATAGGAAAAATCCAACATACTTCGCGCTTCGCAAACCTTTCTTAAGAAATTTTTACAGACGCAACATGCAGGTCATAGGGTGGGGGGCGATGAGGGAGGAACTAGACTGTGCGGGGGGTGTTGGGAGCGGTTATTCTTCGAGGGGGGGGGGGTCACCGGGGGGGAACCCGGTGCGGGTGTCCAGGATGAAGCGCCGAAGGGCTGAGAGGGAGGGGGGGTGGTTCCAAATTGGGCTCTCGGGCGAGAGGCTTTCGACCGCACTTAGGTGGCAGTGTCTGGCTTCAGCTCTGGCCGGGCAGCGTAGGATGGCGTGTTCAAAGGTTTCTGGGGCTTCTTGACACCGGGGGCAGGTTGTTGGGCGGTCTGGGTCGTCGCGCCAGGTTGGGTGGGCCAGCAGGTAGCTTTTGCCGGCGCGCATTTGGTGAATGCGGCTGGCGGTGAATTTATTGAGCCCCATGAACGGATGGGGGGACGTGGAGGCGGAATACGCGTAGTAGGGGGGCGCCGGGTGAGATTCTTCCCAGTCTTGGAGTAAGAGTTTCTGAGCCCTCTCTTTGAAAGTGGCGTAGGTGCGTGCCATGAGGGTCGGGGGTGGGATGTCTTCTGTCGGGGGGAGGGTGGAACCCCCGATCTGGGGGAAACGAGGGAAGCCGTGCCCGAGGGGGAAGGCTAAATGTGCGAGTTCGTCGATGGGGAGATGTCTCCTCATGGGGGGGGAGGGGACCGGAGTTTTCCAGCTAAGGGGGAGATAAACGGATGAGAGGCCGACAGTCATTGGCCGGCAGGTGTCGGGGGCCCTGAAACTAGATAGGGAGGGGAAGGTGGGTGGAAGCCTGACTGCCGCGGGGTTGAGTGTAGGGGGTGAGCAGCAGAGCCTGAGAGCCGCGGTGCGTCTCTTGTGCCTGCAGTAGGGACCTATGGGGGGGAGGCATGCCTCCCTGGCCAATATCGGGGTGGGGGTGGCGAAGAAACAATTGGTGGACCATCTTTGAACTCTGTGCCAGAAGGAGCTCATGCGGGTGGTAGAGCGGGCATTTGGGACAAAGAGGTCCGTGCCGTATGTGAGGATTGGGAGGATGAGTCCCATGGCGAGCCGGTGTGTGAGGAAAGGGCGGACTCCCCCTCCAGGGGAGGCGACTCTTTTTAGGAAGGAAAAAACAGCGTTGGCCAGGGCCAAGCGTCTCTCGAAGTGATTGGTGGAGGTGAGGGCGGGGGAGAACCAGTAGCCGAGCCACCTCACCTCCTCGGAGGGGCGGAAGATCTGGTCATTGAGGGTGACGGGGTGGTTGGATTTGAGGTAGCCTCTTTGGCTTGGGGTACGCCAATGGATGAGTTCTGTTTTTGGGATGGAGAAGGACACACCCAAGGCTGTGGCGCGTCGGGACAGGGATGTGAAAAGACTTTGTAGCCGGCGTACGTTGGACCAGTAGGAGGGGGAGGAGACTGTGAGCGAAAAGTCGTCGACGTAGGAAAGCATAAGGCCTCCCTTGATGTCGGCATGGAGGGGTGCTACGTATATGAGGAACAATAGAGGGGAAATTGGGGAGCCTTGGGGGGTTCCGACTGTGACTGGGGAGGGGGTCTTGGGGGAGCCTTGGTAAACTAGTGTGCACTTTCGTTCTGACAGGAAGGAGGAGACCCAGTCGACCATGTATTTGGGAGTGTTTTTGTCCAAGAGCCGTTTGCGAAGGGTGAGGGCGTTGACGTTATCGAAGCCGGCTTTGATGTCAAGGAAGAGGGAGGATACCTTGCAGTGGGTGCGTTGGAGGGTTTTGACCTCGTGGACCAGGGTGGTGCAGGCGTCGAAGGTGCCTAAACCTGGCACGGACCCGCATTGGTTGGGGTGGAGCAGGCCAGATGACTTGGCCAACGAAAAGAGCCGGGCCGCCATGATCCTTTCTAGAATCTTGGAGACGGTTTTTAGTAGAACTATGATGCGGAAGGATGCTGGGGAATCGTAGGAGGCTTTGCCTGGTTTGTCCAAGACGACGCCATTGGCGGTTTTCAGCGAGGGGGGGTGGTAGCCATACGTCAGAAGGGGGTTTAGGAGATCTAGCAGGATGTCAGGGTAGTGCTTGTGGATGTGTTTCCAAACGGAGTAGGGTATATCGTCCGGACCTGGGGCGGAGGAGGGTGAGGACTTGGCGAGGGCCGAGGAGATTTCTTCTCGAGTGAGGGGGGTTGCGTCGGGCATGGGCGAGAGTCTCCCCCTGGGTGGGGGTTCCGGCCGAGACGGGAAGAAGTGGGCGAGGAGGGCGTTGTTGATAGAGGTGGGGTCGTTGGCGTCTGGGTGGCAGGGGAAACGTACTGCCTGCCTGGGGGTAACCAGCTTCTTGGCGGTCCAGATGTTGTTGGGGGTGGTTTTAGCGAGGAAATCGGCCCAGTATGCTGATTTGGCACGTTTGATGGCTTTGAAGTAGCCGTTCCTGGAGAGTCTTGCCGTTTCCCTTGCTTGTGTGTCTTGGAGTTTTTTTGCTTTTCTTGTAGCTTTGTTGTATTCCTTTCGGAGGGCGGTGAGGAGGGGGGTCCACCATGGTTTAGACTTCGCGGAGGGTCGTGATGTAGGGGCTGCCATTCTAAGAGTTGAGGTCAGGCAGGACAGGGAGGCCGAGAACCAGGAGTCGAACTGCTGGGGGGAGGGGTGTGGGGGGGGAGGGGGGACGCGGAAGGCCTTGAGGGTGGGTTCTAGGATAGTCCAATCCAGGAGGTCCCACTTGGCTTGGGGGGGAGGGGCGTGCCGGAGGGGGGCTGAGAGGGAGATGGAGATGGGTACATGGTCCGATCCCGTGGAGGGTATGGATGAGGTGTTCCAATTGTGTACGAAAGGGGACATGGCGGGGTTGGCAAAGGCCAGGTCTATGACGCTAGGTCTGTGGGGACCAGAAAGGGGGTACCGGGTGTATTCCCCTGGTGTGTTGATGCAGGTAAAGCTGAGGTCATCGGCTCTGTCGAAGTAGGGGTCGGCAGTGGAGGCTTCCTGAGCAGCGGGGAGGCGGAGGGGGTCGGTGCGAGGGCTGTGGATGTTGAAATCTCCCACTACGAGGTAGGGGATATCAAGAGGAATAAAAATTTGGTCTGGTTTGACCGTGTGGGGTTGAGGGTATCTGGAGCGTGAATAAATATTCGCTAGGCGAAAGCGAGGAAATTTTGTGCCGAAGCAGCCTGAGGGGGTATAAACTTCAATATGCATGCAGTCGCTCACATCCGGCGTGAACACTGGGAGTACAGAGTTAAGTTTCAAAAATTCTGTGGAGACATAGCAGGCCACCTTGGGGAGGGGCGAGGGGGGGCGAATGACTTGTACCCATTGAAGGAGGGCAAAAAGCCTTTGGAGGACGGAGGGTCTTGCAAAAAGACCAGTTGCGGAGGATGGCGCATTGTAAATGACGAGAATAAAGATAAGAACACAACCCAGCTTCCCAGGCTGTTGTGCTGAATGAGCGTGATGTTAGGCGCGGGGGCCAGCCCCTTGGTGCTGTTGGAGGTTTGGGTATTAATCATGGCGGGGACGACCCCGACGGTTTACTGGAGTTACGGGGGGCGGCACATGAACGGCAGTTACGGGGCGGGGGGTGGCAGGGCCAGGATCGGAGGTTGGGTGGGCCTCTAAACCAAGAGGCCTTTTTTTTCTTTTTTTTCTTTTTTTTTTCTTTTTTTTTATCATACTTTAAATTTTGTTCTAGGTACAAAAATAGCATACACCCGCAGTGGGTACGGCCGCAACAAACCTCCAACTACAGTCCAGCCCTTCGTCGAGGCGGTGGTAACCGTGGGGCAAAACCCCTGGTCTAAAACCCGCACCAAGCGCCCGGGCGCTGAATACAGCAACAAAAATATAATACATGAAAACCACAAGAACCAAAGAAATCTACCAAAAAACCCAAGAAACAACCCGACAGTGAGCAAAACCAAAAATACCAAAACCCGTAGGAAATCAAACCAAGAGAAAGCCCATCCGTCACAAGAACGTTTGCCGATCCCAAGGAGAAAACCAAAGATCCGTAGCCATACACAAGCGGTAGATGTACCGGGGCCATATAGGCCAGGCAGTCGGGGCTAATGGAAAGCGTGTGGCGGGGGGAGCCGAGGGAGTCCACGAGTCTAAGGCGCAAGTGGCGGAAAGGTGCCGGTGGCTCAGGCCGCCGAGCGTGAGGGGGGGTGGTGCGCCGGCCTAAAGATAGGCCGACGGCGAGCGGGGGGGTGTTGGCTGTAACCGAGCCACGGGACGAAACCAAGCGGAGGAGAGGAGGGGTAGACCCAGGACAGTGACGCAGGAGACGAGGACCACGAAGGGGTCACGATTTTTCGCGATGCGACCGTACCGACCGAGACGTTCAGGAGAGAGTGCAATACCAGAAAGCAAGGCCACCAGTGCCGCTACTTCACAGATCGCCCGAAGCTAAACGACTAAACGCAGGTATGACGAGAGGTTGCCGACCGTGTAGATGCTAAGCGAGGACGCGAGACAACCGTAAAGAAGCCAGGAGAATACGCGAAACAAAAACTTGAGAGGGTGCAGGGACAGGCCCTAAGAAACGGGTGCCCAAGTCCGAATCTATCATAGGGAGTTGCAGCTCACTGGGAGTGCGGGAGGTGGATGTTGACGATGATTTCTCGTGGTGTTGAGATTTCAATCGCCGGAGGTGTAGAGGAGATGGTTCGTGTCTAAACCAAGAGGCCGTAAGGGCTCTCTTTTATAACCGTTCTTGCCGCAACTCATGACTCATCCTTCGCATCACATGCCCCTATGACTCATAAGTGAGTCATAGTGTGAAATCCATCAGCTGACTCATATGAGTCACTGCGCAATAACAACTAACCAATCAAAACACAATAAACCTATCATGTGCGCGACTTGCGTCACATGCGTAAAACCCATGACTCGTAATTACAAGTCATATGCGAAAGTCATAATCATATGACCACAATCGTGAGTCATGTCAAAACAATAAACCAATCGTAACAAAGGAATGACATGCTATTGCGTAGTCATGTGAAAATACCTAAACCTATGACTCATAAGTATGAGTCATGTGAAAACCTCTCTTGCTAGTCACCGTTTGTGACATTAGCTCCCTCTCCCCCTAGCATCGGTCCCACGATGCTCAAAGCCCTAGATCCGTCACCCGACTTCCCAAACGTTTTGCTTCCCTTCGCATTCTCCGAATAACATCTTCGGAGTCCCTCCACCTCTTGCGCACAACTTCGAGGGTGAGGTTCCCAACCTCCAGGGCTCGTTGTTGTTCCGAGATTTTTGTTTGTTGATCTTCAATCAACAATCGTTGGTTCTTCAGTCGTTCTTGGAGGCGGTCTCGTTCGTCTAGCAGTTCATCAATGTGCCTTCGTAGACTTTCCGGGTCCGGAACCGTCGTCATTTCTGAATTTTCGCCCCCCTCTTCAGCCAACCGTGTCCTCACGGATTCTCTCGCTTTCCTCGTTTTTTCGTCCCTTTTCGTAAGGGGTTCCTTGCTTCCTTCCGACCTCGGGTAGTAGCCGGCTTTGATCTTCTCGTTCTTATGAGACCGGCAGTCGTTTCAAAAACATTGTTCCCAATGTACCTTTTTGTGTTCTTCGTTCGAGGTTCGTTTTTTCTGTCTTCGTTCTTGTGGGTACCACCCCTGTCCTTGTTTCTCGCTCATGTGCACGAAGCACCCGTCGTCATAACATGCCGTCCACGATAGTCCATTGTGTTTTGCCGTTTCAATGGCCTTCGCTTGTCTTTCGTTCAGTTCCTGTTCCGTTGGCATGTTGTAGCCCGGGCTAGTAGGCGGAAATGGCCCTGGATTGGACTCGTTGTCTCCCCATCCTTGGTCTGGCTTGAGCTCGATCTTGAGCTCTACCCAGTCTTGGCTTACTTGGGTATCGTTGGTGGAAGTGGAGGATTGCATGTTGTGCGTTGTTGAAGTTTTCTGAGGGGTACCAGACTTTGTCGTGTTCTGGTGAGTATCCTTTCCACTTAGCTCGGTATTGGAGCTTTCCGAAGTGGAGTCGAGAGTCGATTATTTCGTCGAGTTCGTATTCTTGTTCGCCTTCGATTTCGATAGGCGGAGGGGGTTCTTGAATTTGGGAAGGAAATCGGTTGTCTTGGCAAGGTTCGAGCAGTGAGATGTGGAATGTGTTGTGTATTGCCATTGATGGCGGTAGGTCCAGCTTATAAGTGCTCGTTCCAATCTTTGTCAAGATTTTGAATGGTCCGATTTTCTTGTAATCCAGTTTCTTTGATGGTCTCGTGGTCTTGATATTTCGTGGTAGTAACCACACTTTATCCCCTGATTGTAAGTTCGGATCGGGTTTTCGGTGTCGATCGTAATATTCTTTTTGTCGTAATTGGGCTGCCACCATTTCGTTTCGTAATGACTCATGTAGTTGAGTCATTTCTTCTGGTTTCCTTTGGTTTCCTTGGATGAGATGTCCTATCATCTCGTATTCGGGGTTGATTCCGTAGTTTGCAAAGAATGGCGTGTTCTTGATTGTTTCTTGATATCCGTTGTTGTATGCAAACTCTGCTAGTGGCAGATATCCACACCAATCGTCTTATTGGTAGTTGATATATGCTCGGAGATATTGTTCCAATATCGCGTTCGTCCTTTCTGGTTGTCCGTCCGTTTGAGGGTGAAACGCTGTGCTTAATCTTCGCTCAATTCCGAGTTCTTCCGTTGTCTTTTTCCATAGGTCTGACGTGAATATCGTTCCCCTATCGGTGATGATGTCTCGTGGTATCCCATGCAACCTGACTATTTCTTTCATAAACAGGTTTGCAAATTGCCGTGCGTCCAGATTTTTTCTGCATGGAATAAAGTGACTCATTTTGGTCAGGCGATCGATGACGACTAGTATCGTATCATGTCCTTCTGATTTTGGAAGGTCTGTGATAAAATCCATTGCGATCAATTTCCAAGGTCGGTCTGGTGCTTCGTTTGACTGGAGGAGTCCGTATGGTGCATGTCGTATGACTTTGGTCCTTTGACATGTGTCGCAATTCTTGACGTATCTTTTGATAGTTTCTCTTATCTTTGGCCAGTAATATCGTCTTCCGATAAGCTCGGTAGTTTTTGCCGTTCCTCCATGTCCCGCTTGTGGTTGATCGTGATGTTTTGAGATAAGAGTCGTTCTTATCTCTTCGTGTTCGGGGACCCATATTTTTCCTTGATACCATAGGTATCCGTCCTTCCATTGGCATAGCCCCAGTGCAACTCCTTTCAGCTCCTTTTCTCCCGTTTCCAAAGCTCGTCTAATAGTTTGGATTTCTTCGTCTGTCTTTGATGTTTCTCGTATCGTTTCTTCGTCTTTGTCGTGGAACTCCGTTAGTTCCATTTCTTCGATTGTTGCTTCTTCCCAGAATTGCTCTTTGGGTAGTAGTATTCCTTCCTGTTTCGCCAGGTGTTTTTCCTTCAGGGTTTGTATGTCCCCTGTTCTTCTTGTGAGGGCGTCTGGTTTTCCCCCTTCTTTTCCTGGTCAATATATGATCCTGAAGTTGTATTGGCTCAACTTTCTTACCCATCGTCTTTGTCTGTCCGTTAGGGCCTTGGTGGTCATGAACGTTGTAAGGTTCTTGTGGTCGGTAAAGACTTGAATGCGATATCTGCTTCCTTGGGTATATCTTCTCCATTCCTCGAAAGCTTGTACCACGGCTAATAATTCTTTGTCGTGTACGTCGTAGTTGAGTTGCGCATCCCTCATTCCTTTGGATCGATAAGCCACGGGTCTCCATTTCCCGTCTTCGCATTGTTGTGATAGTATGCCCGAGCATACGTATTTCGACGCGTCCGTTTCGATTTTGATAGGTCTCCTGGGGTCGAAGTGTACTAGTACCGGAGTCGTGGTGAGTGCCTTTCGGAGTCCATTGAAAGCTTGTTCTTCTTCGGTTTCCCATTTCCATTTGCCGTCGTATTTTTTGTGTGTTCGTTCGTATAGTGGTTTTGCTATTCTGCTGAATCCTTGGATGAACCTTCGATAAAAGTTGCAGAATCCTAAGAATCGTTGGATTTCGGTTTTTGTCTTTGGCGGTTGCCATTCCCATATTGCCTGAGTTTTGACTGTGTCTACTTTGACTCCTTCTTGGCTGACCACGAATCCTAGGTATTCCGTTTCCTTTTTATGGAATTCGCATTTTGAAGGTTTGACCTTCATTCCTGATGGTCGAAGAGCTTCCAGGATGTTTTTGACGTCCTTTTGGTGTTGTTTTAGGTCGTTTGAGTATATGAGGATGTCGTCCAGATATACTATACAACACATATCGATGTATTGTAGTAGTACTCTGTTGATCCATTTTTGGAATGCTGCCGGTGCATTGCATAGTCCAAATGGTACCACCAGATATTCGTAAGTTCCCAACTTGCTGCTGAAAGTTGTCTTATGTTCGTCGCCTTCCCTTATTCTGATGTTGTGGTAGGCATCTTTGATGTCCAACTTTGTGAAGTATTTGGCGGTGCTCAACCGGTCCAACGCTTCGCCTATTAGCGGTAACGGGTATCGGTCCTTTTTTGTAACTTCGTTGAGCCCTCGATAGTCCACACATAATCGTAGGCTTCCATCCTTTTTCTTGACGAACATAATTGGTGAGGCTCTTGCAGCCTTCACTTCTCTTATCCATCCTCTCGCTTCGTTCTGCTTGATGTATTTGTGCAGTTCTTGGATCTCATCATAGCTGAGGGGATATATCTTTTTGTCAGGTACTTTTTCTCCTGGTTCCAGGTCGATACCTAAGTCGATTCCTTTCCGATGTGGTGGTAATGTTGTCTTTTCTCCTTTCTCGAACACATCGAGGTATTCATGATACTCTCTTGGTATCGTCTCTTGGAGGTTGTGTCTTTCTTCCTCCTTCTTCTTTTGTCTTTCCTTGATTGCCAGTTCGGTACTGATATTAATCTTTTCCAGATAGATTTCGTCGTGACTGGGTCCCATCGTAGGATGCCCGTTGTCTCTCCTCTTCGGTAAAAACTTCCGAATGCTTTGGCCGATATTTCGCAGATCTGAATCGGTTTTTGTCTTTCTTCGAACCGTCTGTGCTTCCGAATCCTTTGGTTCCTCGGTCCGTTTTTTCAGTTCTGAACTTCCTGTAGTTCTTCCATGTTGATTTTTCGATAATCAATTGTGCGATCCGATCGCCTTGTTCCACTTGGAACTGGTTGGTACCTTGATTGACCAAGACCACCTTTATTTCCCCGTATAATCTGCGTCTATTACCCCGCGTTTGTGTGAGTCTGTGTTTGACTGCTAATCCACTTCGCGGAGCGATGCGTCCGTAGGTATTTTGAGGTAGTCCGATGGCTATCCCGGTTCGAACCGTTTTTTGTTCTCCTGCAAGTATACAGACTTGCTCATTGGCGTACAGGTCGTGTCCTGCCGCTCCTTCGATCCTTTCGTAGGCATCCTAGCCTGAGGAGATAGTCTCTGAACTTGGACTCGTGCGTTCCCCTCAACTTGTACTTCTGAGTACTTGGTGACGAGGTTTTCTTCCAGGGCTTCATCCTCTGGTACTGCATACGCAACAGGCGAACTGTTGAGACACCATGTCGTACATCGTTCGCTGTTAAACGTGATCTTTTTCTGATCCCAATCAATTGTGGGATTGTGCGTTCGTAACCATGGCATTCCAGGATGACTTCATGGTTTTGGAGATTTGCCACTTGAAAATTGCCAATTCCCTATGGCTGTTGATGTCCATAGGTACTTTCGCCAGATGGGTAACTGGACCCATAGCGCTTGGTTTTCCATCCGCGAGGTAAATCTCTCTTCTTTTCTTGGCCTTTGTTTTCATAATTCCGTGTTTCGTGCATATTCCTTCGTCGATAAAGTCTTCAGTGGCCCCTGAATCGATCATCGCGTTTATCGTAACTGATTCCTTTTTTCCATGTAGTTGTATCTTGATCATGATATGATCATTTTCTCGTTCGAGGGATTCCGTGTAGTTGAGTGCCGCGTAGTAATTTTCCATGATGATGGGTTTTCGTTCTGGTCTGTCCCTAGTACCATCCTTTACTGGGGACTTTCGTCGTTTCCCGACTGCTCGTCGTCTTCCTTGACCTCGATTTCCTTGATGCTGGGCTTTGCTGCCCAGGGTCCACCCTCCTTCTGAATTCTCCTTGTTTGGGTGTTGTGGTGTAATTTCTTCCATCCCTTGGTCGGTCGCAGTTTCGTACCTGGTGTCCTGCCCCTGCGCATTTGAGGCATAGTTTTTCCCTTATTCTTCTTTTGAATTCTTCAGGGTGTAGTCTTGGTTTCCTTCTGTCGCGTCCAATCCATTGGATCTCCTTCCGAAGGGTTGTTGTTTGTTGGTCTGAAGGTTCCGTTCAGATTTCGTGATGTGTTCGTTGTTCTTTCCGTTGTTCCCTTTTTTTGGATATGTTTGACCGTGGCCAACTTGGTTTCTTTCTTGATTGCCCATTTGGCTAATGTCTCCGTGCTAACGAAATCTCCACTATCCGTCCCCCATGCTTCTTGAAGTGCCGTGTTCATTCCTGTAGTAGACATTCTCCTGCTGTATGGTCGTCCAGGTCTGCCTCTGTGGCTGCGAGTCGGAACTCATTCCAATATTCCGTCATGGTCCTGTTTCCTTGTCGTAATCTTTGTATTTTGAGCCTGCTTCTCCCATGGCGTCAATGGCTCCGAATTGATTCCTGACTTCTTCTGCAAATGCTTCCCAGTTTCCCATTCGTGAGAGAGTCGTCCTTCCGCATATGGTGTTATCCATGCTCCTGCATCCCCTCTCAGGAGGCTTGCGGCGTATAGTATTCTATCGGGTGATGGCCTTCCGTCCATCCCACCGCGGTGAAGTAGACCTTAAGTTGTGCTAGCCATCCTCGTAGTTTGGTTCGTTCTCCTGGAACGTTTCTGGTTCTTTGATTTTGGTCTTCGATTGCCTCCAGTGAGGTTTGTTATGATTTGCTGAAGTTGGTCCGCGTTGAGTCCGGCACCTGGGTACCGGCATTTCCTGAGTCTGTCTTTCCCTCCCGTCGTGTCTGCTGCTCCTGTTGCTATCGACATGTATTCCTTCGGGTTCCTCCTGGGAGTGTAGTTGCTTCCGATTCGGCTGGTGATGCTGGTTCTGGTGTGTCTGGGCTAGTGGCCCTTGATTCTCCCAGCGTCTGGTCTAGCGCTTCCCCTAGTGTAGTGGTATCGAATGCCGCTACTTCGATATCGTCGTCTTGTGGTGATTCCGTTTTGTCTGTTTCTGGTTAAGTGCTGCTTATGGTGACGCAATCAAATGTTACAATCCTCTTCCGTTCGGGCGATACTTGCAGCAGGTAACCTCTTTCGATAGTAATCGTACTATCTTGAATCGTACGAACAACGACAGCTGAGTATACAGACTCCTGTCTCGTACAATATATCGCTAAGCTCGTGAGAGACACTATGTCCTTACCCGATAAAGTATAAAGATAAATAAAGTATATTGTAAGGAAATAACTTAGATGATTGCGTGCAGAACTCTAAACCAAGAGGCCCTTTTTTTTTTTTTTTTTTGTATCATGTGCGATTGTATTCAACTACTAGGGGACAACGACTACATGTAGCGGTGGCTATGGTAAAGCAAAAACCCTCTGTGAAAAGAAATCCTCCTCGGACCACCGGAAAAAACCATCATCCCAAGTCCCTCTGGTGTGGAACCAACCGCACGATCCCGCCGCGAAGACAAAATACCCCTATCGGCTAAGTAGACAACAGAAATAAATCACCAACACGACAAGCAGGAGACAACAGGAAAACTGGACCCGAAAACTCCCCCTTGACATAAAACAAAAGAAACCACATTAATATCCCAGAGTACTCTAACAGAAACCCGACCGTGAAAATTCAGCCAAAAACTACAGAACACAGAACGGGGGGACAAAAGGCGCTAAAACCAAGCAAGTCCGTCACATTACTCCGTAACCCAAGGCGTTGACATCGTCCAAGGAGGCAGTGCAATACCATGACCGAGCGTAACCGAGGGCTGTGGCCGAGCCGAGCCACGGGGAAGGGGGAGACCCAGGGGAAGTGGCAGTAAGGGTGCCAGCTAGTGAGAGGACGTTTGGCTGTAACCGAGCCACGGGACGAACCGAGCGGAGGAGAGGAGGGGTAGACCCAAGTATCGTAGGAACTATCGGAGACGTGTGCGTGTCTGACAAGGCAGCCTCGAACGAAACGTAATCGAAGAGAACAGAGAAATCGACCGTGGCCTGTTGAAAAGTTTTCTCTTACTGCGAACCGTAATCCCAGCCGTCTGTAACATGGACGCGAGGGTGTTGCCGACCGTGCAAATGCTAAGCGAAGACGCGAAACAAAAGCGAAAAGGTGGATGGGACGGTCCCTAAGAAACGGGTGCCCAAGTCCGAATCTATCATAGGGGGGGGGTGCAGCTCACTGAGAGTGCGTTGAGAAAAGGATGTTGACGATGATTTCTCATGGTGTTGAGATTTCAATCGCCGGAGGTGTAGTGGAGATGGTTCGTGTCTAAACCAAGAGGCCTTTTTTTTTTTTTTTTTTATATCATGCGTTCATTGTTTTAAGGTACAAAAAGCTTCATGTAGCGGAGGCTATGGAAAAAACAAAACCTATAAAGCAAAAACATAAACAAAAGAAACCATTTCCAACTCTTGCTAGCGCTAAGTATTGAAGCCAAAAACCCGCGGCCTCGTCTGTCAAAAACATACATTATATAGGGAAAATCCAACACACTTCGTAGCTCGTAAACCTTTTTTTTTTTTTTTTTAAAAAGAAATACAAAAAACAAACGCACAGGTCGTAGGATGGAAGAGGTGGGGGATGTTTTGGGCCGGGGGGGATGTGCGGGTGGGTGGTCTTTATTGTTGGTCAGGAAGAAAGGGGTCGCCGTGGGGGAACCCGGTGCAGGTGTCTAGGATAAAACGCCGGAGGGCTGAGAGGGAGGGTGGATGATTCCAGATTGGGCTCTCGGGCGAGAGGCTGTCTACCCCACTTAGATGGGAGTGTCTGGCTTCAGCCCTGGCTGGGCAGTGAAGGACGGCGTGTTCGAAGGTCTCTGGGGCTTCGAGACACCGGGGGCAGGTGGTCGGGCGATCTGGATCGTCCCGCCAGGTGGGGTGGGCAAGCAGGTAGCTTTCTAAACCAAGAGGCCTTTTTTTTTTTTTTTTT
Organism: Tuber borchii; assembly: GCA_003070745.1. NCBI lineage: Eukaryota > Fungi > Ascomycota > Pezizomycetes > Pezizales > Tuberaceae > Tuber > Tuber borchii. The sequence goes on from NESQ01000010.1 coordinate 357,422, forward strand.
TTTATCATATTTTAAATTTTGTTTAAGGTACAAAAATAACACGAATCCACAAGGGATATGGCCGCAACAAACCTCCACTACAGTCCAGCCCTTCGTCGAGGCGGTGGAAACCGTGGGGCAAAACCCCTGGTCTAAAACCCGCACCAAGCGCCCGGGCGCTGAATACAGCAACAAAATATAATACAAGAAAACCACCAGAACCAAAAACCATCTACCGAAAACCCAAGAAACAACCCGACAGTGAGCAAAACCAAAAATACCAAAACCCGTAGGAAATCAAACCAAGAGAAAGCCCATCCGTCACCAAGAACGTTTGCCGATCCCAAGGAGAAAACCAAAGATCCGTAGCCATACACAAAGCGGTAGCTGTACCGGGGCCATATAGACCAGGCAGTCGGGGCTAATGGAAAGCGTGTGGCGGGGGGAGCCGAGGGAGTCCACGAGGCTAAGGCGCAAGTGGCGGAAAGGTGCCGGTGGCGCAGGCCGCGCAGCGTGAGGGGGGGGGGTGCATCGGCCCAAAATCAGGCCGACGGCGTGCGGGGGGGTGTTGGCTGTAACCGAGCCACGGGACGAAACCAAGCGGGGGAGAGGAGGGGTAGACCCAGGACAGTGACGCAGGAGACGAGGACCACCAAGGGGTCACGATTTTTCGCGATGCGACCGTACCGACCGAAACGTTCAGGAGAGAGTGCAATACCAGAAAGCGAGGCCACCAGTGCCGCTACTTCACCGATTGCCCGAAGCTAAACAACGAAACGCAGGTATGACGAGGGGTTGCCGACCGTGTAGATGCTAAGCGAGGACGCAAGACAACCGTAAAGAAGCCAGGAGAATACGCGAAACAAAAACTTGAGAGGATGCAGGGACAGGCCCTAAGAAACGGGTGCCCAAGTCCAAATCTATCATAGGGAGTTGCAGCTCACTGGGAGTGCGGGAGGTGGATGTTGACGATGATTTCTCGTGGTGTTGAGATTTCAATCGCCGGAGGTGTAGAGGAGATGGTTCGTGTCTAAACCAAGAGGCCGTAAGGGCTCTCTTTTATAACCGTTCTTGCCGCAACTCATGACTCATCCTTCGCATCACATGCCCCTATGACTCATAAGTGAGTCATAGTGTGAAATCCATCAGCTGACTCATATGAGTCACTGCGCAATAACAACTAACCAATCAAAACACAATAAACCTATCATGTGCGCGACTTGCGTCACATGCGTAAAACCCATGACTCGTAATTACAAGTCATGTGCGAAAGTCATAATCATATGACCACAATCGTGAGTCATGTCAAAACAATAAACCAATCGTAACAAAGGAATGATACGCTATTGCGTAGTCATGTGAAAATACCTAAACCTATGACTCATAAGTATGAGTCATGTGAAAACCTCTCTTGCTAGTCACCGTTTGTGACACGTTCTGAAGATGCATAACCCCGCTTTCCAAATGTGTAACCGAACAATACCACAACAAACACCATGGCACCACCGAAGAAGACTGATTCTGGCTATGAGGACCGTCTCCAAGGTGCAATTCGAGCAATAAAATCAGGGGAGGAGCCAAATGTTGCTGCCGCAAGTGAGGCCTTCGAGGTAAACCGGCGGACACTTTATCGACGACTTGCAGGTACTACAGTAGCTCGAGCTGCAGCCCATGAAGAGCAGCAACAGCTCACATCTCCTGAGGAGAAGGCGATCGTCAAGTGGTGCTTTACACAGGACGATATTGGCTTTCCACCCCGCTTAGACATGGTTAAGGATATGGCCATCCACCTGGAATCCAAGAGAACTGGAAAGCCCCCTCCCCCGCTGGGAAGAAACTGGATCTCCAGGTTTCTCTCTAGGCATCCAGACATGGCTTTAAAGCTGAGTACTCAGTTGGAGCGACAGCGTGCATATGCGAAGGATCCAGCAATCTTGCGGGACTACTTTGGCAAGCTTGGTCGGTTAATAAGAGAGCATAATCTGCGGGAATTCCAGATTTTCAACATGGATGAAAAGGGGCTCCTTATGGGGTTAGCCTCCCGAGCGAAGGTTCTGTGTCAGCGTGGTAGACGTAATCCCCGCGTTACTCATGATGGGAAACGGGAGCTGGTAACTGTTATCGAGACAGTAGGGGGAGATGGAACGGTAGTATCACCTTTTGTGATTAACAAAGGTGCCGGGCATTATATGGGGTGGTATAAGAACTTAACGGAGAAGGAAAAGGCTTTTCAGTTCAGCTACTCGCCAAAAGGCTGGACTGATGATCAGCTAGCGATGGAGTGGTTGCGAAAGGTTTTTCTTCCGGAAAGTCAAGAGAGATGTGGTGACCTTCCCCGGCTTCTCATATTTGATGGCCATGGATCCCATATAACATTTGAATTTGTATCATTATGTTTTTCTAATAAGATTCTGCTTCTTTGCCTTCCCCCCCATTCTACGCACTTACTTCAGCCGCTAGATGTGGGCCTATTTGGTCCATACCAGCACTTCTACGGGCTCACTGTGGACAACTATATTCGTTCCGGTCAAAACCTCGCCGGAATAAAAAAGTCAATTTTTATTCCTTTTTTAACGGAAGCTCGCCAGGCTACATTCACTCCGCACAACATTCGTCAAGCCTATTTATCTACCGGTATCCATCCACTAAACCCACGAAGGGTGCTCGGAAAGCTCAACCCTAAAGTGGAGAAGCGGCGGGACACATTGGGTATCATTAAGAAGCCAACTGGGAGCCGAGAGATACGCCATCAGGTACTTGCTGCTGGCAACCTACTTTCTAACATCTCACTCCACGATTCTGATTCTACTGTTGATCGTGTGAAGGGGATAATGAGCTCCCTTGGCCACCAGTTGGAGGAGGAAATAGCCTCCAAAGAACTTTGGCGGGATCTGAGCTTGAAGCTTCCAAGAACAGATAAGCTCTACAATGCAACTGATCGTCGGAAGCTTAGCGAAGCACGGGTACTGGATGGAGCAGCCCTCATAGAGCTACCGGATGCCCGGCTGGCAAAAGATGCAAAAAAGGAGGCCCGATTAGCTTCTCGCAAGGGGATTTCGAGTACTCCCAGGCGAGTCCGGAAAGGAGCCTTAAAGGCACAGAGAAAGCCCACTCCTCCTTCCAAACCTGCTACACCTAGGCCCCAGCGGGGGCAGACAAATATTATCACCCTTGCACAAACTCCACATGTGCTGGTAATTGATTCCGAGGAGGTTTCAAGTGATGAAAGTGGACCAGAAGATATCAGCGATTCTGAATGGTCTTCGGCTATTGTTTTAGGCCACCCTCCGCTCCCTTTTTCTCACCCTCCACTCTCTCCATCCAGCCATCTTCCGCCAGCTCCTACCTTGCGTATGAGCCTACGCACTCGCAAGTCTCCACTGGATTAACAACTTTTTCTTCACCTTGTATGCCCCCCCCCCACTCCCTACCCCTTACCGGCTTGATCTAATGTTTTTTTCTTTCTACAGACTTCTCCTTTCTCTACTCTACTTACCTGTATTTATTCGATCTCTGGCATTCTTCTGGTATGTTTCTTATTGTGATAGCTTGAAAATTGAGGTTCCGGGGGGTGTTGATACGCTTTGACATCGGTATCAATTGCGCAATCTGAGACTGTGTCACTTCCCGGTATTGTGACACTTCCCAGTGCGTGACGTTAACTCACTTAACAGTTTCTTGCTCGGCAACCCCATGAGAGCTCGGAAGACGCTTCACAAGACATCATTGACCACTTCTGTATTCGATTCATGTACCGTTAAACACCAACGACTAACTCAATTGGTAGAAAACCGACTGCGCCAATCAAAGCGTTTCTCAAGTTTCAAGCTCATCGTTCCATCCAAAACCTCTGAGGCATAGCTGAGATCAGGTACGGTACAAGTATCTCGCCATTACACCATGTAATTACCCCACACGCCAACAGCTGGCCCCAACACTGTTTCTTTCAACTATAGCACGCATCCCCAGACCTGATCCATGGCGTCCTGATGGCCGCAACGTCCGTCCTTCTAGCCTCCGAAACCCTACAACAATCTCCAAACATCTCTAATAAATGTCCCATCGCCGCTATCTCCTCTCTGCCGCTTCCTCTCTGCTGCCACAAAAACGACCCCGTTATCGACATGCGACTCTACAGCAAATTGCGGTGTAGGAGTAACGTATTTGACCTAGTAATGGGACACTCACTAGTTATGGGACACTTTTTAAAAACTGACATGTGAAATTGAAATTGAAATAGCATAGCCAATTGGATGTCAAAGAACCTAATACTCAAGTATAATGTAGAATACCATCTCTAGTTTCAGTCTATGAAAAGATAATTTGTTCTTTCTCTAGCTCAATATTGGTAATTGACCTAAAAAGGTAATATATGAAGAATTTGCAACAACAACATTGATGAGTATTTGACATACTAAAACAAGTAAATTTCGAAATATTTTTCCATGTGGAGTATTCTTAGGGTCTGTTTTATAATACCCTAAAGAATTGTGGCAGTTTCTCTCTTATTTAACTCAAGTCGTTGATTTTAAGTTGTGGTTATATTTGTTCTCTTCTGATTACACCTCTGTCATACTACACACAACGCAACTAACCTCTCAAAATACTACCTCGAATACCCAACAAATACAAATGCCTTCCCCTAGCGATACTAGGGAGACACGTCTCCAAGAAGCCCTCAAGGCTCATGCCGCTGATCCAACTCTCTCTGTCCGCAAACTATCTCTCCAGTTTGAAGTACCAAAGTCCACCCTCTATAATCAAATCTCACAAAAGACAACTCCAGCAAAGATAGCTCATAAATCGCAACAGCTTCTGTCCAATATAGAGGAGGAGGCATTAAGTTCCTGGATTAAGAAGTGGGATGATTATAGATTTCCAACTCATCGCAGACATGTCTTTCAGATGGTTCAGAGTCTTCTTCGTGCACGGAATTCCAGTGACCAAGTTGGAGAGCATTGGTTGACACGTTTTCTGGGTCGCTACCCGGACTTGGATTCTAAAGTAGAACGATGTCTGGATAGAGAAAGAGCTCTTGCAACTGACCTGGATTCCTTTCGGAAGTATCTTGATCGCTTCTATCACATTCAGTGCAAGTTTCATGTCAAGGATGAAGATACCTAGAATACAGATGAAAAGGGATTTGCTATTGGATTAGGAGGAGCAGGAACCATGATCTGCCGTGCCTCCCGCTGAAATCCCAGCCTCATCCAAGATGGTGGTCGTGATTGGGTCACTATTGTTGAAGCAATATCAGGTGGAGCCCAAGTCTTGCCTCCTCTGATAATCTTCAAGGCCAATGCACACTTGATGGGACACCATACCAATATTGAGATCGAAGAGAAGGAAGACGCATTCTTTGCCACCTCCCCCAAAGGTTACACCAATACTGAGATAACCTTTCAGTGGTTTCAGGAGGTATTTGAACCAAGAACATGTCCAGCAAATGGTATCAAGCAGCATCGTATTCTTGTATTGGATGGTCATTCAACACATGTGGAGAACTATGAGTTCATCAAGTATGCAATTGACCACAACATCCATCTTGTCTGCCTCCCCGCCCATTCAACTCATATTCTGCAGCCTCTTGATGTAGGTATCTTTGGCCCTCTTACAACTTATTACAAGCAGGAGCTTGAAGATCGTGTGCGTCAACAAGGCCCCCATAGTACTATCAAGAAGGGAGATGTCTTTCCCATGCTTCAGAGGGCAAGAATCAAGACCTTTAAGCCTGAAACTATCAGGTCCACCTGGCGTGCCTCTGGACCTATCCCATTCAACAGAAATCGCATTTTGAGGGATCCTATCTTACAGGCAAAGATGGTTCCCAAGACTCCTTTGGCTACCAGGCGCACTTGTCTTCGTCCATCAACTGACAGAGTAGTTGGAGCACCTGAGCTTGATCGTATCGAGCTAAGTAGTCAGCAAATTGAAGAAACCCCAGCCAATAAAGCCCTCAAGGACCTTTTGACTCAGTGTATTAAGGAAGCGCACATCATCAATGCTGCAAGAGTTATCACAGAAGAAGAGGTGGATAAAGTACTCCAACTAGTAAAGCCGGCCAAGGCAGATAGACGACAGCTACGGGGTGGACTTCTACTTAGTTCCAAGCACTTGGCTCAGCTGTATCACAAGCGTATGGAACTTGATAAGAAAAAGGTTGAAGCAGCAGTAAAGCGTGAGGAGACCAAAGCTCTAGTGCGGAAAAAGGCACAAATCAAGACCAACAAAAGGAAGTTCATTCTCCAGGATGATGCTGAGGAGGTTAATATATCCAGCTCTGATGACGAGGAGTCTGAGAGCAGTAGTGATGAAGAAATGGTTGATTCTCAACGATATCAAGCGGCTCAGAAGGTAAGTCTTCCATTTCGTTATTTTTCACTTTTAGTAAAACTAACGACTTGCCTCCAACAGAGCTCCAAACCACATACTACTACCCGCCAGTTGTGGCCCAGAACCACCTCTACCTGTCCTATGAAGTAGAATATTTTTTAAATTTTTTCTCTCTTCAAAAAGCTTGAGCATGTAAGTCAATCATGAATTCTCACTTGTAGTATATATTAACTCATAGATATAGCTAAATTGCTTCAATAGAGATGATATTAGAGAGGGTTATAGCTATAGGTACTGGCTGTTTGTATACAAAATTGTAGCTCATATGATATAATACTCTCTGAGTTATAACGGTTTTTCTCTCAAGTAGTAGTATTTCACGTAGTGTCCCATAACTAGTGAGTGTCCCATTACTAGGTCAAATACGTTATACCGTAATCCTCCTCGAAAAATGTCTTCAACATACGCCGTGAAAAAAAAGAGAGCGAGCGGAGGCGCTTGCAGAATCCCCGCGGATTCATGATAAATCATCGAAATTCCTTCACAGGCCACCAGTACTAGAACGGAGGGCTCCGTGTAAGAATCTAGGATTCAGTAATTCGTATTAGCCGACCAATGCTAGTACCGCCTAAAGGATCTAGAAGACCTAAAAAAGCCCCGGCATATCCTCATCCCGATTTCAGACCTGAAATAGGTCAGAAATGATGGAGGGTTGGAGAAACCCATTGCCAATTAGGCAAAGCGTAGGGAACTTCACTTAGGGAACACTGCGGCGTCTCCGTGAAGGGTGGATAAACATATTTCCGGTTGCCAGGGCAGTGCGGGGTCATAGCTCCCCCTAGAACGGTCCGTGGACCCCCCATTCACATATACCACATCTTATTCCCCTTTCACCTCGCGATCACCATCCTTCCTACACCTCGCGTTTCTATACTTCCTACTACTCGCGTTCTTTTTTCCCGCCACCCACCCCTCGCAGACCATCATGCGCCCTCATTGCCATACTGGGACATGTCGGCGGCAACGATCTCCCATGGTAAGGGCAGCGGCGATTTTCCCAAGACCTCCGACAGTGGAATTACGGACTAATAGGTAGCATAGTGGTGGTGGACAATTTCCTTTGGCGTTCTTCTTGGGTTCTTTGAGTTTCTTTTCCTGTCTATTCTAGGTCTCTTGAATGTATTGGCTCTGCTTTGGAGAATTGGTGGAACCCTGTGCCCAACTGATCAAGCAATCCCAAGGCTATGATTCTCTACAAAATTTAATTAGGCCTTTTCCTTTAATGCACATAAACCTAGTGAATACCAATTGGGAATGATTTTGCTATTGGATCGCATCCCCGACAGCCTGTCTCTTCTCTATTTTTTTCGAGTAATTCCACCCTACGACAACAGACACAGTCTAGAAATTCAGAAAGTTGTTATCCATGCAGGAATTGTCTACGTTTCGCATATTTGTTCCAACTCCAAATTCTCTTCTATGAGGGGTCACCGTTTGTCATTAGCTCCTGACCGAGTCAAGCTTTAATGTGTTACGGTACCCCCCAACTATACCGATACCTCTGAACCTTCCGAATCCTCTTCCAGAGGGATCGGAAAGTCCGCCTATAATCCCCTCACTATAAGGAAATTTAATTCATTAATACTTTCTGAAACATGAGCTCCTATGTACTCGGGTAGGGACGAAAAAATCGGAAAAAAAGATCGGCAAGGCTATCTGGGGAGTGAGGTAGCGAAGCAAGCACTTTGGAAGAAAATGGGGCTTGGCAGACACCAGAAAGCCGGATGATGGTTTGAGGAAGAAAGTACCGGTACTCCACTATACCGTAGTCTAAACATGACGATTTACTACCCAGCTAGCCAAGGAGAGTACTGAAGAGGCCTCTTCAACCTCTCTGTGCAACAACCTAGGTTTAAGATGTTTCGCAATCTGATCGCTTTTTACCCGCCGCTACATCGATCATCCCCCTACTCCCTGTTTTGCCACCAAAAGTTTTCCGATTTTTTCATCCCTACCCGAGTAAAAGCGCACCATTACCCGGCATCAAAATTTTTAGAGTGCAGGATACCGTTCCCTGCTATTGTACGTTACAACGGTGGATTATAGTACCTATAAGTGCCATTCGAACACCAATCTCCTCATGTTGGCAGTGTTCAGCCTGCTTAGCTTGGGAGACTAGATGGGTTCGCAATGCCCGGCTTGAGGATCGGACGAAATGCCCCAGAAGGGAAAGGCTGTAGTGGGGAAATGATGGAGTATCCCTCCCCATTCTCGTATAAGTTGATACCCCACAGCGCAGTAGGCCCCGTGATCCCCCTAGAAAAGGCTGGGTAAGATGCTAATGCTCGTAGAAAGGAGAGCTAATTTCACAGTGAAAAGACCTCTGATTGTATAAATTTGCCTTCACGAGCAAGATTAAAAAGTGTGGATAGCCAAATCGCTATCACACCTTAGTTAACTACCTCCTACGTCGCTTTTCCTGGGTGGGAGTGGTACTCGCACATTATATTATCGCTAAATCAGAAAAACACTCAGGTCCAAAGTTTAGAGGGGGGGAGGGAGGGAGGAGAATAGAGTAATAGAACTATAGAAAATAAATAAACGAGAGGCGCGCAAAGAAGACTATCTAAAGATATACAACTAAAAAACAAGATGATGGAAATTTCGAGCCATGCTAACTTATCACAATACGAGAGAAATAGCCTCCCACCAACACCAGCCCTCGATCACACTGATCCGACTATATAAGAATTTATAGAGAGGCTCGGAGGGGTGTGTGATAGATACGGGTATTCCTATTGCTGGTGATCTCCTTTAACTGAAAGGAAATATTCAAGCTGGTTTCTGTGGCAGGCTTACCGCTGAAGGAAAGGTAACAGGGCAATTACCGCAGGGCCGCGGTATGAAGTGCAGATTGAGATTGAGTGGGAATCAGAGGAGGGATGAAATGGCGCATAGGCCAACTATGTTTGCGGATGGTAATTAGAGGGATACCCCACCGGCCTTAGGTCCTGCTAGGGGTGGCAGATTCCGGAGGTTGTAGTAGCGCCATTACTCCCGCATGTCCACGCTCAGTAGCGCACCAGAGTGGTGTTCGGCCAAGATTATCTGGTTTGTCAGGGTTGACATTGTCCCGTCCGAGTAGCATTTTCACAACTCCCTCGTGCCCATCCTGGGCAGCACAACAGAGTGGTGTTTGGCCGTCGACATCTGGTTCGTCGGGGTTGACGTCGCCCCGTTCGAGTAGCATTTTCACCACTCCCTCGTGCCCATTCTGCGCAGCACAACAGAGTGGTGTTTGACCACCGACATCTCGTTTGTTGGGATTGATGTCGTCCCGCCCGAGTAGAATTTCCACCACACCCCCGTGCCCATTACAGGCAGCCCACGTAAGAGGTGTATTACCCGTGCAGTCTTCTTGGTTGATATCACAGTCTTCCATCTCCACCCAACTTACTACGATCTCAACAATGCCAAAAAGGGATGCATAGTGTAGACCACTGAACAGGGAAAGTTTGTCGGAATCAATAGAGTAGTACGAGTAGTACACCTGCGCTTCTAATAAAAGTTTTGTAGGTATTTGGTTATTGCGGTCGTCAAGTAGTTTCATCGCAAGCAATTTAACGCAATCCGAAAGGTCCCGCTTCGTGTGGGCTCCCCAGTACACCGAGGAATATTCAAGAAAGGGTGTGTCGTAGAGATCGGGGGAGGGAATGGTCGAAAGAGCCTTGACCTGCTGCGAATTCAGATAACTTAAGCATGTTTCCGCCATTGTTGAGTGAGTAGTACCAAATAGCTTGGGGTGAGCCCGGAGGTACTCTTGAAGCGTAAAGTGAATTAGCCGGACCACGGAAGCCTTCTTGTCTACCACAACAAGCCCTTGACAACAAGATAGCAGTGTTCCTATTAAAAGGACATTATCAGAATTGACATTCGGCGATCCTATCTGAACTGCTAGGGCGTGGCGCAATTCATCTGGCTTCAAGGGTCGCTCAGCATGAGACACCCACATCAGACAGGCCATGCCCAGCCTCGCTTTCACCCCATCCTGTCCCTTTATCCGATCTAGCGTTGCACCATAGGCATCCCCCAACCCCAACCCATCGGTCATTGCGTTCAGCTTTTGTCGCCGGCGGTGGATCGTGGCTTCCTGTAAGATCGCATCGATATTCAGTGAGACTAGCAGAAATCTAGATATATATCTGTGAGTCAAAAACTTTGAGATAGCTTTTCTAATATTGGTGTTGGTACATACATTTCCGAAATATCTTTAGGAATTTTCTTCAGGATATCTGCCTCAAGACTACTATCCATCGCATCCGGGGTTGTGTCCTCATCTAGCCTGCTGCGGAGGTAACTGGTAATATCATCTTGCCTAGGAGTGATGGATACACTCGTTACTCTTCCAGAAAGACGCTTCCCGATCTCAGCCTGAATGTGTGGTCTCCCCGTCACGAATATTCGAGTTGCTGGAGACTCCTTAAGGATTTGGTTCAGCGAACTAAGAAGCTTGATCTGATGTCCTGGCACGCATTCGTCTAAAGCGTCAATACATATGAATGTACGCTTCTCGGAAGAGGCAGTTTGCAGCATCCTCACAAGGTCGGAAAGTCGCGGCCTCCGTCCACCAATGACTTTTTTCTGATCTTCATAGGCTCGCGCTACCTCTTCTGGTACCTCGTCTAGTCCGCTCACAACCTGCTTGAGCAGGGCGCCCAACGCACTCGTCAATGACTGCTCCTTCTGGGCCGCGAAGTCAAAGTAAATACATGCAATCACGACATCCCGTCCTCTAGCCTGTTCACACAAATTATCTATCACCAATGAGCTAACACCATGGCTTGTCAGCACCTGCTCTCTCTCCCATTCGTCGGGGCTGGCCCTTGCTACCTAATATAGGTCTTGCCGACCCCCGGATCTCCATAGCAAAATAAAACTGCATTATATGATTCGGTACCCGCATACCATCTTTGAAAGCCCTCGGATTGTAAGAGCCATTCCCCAATGTTCTCGACCCGGTGATCTTGGATGTCCTGATGCCGTAATCCAGGCTCTAGAGGGGATAGCCAGGCTAAGATATTAGATCGGTCATCGGCGACGGTGAAGTTATTAACGGTGTTCAAAGAGTTGATATTATTACTGAAAGACCCCGACACTTTCTGCTTTTTGCTGCTCAGAGCACCGTAGATGATGGATGATGGAGTTAGTCGACTACCGCACTGGAATTCCCGGGCAGATGGAAAGCGGGGCCTTTTGTGGAACCAAATGGATGCCGTGCCTACGAGTACTAGTACTATGATCCTCCAGCCAACGGAGGTACAGCGCGTAAGTTTTGTATGTTCCACAAGCGAGGTTTGCTGCCCTTTACCCTTGTGGAACATTCAAAACTTCGGAGATACCTCCGAACTCTCGTCCAACTTTGTGTCACCACCCTGAGTGCGCCTCGCACTACGAAGCAGAACGCTCAACTCAGTGATCTCTTGCGACTGTGCAGCGTTAGCAGCACAGTCTGCCCTTGCTTTGATCCACCTTCCTGGGCCAATCCGCCCAAGCAGCCATTGCCAGTCTCCCTTTGAGTTGCGCATGTATCGCATCATGTGACAGACTGGCCTCGTCCTTGGCCGGCGAGACCACAAAGTTACACACACGTTCTCGATCTCTATTGCCGGCGCCGCAACCGCCTCCCCACGGAAGCCATCGTCATTCCGATCATTCCGGACATCCCCCACCATAATACTAACCACCCATCAAGTGTCTACCCTAAATGTGTCGAAGTGACCCCAAACTGACCTAACAGTTTCTTGCTCGGCAAATTAACGGGAGCTCGGAAGACTCCACAAGGCATCATCGACCGCTATCTGTATTCAATCCACATATCGTTAGAAATCAGCGATCAACTCAATTGGTAAAAAACTGACTGCGCCAATCCAAGTGCTTCCCAAGCTCCAAGCCCATGGTTCCACCCAAAACCTCCGCGACATGGCCGAGACCAAACATCTAGCCATTGCACCATCCAATATACTATGGTGCGCGCGCGCATGCTACTAGCAATTGAGCTAGTACTGTTCCCCTGGACTGTCAAGTCGACAGCTGGCACTAACACCGTTTCTTTCAACTCTGTTGAGCTCTGGTACACATCCTCAAACCCAATACATGGCGTACTGGTGACTGAAATGTCCATCCTCCTAGCCTCCGAGACCTTCCAACAATCTCCAAACATCCCCAATGGCTACCTATATCCCATCGCCACCTCTCCCCATTCTACCGCCCAGATTCAATAGTCTTCACGATTGGAATTCCCCATGCAGGACGTTCAAGATATATCGGACGATGGTCAAATCGTGACAGATCCGCAATTGGAAACCATTGCTGATATCGGTTTTGAAAGAAAGATTGCATCAGGACTTTCTGACACTTGAAGTGGGAGATACTCTGATTTCCATGCACCTTTGATTGATGGCGGAGGAAATGATCTGTGGATTGTGCCAGATAGCCGCATTGATGTGTATTATCAACACGGCTATCTCACACAATCAACGGATTATTTCCTCCGCCATCAATCAAAGGTGTATCGATATCAGAGTATCTCCAACTTCAAGTGTCAGAAAGTCCTGATGCAATCTTTCTTTCAAAACCGATATCAGCAATGGTTTCCAATTGCGGATGTCTCACGATTTGACCATCGTCCAATATATCATGAACGTCCAGCATGGGGAATTCCAATCGTGAAGACTATTGAATCTCTTTCCGAAACGAGGCATGCGACTCTACAATCTGTCGCAGCTCAGGAGTACACCTTAGTCCCCTCGAGAGATACTCGCACCATACGCCCAGAAAAAAGAAAAAAGAGAGACACCAGGAAAACTGAGGGAATCCCGTATTAACCTTGAATGGAGGACTCCGCGCAAGAATCTAGGATCTAATCATTCGTATCGACCGAACAACTTTAGCATCACCTAAAAGATCTGTGAGATCTAGAAACGGCTCCAATATATTCTCGTCTCGGGTCTAGACACCCGGAACATTGTGCCCAACTCGCCAACCAACCCCAATGCTACGACCCTCTACACGTCGGGCCTTCCCCTTAAATACACGCGGTATAGAACAGGCAAGCTCTCCGGGGATGCGATCCAATAAAAAAATCATTCTCCATTTGTATTTATTCGGTCCTTTCGAGTAATTCCTCCCTAGTACAACAGACAACAGACACTCTATAAATTTAGAAAGCTGTTACCATATTCCTATATGGATTGTCTAAGTTCCACATTTTTACCCCAAACTCCAGACCCTCTTTCAAATTCCCACGGGAGGTCTCTCATTTGTCATCAGCTTCTGGCCAGAGGCAAGGTTTAGTGTTACGGTTTCCCCCAACTATACCAACACCCCCGAGCCTTCCAAATGCTCTCCCGGAGGGAATCGGAAAGGCCCTGGGTAGTCGTGGACAGGATTGTGGTGCTCATGGAGTAGAGTTGTCCGTGGCCCGTAAATGTACTGTCACAAATGCGCAGGAGCAAGGTTCTACAATAGACTAATAGCTAATATAATATAGAGGTTAACAGGGGAGAAGTGATCCATTCAATGCAAGTATCTCTCTTGGTGCTAGCAGGTCGTAGAACTCTTTTTAGAACGCGCTAAGATTAACCTAACACCAGGGAGCGTGGGAACACATCGCTTCCGGAAAACTCCGTACAGCCAACCCTCCCAAAAAAATCATTACCACTCTACTAGCAGTCTTGTACTAGTACTTCATAATATCTATTTTTTTTGTTTCTGGTTATCCGGATGGTGGCGTTGGTGAGGGAGTGCCGTTGTCATGGCTTATTCTTAAGGCTCAGTTAGTGTTGCCATGGTCTTCACGGTAGTCGCGACGGAACTGGGGGGGTGGGCAACGAACAGGGATTAATTACCAAGTGATTTTTGTAACCCTAGCCTCGAGGATTGCTTTTTTGCCCGCCAAACAGCTTTGTTCATTGTCCCCCGATTTCTTCGCAGCTACGGTAAAGACTAACTTACCGGTATTCGAGCAACGAACAATTCTCATGCCCAGTTGAAAATAGAACTCGTGCTCTCTGATATCGAGGCCGTCAACTATAATTCGCACACCGCAGCGCTGGTGGCCCCAGAGTAAGCTGCTATGTTCAACCTAGTTTACCCCAGCTTTCTAAATGATCGAAGAGTCAGTTAGTCTCGCTACGGCTAACATAAGTATACTTCTTGGACAAAAATTATCCTTGCTGGGCCCAAGTACCTCCGAAAACTGACGAAAAGACCAAAATTCGCAGCCGCTGAAATCTCGACTTCTACCCCGACCTCTTAATCTATTAAAGCGAAAGATATATCAATACATAGTGAAAGATCTAGAGAATCCGAAAATTACATATCTATAACAATCCCTTGTCTTATGGGGAGTGCTTATGAATTAGCATAAACCAATCCCAAAAGCGCAGCCAAGCTTCCCGAATTTGTATGAGCGCCCATTGGAAAAGATACATATTCTTAGAAATCACCAATTTTACGTGGCCTCGGTTGGTTCGATATTGCACCATCATTACTGTTGCCAAGGGTGTTTTATAACGCAGTCACAGGCCGTCACTCGGCTATGATTATAGGTCTAATTAGCGCAGTTAGTCTACAAAACGTATAGCACCATACAATACAAGATAATACATTACGGTGGGTTACCGTAATTTCCCTAGACTCTCTGCGCTAGGCCGGTATAAAAAACACTAAATATCCTTGAGAATGTAGAGCGGGGGGCTTATAGAAGGGTCCGGAGGAAACGAAAGCCCATCTCAGCCTTTCCGAATACACAATTAACCCCTAGCCTTGGGGCATAAGAGCATTATAGATCTGGTTTGACTCCCTTTCAGTAGCGCCCCCCTGTAAATGATCTCCTATATCTGCTGCTAAAGCCCCATCTCTTTAGCCCGTTGCCTATCATTCTCTAATCACTACAGGCCGGCCGGCTAAAATCTGCTTGCTATAAGGAAACTTAGCTCATAAGTACTTTCCGCAACACGAACTCCTTCGGCAAAGGACACCATTACCCGACGTCAAATTTTTGAATGCGAGATACCACTCCCCGATACTGCACCCTACAGCTGTTAATTTCTAGTGACGTGTGGTACCATTCGAATGCTGGTGTTCATAGCATGGCAAGGTTTTCCGGCTTGGCCAGGGGGGTATGAGCTCCTGATACCCGGCTTGAGAATCGAACAAGATGCCCTCAGAAGAGAAAGGTTGTGGTGGGTAAAAAGATAGAATTCCCGTCCCAACTCTCTTGTAAGTTGATATCCTATAGCGCGGTAAGCTGTGCAATCACCCCTGACAAGGCAGAGTAGGATATCAGCGCCTACGGAACGGTAGCTAATTTCATAGTAAAAAGACTTTCGGCTATGTTAATTTTCCTTCATGGGCAAGACTAAAAAGCGTGGACAGCTCTCCAAACCCACGCCTCAGGACTGTAGCATGGAAGCATGATCTTCGTTAAACCATGCCCGTGGTGGAACTAAATCATTATCACACCTTAGTTAAATGGCTTTTACGTCGCTTCTCACTAGCGCCAGAGGTACCGGCACTTTATATTATCTCTGTAATATTATCTAAAAAACGCTTAGGTTTATATATTAGAGGAGAGGGAGAGAGGGAGAGGGAATAAGGAGATATAGAAAAGAAATGAAATAGTAGATGCTTAAAGAGGATACGCAACCGGAAAAGAAACATGGTGGAAATTTCGAGCGACACAAAGTTATCACAATACAATAGAAATAACTCCCCACAAACGTCAGCTCTCGATTGCATTGATCCGACTACATAAGAAAATTCATAGAGGGGGTTGGGCGGGTACGTGATAGATACGGGCATTCCTATCACTTGTGATCTCCTTCGACCAAGGGGAAATATCCAAGGTGGGTTTCCGTGGCAGGCTTGCCGCCGAAGGAATAGAAACACGGCAACTACCGCAAGGCGGCAGTATGCACTACGGGTTGAGATTAAGCGGGAATTAGGTGAAATGGTGACGACAGACATGTTTATAGAATTGTTTTGGCCATTGCTGAAATGGCGCATATGTCATCCGTGTTTCGGGACGGTGAGGGGGGGATGCCTCCCCGGCCTTATGTCCTGCTAGGGGTGGCAGATTCTGAAGACTGAAGTAGCGCTACTACTCCCGTATGGCTACGCTTAGTAGCGCACCAAAGTGGTGAGAGGCCGCGGTTATCTGGTTTGTTGGGGTTGACGTCGTCTCGTCCGAGGAGCATTTTCACGACTCCCTCGTGCCCATTCCGAGCAGCACACCAGAGTGGTGTTCGGCCGCGGTTATCTGGTTTGTCAGGGTTGATGTCGTCCCGTCCGAGTAGCATTTTCACCACACCCTCACGCCCATTCCAAGCAGCACACCAGAGTGGTGTTTGGCCAGCCACATTTGGTTCGTCGGGCTTGATGTCGCCACGTTCGAGTAGCATTTTCACAACCTCCTCGTGCCCATTTAAGGCAGCGCAACAAAGTGGCGTTTGATCATACTTATCTCGTATGTCGGGGTTGACGTCGTTCCGCCCGAGGAGTATTTTCACAACTCCCTCATGCCCATTCCGAGCAGCCGACAGGAGTGGTGTTTCGCCATAATTGTCTTGTTTGTCCGGGCTAACACCGTCCCATCCTAGTAGCATTTTCACAACTCCCTCGTGCCCACACAGGGCAGCACAAAAAAGAGGTCTCCGACCGTCCTTATTCGGTTCGTCAGGGTTGACGTCATCCCGTCCGAGTAGCATTTTCACAACTCCCTCGTGCCCATTGTGCGCAGCACACCAGAGGGGTGTTTGGCCGTTATTATCCGTTTTGTCAGGGTTGACATCGTCCCGCCCAATTAGCATTTTCACAACTCCCTCGTGCCCATCCAAAGCAGCACAACAGAGTGGTGTTAGGCCGTTGCTATCTGGTTTGTCAGGGTCGACGTCGTGCTGTCCGAGTAGAATATTCACAACTCCCTCGTGCCCATCCAAAGCAGCACAACAGAGTGGTGTTCGGCCGCGGTTATCTGGTTTGTCAGGGTTGATGTCGTCCCGTCCGAGTAGCATTTTCACCACACCCTCACGCCCATTCCAAGCAGCACACTAGAGTGGTGTTTGGCCAGCCACATTTGGTTCGTCGGGCTTGACGTCGCCACGTTCGAGTAGCATCTTCACAACTCCCTCGTGCCCATTGTGCGCAGCACACCAGAGTGGTGTTTGGCCGTTATTATCCGTTTTGTCAGGGTTGACATCGTCCCGCCCAATTAGCATTTTCACAACTCCCTCGTGCCCATCCAGAGCAGCATAACAGAGTGGTGTTAGGCCGTTGCTATCTGGTTTGTCAGGGTCGACGTCGTGCTGTCCGAGTAGTATATTCACAACTCCCTCGTGCCCATACCGAGCAGCACAACAAAGTGGTGTTCGGCCGTCGTTATCTGGTTCGTTGGGGTTGACGTCGTCCCGTCCCAGTAGCATTTTCACAACTCCCTCGTGCCCATCCTGCACAGCACAGCAGAGCGGTGTTTGCCCGTCGACATCGGGTTCGTCGGCGTTGACGTCGCCACGTTCGAGTAGCATTTTAACCACCCCCTCATGCCCATTCTGTGCAGCACAATAGAGTGGTGTTTGGCCACCGACATCTTGTATGTTGGGGCTGATGTCGTCCCGTCCAAGTAGTATTTCCACCACGCCCTCGTGCCCATTATAGGCAGCCCACGTGAGAGGTGTATTGCCCATGCAGTCTTCTTGGTTGATATCACAGCCTTCCATCTCCACCAAATCGACTACGATCTCAACAATCCCAAAAAGGGATGCATAGTGTAGACTACCGAACATGTAAAGTTTAGCGGAATCAAAAGTGAAGTCCGAGTAGTACTTCTGCTCCTGCAATAGGACTTGAGTGGGCACTTGGTTACTGCAGTCATTAAATAGCTTCAGCGCAAGTAATTTAGCGCAATCCGAAAGGTCCCGCTTCGCGTGAGCTCCCCAATGCACGGAGGAATATTCAAGAAAGGGTGTGCCGTGGAGATCGGGAGAGGGAATGGTCGAAAGAGCCTTGACCTGATGCGAATTCAGATAACTTAAGCAGGTTTCCGCCATTGCCGAGTGAGTTGTACCAAATAGCTTGGGGTGAGCCCGGAAGTACTCTTGAAGCGTAAAGTGAATTAGCCGGACGGTGGAAGCCTTCTTGTCTACCACAACAAGCCCTTGACAACAAGATAGCAGTGTCCCTATTGAAGGGACATTATCGGTATTGACATTCGGCGATCCTATCTCAACTGCTAGGGCGTGACACAATTCATCTGGCTTTAAGGGTCGCTCAGCATGAGATATCCACATCAAGGCTGCCATTCCAAGCCTCGCTTTCACCCCATCCTGTCCCTTTATCCGATCTAGCGTTGCACCATAGGCATCCCCCAACCCCAACCCATCGGTCATTGCGTTCAGCTTTTGTCGCCGGCGGTGGATTGTGGCTTCCTGTAAGATCGCATCGGTATTCAGCGAGACGAGTAGGAATCTAGATATATATCTGTGAGTGGATAACTTTGAGATAGCTTTTCTAAGTGTTGGTGTTTGTACATACATTTCCGAAATATCTTTAGGAATTTTCTTCAGGATATCTGCCTCAAGACTAATATCCATCGCATCCGGGGTTGTGTCCTCGTCTAGCCTGCTGTGGAGATAACTGATGATATCATCCTGCCTGGGAGTGATGGATACACTCGTTACTCTTCCAGAAAGACGCTTCCCGATCTCAGCCTGAATGTGTGGTCTCCCCGTCACGAATATTCGAGTTGCTGGAGATTTCTTGAGGACTTGGTTCAGCGAATTAAGAAGCTTGATCTGATGTCCTGGCACGCATTCGTCTAAAGCGTCAATACATATGAATGTACGCTTCTCGGAAGTGGTAGTTTGCAGCATCCTCACAAGGTCGGAAAGTCGCGGCCTCCGTCCACCAATCACTTTTTTCTGATCTTCATAGGCTCGCGCTACCTCTTCTGGTACCTCGTCTAGTCCGCTCACAACCTGCTTGAGCAAGGCGCCCAACACACTCGTTAATAACTGCTCCTTCTGGGCCGCGAAGTCGAAGTAAAAACACGCAATCGCGACATTTCGTCCTCCGGCCTGATCGCACAAACTATCTATCACTAATGAACTAATACCATAGCTTATCAGCACTTGCCCTCTCTCCCATTCACCGGGGTTTATCCTTGTTACCTAATATAAGTTTTACCGACCCCTGGATCTCCATAGCAAAACAAAACTGCGTTATCGGATCCACTCCCCGCATACCAACTTCTAAAGCCCTCGGATTGTAAGAGCCATTCCCCTATATTTTCCACCCTGTTGTCTTGGATATCCTGATGCCGTAATCCAGGCTCTAGGGGGGATAGCCAGGCTAAGATATTAGATCGGTCATCGGCAACAGTAAAGTTATTAACGGTGTGAAAAGAGTTGATATTATTACTGAAAGATTGCGACATTTCCGCTTTTTGCTGCTTAGGACACCGTAGATGATAGATGATAGAGTTAGTCGACTACCGCACTGGAGTCCTAGGCTGAAGAAAAGCGGGGTCTTCGTGGAATCTAATGGATGCTGCTCCTCAGGATCCTCCAACCAACCAAGTCTCATCCAACTTTGTGTCACCGCGCCGCGTTCGCCTCGCGCTGGCTCGCCCACCAGTTATCTCTTGCTACCATGCAACGATAGTAGCACTCAGTCTGTCCTTGCTTTGACCAACCTCCCTGGACCAATCCGCCAGCAAACATTGCCCGTCCCCCTCTGAGTTGCGCATGTATCTCATCATGTACCGGTAACAGACTGGCCCCATCCCGGCGGGCTATTAGATGAAATATGGGTCGCTCCCTCTCAATTTCCGGCGTCCCAACTGTTTCCCTACTGAAGCCACCGTCCTTCCGATCATTCCGTACACCACCCGCCCATCATACCAGTTACTTCTAGTCTTCACGTATCTACCCTAAATATATGCCAAAACGACTCCTAACTCACCTAACAGTTTCTTGCTCGGCAACTTAACGAGAGCTCGGAAGAGGCTCAACAAGGCATCATTGACCGCTTCTGCATTCGATTTACGTACCGTTAGAAACCAGCGACCAAGTCAATTGGTAGAAAACCGACTGCGCCGATCAAAGCGTTGCCCAAGCCCCAAGTCCATCGTCCCATCTAAAACCTCCACGACATGGCCGAGATCAGGTACCCCACCATTGCACTGTCTAATACGGTATGCTGCGCGCGCACATGCTACCGGGGATTGAGCCAGTACTGTACCCCAAACCCTCAAGTCGACACCTGGACACATCCCCAAACCCGATATATGGCGTATAGATAACCGGAACGCTCACCCGCCTCGCCTCCAAAACCCAACAATCTCCCAACACCCCCCCATGATTCCCCCATCGCAATCTCCTTCCTCTCTACCATCACCAAAATAACCTCATTATCAACATGCGACCCCACAACTGATCGCAGCGCAGGTGTATACTTTAGTCCTCCTCGAAAAGTGTTCGCAACACACGTGTGTGTGAAACAAAGAAGAAAGAGCAAGCGGAGGTACTTGCAGAATCCCGTGTATTCCTAGAAAAATCATTGAAATTCCTTCACAGGCTACACCCGCACTAAGATAGAGGACTCCGCGCAAGAATCTATGATTACAAATCATTCGTATCGACCGACTAATCTTCTCCTTTAATCCACATAATAGAGAACAGACAAGCTGTCAGAGGATACGATCCAATAAAAAACCATTCTCCATCGGTATTTATTAGGTTCCCTCCGCGTAATTCCACCCTCCTACTACAGACACATTCTAGAAATTTAGAAAGCCATTATTCCTGCCAGGGTTGTCTAAGTTCCACATTTTTGCTCCAAACTCTAGATTCTCTTCGAAAATTCCTACGGGAGGTTCTCGGTTTGTCATTTGCTCCCGGCTGAAGGTAAGGTTTAGTGTGTTACGGTATCCCCCAACTATACTGACGCTTCTGAACATTCCGAGTGTTTTTCCGGAGGAATCGGAAAGGCTCTGGGTGGTTGTAGTTGTAGACATGCTTGTAGTGCTCGTGGGATAGAGTTGTCTATAGCCTGAAAATGAGCTGTTATAAGCGTATAAGAGCAGAGTCCTCCAGCAGATTAACGGCTCACGTAACACAGAGAGGCAAACAAGGGCAATGCGATCCATTAAATGCAAGTACCGTACAATACACCAATGCACCGCTCATCCCCCCTCACTCCTTCCCCTTCTTCCGATCCCTATCCCTATCCCTATCCTTCTGCTCCCAAACATCCCACACCTGCTGCATAATGATCCCAGAAATGCTCTTCCCCTCCTCTTCCTGCTCCTCCTCTTTGGGTCGAACATCCCTAACAATCTTCTCACCCTTCCACTCACCAGCCTTGACCAATTCGCCATTAGTCCCAGCCACCCTTCCCTCCGCCTTCCCCTTGTTGAGCTGCTCATACCGCTTAAACCCACGCCAGGGATCGCGGCCATGCTGATCCGCGACCTCGCCGAGACAGTAGACCCAGGAGGCACCGAGGCCGAAGGTGAAGATGTCCATCTTACGCGGGGGGAGGAGGATCAGGGCTGGCGCTGCGACGAGGATGCCTAGTGAGGTACGGTAGCGGAGCATTGCATAGCGAGCTTGGTTGTCTAGGGGGTCTTGCGAAGTTGGGGCGGGATTGGCGGGCGGTGGGTTTTCGTCGGTTACGGCGGGGCGCGCTGCGTCGGTTTGTGTAGGCATTGCCTCCTTGGGGTATTTATTCAGTCTGTTTTGATCTCGCGGATGTGCCGATGGGATTCGGCGAGATGGGGATGAGAGAGATGAGGCGCAACCGACCAGCGTTGGTCGCAAAGTAAATAAGTGGGATGTGAAGAATTGATGCGCAGTGATGTCAGTAGTATATTTACTAACTAGGATAATGACTAAGCTGGGTTAGGTTTCGCATAATTGTTTTTCCGGTTGAAATTAGGCCACACCCTTGTAACATAGGCCCATTTCAATAAAGTCGGAATATCTCATAACTCTACCAGCCCCCTTAATAAGGCCTTGTAAATACATACCCCACAGTAGCAAATAATTTCATTTTGAATCAATTTCGGGGCCTAAAATTATCATTTTCGTGAGGGAACTGTGGCGAAGGTAGACTTGTTCAGGGCTTAACCTTCTTTTACTGACTTTGCTTTGTGGGCAGTCTCTACCTCTCTCTCGCGCATCCTCCCCCCCCCCTCTCACCCGGCAACCAACACATCAACCAACACAACCACCACTAAGAGCTCCTCCTAACACACTTCAGCTCTGACCAGAAAAAATAGACATTATGGAACATGAACTTGAAGACACCGCTGGCAAACCCCCTGCTCCCCCAATTAGGGTCCCTCTCCCGCAGGTTGTGTTCAACCCACAGCAATACCTTCAACGCCGCTCCACCATCCACACAATTCTGCGCAAAGTTAGCGCCCAACAGCACTTCTCCGGGGGTCTCCGGAGCCTCCTTGATGTCGGTTGTGGTTCGGATATCCTACTACTTCGCAGTTTAATTCCTTGCGAGGATATTTTGCCTATTGAGCTTCTTACTGGAATTGATATTAGTGATGATATCAAGAGCCCTTCGTGTGTTGAGAGTCTCGCCCCGGGTGCTTGGACTGGTAATACTCTCGGTGAGGATAGATGGAGGCCGCTGGATATAGTTCTTCTCCACGGTATGTTTGTTTTTTCTTTTCCTCCACTCTTCCGTCCCACCCGCCCCCTAGTTATGGTAGAGTATTAACAATTATTGGAACATAGGTGACTTTAAATATTTGTCTCCATATCTCATCCCTAGACATGATATCATCGTTTCCAGTGAAGGTTTGCGGAATCATACTTGATCACTCGAAGCGCTATATGCTTACTTCGAATAGTGATTGAGCATTTAGATCCCGAACCTTTAAGCCTCTATGCGGGGAGTTTGCTGGGAACTATGAAACCAAATATTTGCATCATTACTACTCCCAATAGGGATTTTAACCCGATCTTCAATATTAATTTTCCGTCTCAGGGCCAGACCGGAACCGAGACTATAGATTCTGACAAGTTTGCTTCCATTTTTCCAGCGACCCCATACGGTAAAGGATTTACTAACAGGGAATAGGCTTGGTGATAGTGGTAAATTCTGGAGGGAAGGCATTTCCTATCCTATGCGCCATCATGATCATCGCTTCGAGTGGACTAGGTCGGAATTCCGCGCTTGGGCTCGTGATGCTGCAGAGAAATTCGGATATAAGGTCAAGTTTACCGGCGTAGGCAGCTTCGGCTACGGCATGATGATCGAGAATGTGGATGCGGCAGTAGTCGAAGAGTATCTTGCGAAAGATATGTCAGGCCGGGTCGATGAGCCCGAGGACGCCGACTACTTTCCACAAGAACTTGTGGAAGGCAGTTTGGCAAAAAGAGCTCACCGAGTTTATGGAGATTGCACCCAAATCGCTGTTTTCACCATTAAGCCTGACAACAGCGATAGGAACAACCAGGAGTTATGTGAAGGAATTTCTTTAAAGCATGCTTTAAAAACTCTCCCTCCTGCTGGAGTCACCGGTGATGGAATTTGCCTCGTTAAGCACGTCGAGTATCCCTGGGTTGATTCCCCTTATCCACCACGCACCCATGATGCTTTAGTCTTGATTCAAGACTGCTTAGATCAGTTTATCCCGACCCCGGTATACGATGCTTGGAGTAACCCACCCATTGCGGAATGGGACAAGCCTCGTGAAACTGGTGTCATCGAGCTAAGCTTTGAGGACGAAGACCCTGTCGCTAAGAGAAATCGTGAACGCAATGAACTGAGAGATGCGGAAAACTACACGGCAAGGCTCTTGCAGGGTAAGAATCTGGCGGATCTTCAAGTTCTCGTTGTCCCGGTCGACTTGAAGCGCATCTGGGAATCCAACTGGAAGCTGCAAAGAGCGTTTAGATTTGATTATCAAATGTTTACAGTCCTATTTCATCTGAGCGGAGCTCCGGGATGGAAGTTGAATGATATGACGCCCCTTGGCACAGAATGTAAGTTTCTAATTGAAATACCGAAACAAGAACTAAAAGATAGCACAGGGGACGAAGTTGACTTCACCGGAGAGGCTCGTCACAACGATTACAAAAGATACATCTCTACCCAGGGCTTCCAAATCAAGTACAGCACCCCACAGAACCCCGTTATGGAAGCCCAGCCCGAACCTTTTCCCCTCTCCTACGGTGTCGAAGATCAACCGAACATCTGGGCAGACTTCACCTTCACTCCCGGCGTCATCCCCAAAACCTGCGAAGAGGACGACCATGTTGTCTTGACGTTAGGCAAGAATGGCACCATTCCCGTCCCTGCTGACTGCGACGATAAGGACATGTGTGGAGGCGATATTCTCTGGGTTACTTTTCGTAAGGGGGCGGCCTCTCCCTCTCGCAATGGCTAGTATTTGCGGTGAGGGGCCCGGGAAAGCCTAAGTGATTTTTTTCCCGCCGCCCGTTATTCGAAGGGTTTTTCCTTGGGTGTGGGGTCTACTCCGTCTTGAATAAGTAGATAAACAAATAAAAATTCGATCGTCTATCGATAACGCTTGTGTTTTCCGCTCCACGTTTCGTCGTGAGTTGTGATTGAACTTTGTTTATCGACCTAGAGTAGAATTGTACGTGTAAGTTTCCTTCAGGAAGGGGATAAGGAATCAAAACCAAAATAGTTTACTGAACCCGATACGATTCGCCCATCCTGTAAAGTGCCATGGGGAGGAAGCGTAATTGTTCAATCGCAGGAGATTCGGAGCGGTCGAGTCCGCAAGAATCAGGTTGGGTTGTTCCATCTTTTTATTCCACCTGCCAAACGTTAGAGAGTGCAAGCACCTTTGTTCCTTCCTTCCTCCCTTCATGTTGATAGAGGTTAAGGGGTGGTGAAGGTGTTGGGGGTGCGGGATTGGAGTATGATTGGACAGCAGGCTTATGCTTGTGAAAGCGTGTGGCTAGTGTCGGTGGTGGCGTCGTGCCACGGGCATGGGGCTCAGCGTTCTGGGAGAATACGAGGCAGCGTCGAGGCTACAAGCACATGCGTCGAGATGTTCCACGAAAACCGCCGAGCGAACCAATAGGTCAACCGGGTAACTTCCCCATTGCTTTTTCCTTAGAAGGCGAGCTGCCTTAATTAAGGGCTGAGTTACTGGGAATTTATCTTCATAACAGCTGTTCTTACCTTAACCTGCTCGTACCCTAGGCGCATCCTCTGCCATATTATATACCTCACCCGCGGCTTTCCAACTCTACACCCGCGCTCACCTCAATACCGGTACCCCTCCCTGCTCGCTACCCCCGACACACGGAAACGAAACGCAGCGAAACGGAACAATCGCGCGCAGACAATCAAAAGAACAAACATCGAAAACAAAGGAGGAATGTCCCAAACATTCAACACAAAGTCACCCACAATCAAGCGGATCCGTGCGCCCCCACCCCCCCCTTCTCCCTCCACCTCAGCTAACAATCTACAGTCCGGGAAGCCGACGAACTCTCCAAAAACCCGGCAGAAGACTACCACGCCGCTCCGCTCGACGAAAACCTCTTCGAGTGGCACTTTACCCTACGCGGGCCGCCCGGCACCCCGTACGCAGACGGCATCTACCACGGGCGCATAACCCTCCCATCACACTACCCACTCCGCCCGCCCAGTTTCCGCTTTATGACGCCGAGCGGGCGCTTCGAGGTGAACCGCGAGATATGTCTTTCGATATCCGGGCATCACGAAGATACCTGGCAGCCGGCGTGGGGGGTGCGCACAGCGGTTGTGGCGCTGAGGGGATTCATGGAGACTGAGGCGAAGGGACAGGTTGGTGGGGTGGAGTGCGATGAGGAGACTAGGCGGGGGATCGCGAAGGGGACGGGGGAGTGGAGGTGCAGTGGGTGTGGTGGGAGGAGTAACGGAGAGATTTTGGAAGGATGTAGGGTTTTGGCTGAGGAGATGGGGAAGGGGAAGGGGCAGAGGCTGGGGGGGGAGAAGAAGAGCAGAGAATGGAAGGGATTAAGATTGGATATAGGGATGAAATAAAGAAGGAGGAAGAGGGTAGTGCTACTATTTCTGAGGCGAGTTCTACCGCTACGGCGACGGGGGAGAGAGATACCTCTACCGCCACCCAATCAACACCACCAAACCCCCATCCCCACCAACACCCCCAGCCAACCCTCCCCATACTACAACCACAACCACCACTTCCAGCACCAGCACAAGAAACCGAAACCCCCTGGCTAGACAAGCTAATCCTAGCCCTCATCGCCGTCCTAATCGCCCACGTGATTAAAATGATTGCCTCGCACTTTTAAAACTCTCCTTGCTTGCTCCCTTACATTCTTTCTTTCGTACCTCTGCCCGTCCGTAGGAGTGGGCCGGTACATGCCATCTAAGGATTTCTTTAAGCTTGGTTCACTTGGTTTATTTATTTCACATCATACTTGCCATTTTCCAAAAACAAAAATAAAATAAAAATAGGAGTATATCAGGTGTATCGTGAGGTATTTTGACAAAATATAAATGGTTTCATTTTATGCTCTAAGAATTTATTGAGTTTTCACTTGGTTATTTTGGAGGATGAGATGCGGTGATTAGGAGTTCAAGCTCAGGAAGCATTGTACGCTAGGTTGACACTTGCCCTATCGTAATTTATCTAAAGACTCTAGTCCACCCTTTTGGAGATAGATTAGGTTAGGTCAATAGCAGTATCTCCAAGCATCTCCATTGAACACCCCACCACCACCCTTGTGACACTTCAAAGATATATTTACCAATGCGAGGAGATAGACCGTAGTTTATCAGATCGGCACGAATCCACTAGGGGGTGCCGGTACTGTCTCCCAAAGAGCTACTTGGCCGCTCAGACATGCTCTCTGGCAGGCTTTGACTTCGCCGTACTATGCCCTCTACGCCAGCGGCCACGGTGCTGTGCTATACCTATTGCGGCACTACTATTCAGGTTCAAATGTACTAATACCCGCTAAGATGCCCAAGGCTGATCTAGCACAACTTTACTCCCACCACTGCCCGTGCAGGAGGGGATTAGATAATATCCTAGCGCTGACGAGAGGGCATAGCAATGTAGTCTGTTTTGACCTGCTACGCTTCGCTTCAAGGCGCACGAGTTCTCTGGGGGGAAAGGAGAAACAGGACTAAATTAGTAGTTGCTGTGAATCTTATATCTGTGCCAAAATCTTGGTCCGATAGAAGACTACAGTACTATTTTTAATCTCACAATACGCTTTTCTGAAGGCTCGGGAGGTGATAGGATACTTAGTGATGTAATCAATGATTCACGGGGGGCAGCGGAGCAAGCATCTGATGGGAGGTGATCTCCGGAACTCTATTCTACCCTATGCGGATTATCCGCGTTGGTAGTGAAAAGAGGAGTAGGCGGGTTTATCAATTTAGTGGAAATATTCGTGCGCAGGTATCCGCCATTTCGAGGATGGTCAAATAGTTCTTCTGACTGTTCGTTTTGAATATATGTATGGTGCATATAGTACACCTAATCAGCCCCGAAGGTTCTATTCTACCGTCGAATATTAGGCAAGGAAAGAAAGAAATTTATATTTGTTAGAAGGTAAGATAGCCGGCGAGAGGAGTGGTATACTGGAGGGCATAGGGGGTACCTTCCAGAGTCACTGTTGTAGATCAATTCTGTGAACAGGAGGTGGCTTTAGTGACTGAAGGAACTACACAAAAGTAAACAAATCTTGGGATATCTGTTGGGAGGTACTATCATGGTTTAGTATCAGCACAACATATACCCACGCCCCCAAGTTTCTCATACCCCTCCTCATATCCTAAGAGCAATACCGACTAATACCACGAGAACAGGAGGAACCTCTTAAGTAATTGTTCACTGACATGCCTTTCGATACACTGTAAACTTTTACCACAATCTGGTTTATTGAATAGTAAGAAAGAGAGGATTGGAGAAGCACTCCCAAGAACTGGCAATAAGGTGTACTATACCTGGAAGGGTATGGGAACCTTCCGCACACGGGCGCACTTAGCACTAGTTATATCCACTCCGAAGTGGAAACATTAGGACAAGAAATAATTCTTCACTTCTAACCCTATCAAAAGAAGACACACAAGACCGCCGCCCACCCCCCCACCCTACTCTATATTCTTTATTATTATTATTTTCTTCCGGTTTTCTTGTAAAAAAGGTATTGGATGTTTGGCGCACCATATTTCGAGATATTCATGGTTAGCTTGGTAGTGTTTTCAAATCAGAATTTAAAATCACCGCCATCCCAATTCACACTCCACCAAACAGCCCCCTTAGTTAATCCATCCGTCTTACACCGCTACTTCCGATATTTCTCACAATATTGGAGATCGAACGACGATGTCTGAGTTCTTGCACTTGTCGTTGCGTCAGCGGCTGGAAAAAGAAGGTTCCGAGGCGATCCAGCTTGACTTCTGGGTAATAATCCCGAACAGGTTTCACCTTATGGGGAGGTTCGACCAGTCCTAAACCAGGAGATTCATAGAAAATCACTCGCATCAACTAGACTGGGGGGGTGTTGAAAATATTCGATCCGGAGGTAGTGACTAACGGTGAGGGTTTTACGCAGCGGAGTGGAAAGGCTTAAGAGGAGACCCAAGATTTGTATCATGCGGGGATGAAGATCATAATTGATTGTGGTGAGTTGAAGAAAAGAAAGTCTTGAGGAAAGTTATATGCGGGGAGGGGGGAGTAAGGGGAGAAAAGGTAAGACAGAAAGAAAAGCAGGAGTGTGAAAATTTTTCATAGCTTGCACGTCACTTCATCGTGCATACGCGGACCGCTGCGGCCTTAGGGCGCGGGCATCTCCCACACCAAGTGCAGCCGTTAAACTGCTATTTCCAACAGAAGGGTAGGAAATCCCTAGCCTTGCACAAGATCAGTAAAAGTCACTGACAGCCAGAAGACAATGAGAACCTGGCTGCCTGCCGCCACCACGCTCATAGATGGCGACCCCTCTAAACGACCGACGTTTCCACTCTACCTGGGTCTGAAGCGATACACCTGACTAGAGTCCGCTCAGTGTCTACGGACGCTAAAAGGCGCTTGGAAACCGAACAATAAGTTGCGCCTTTTCAGAAATTCGGGGAGCTAATATTTGTCTATGCTCACACTAGGGTAAAAAAATTGTGTATGGTAACTACCTTGTATATTGGTTTAACGTCAAGGCTAATAAGCTAGATAATATTTAGCAAATGTCAAAGGTTTCGTGATTTCACAGTGGGAGGGCATAAACACTTAACTTAGAAGGCTGTGGCGAAAATCAGCTCCCCTGGAGAGAGAGGGGAGCAGGGAAAAGAACAGAGCTCCACCTTGAAATCTGTACAAACACCCTATATAGCGTAGGGTAGAACACCCAAATCTAGCACCAAAAATTTGCGTGACATATTATCTACGGGTATATGAGGGCCTGTACTGAGTTCTGGTTGAAATGCTGAGGTACTTCCTACCGGAGACTGGTGCTGTGATATGGCACTTGAGGTATTGAAACGGGGGGTAAGAAATATGGGTTATTGTTGCTCATGAGCACCTATGAAGTTGAAATGGTGGATAAATTCAGTCCCATCACACCTCTAGGGGTACGTGAATTTGAGTAGCCTTCAGTGATCCTAAACGCCCAGTCCGACCTACACAGCTCACTTTTTATGTCTGCTTGCTGCCCAATCCTGCCGTTCTTCTGCAGGCCAGGGTGGGTCCCATCCCGCCAGGACTGTGTCTACCCGCTAAAGTTCGGGGACTCTCAGGTAACTACCCGCCATGGGCACCAAAATGCACTGCTTAGTTCACTAGCCAATAGGGCTAGGATTTTAAAGAATGCAGGCCGAGTTAGTGACTTGGAGAGTATTATGTTTGAAGCCTCCGCTAAAGAACTAAAATCCTGGCAAGCATAGTCCGGTATAGAATTACGTTGGAAGTGTATGACTTTGGAGGTATGTTAGGAGCCCGGTTCCGACTCAGCGGCAAAATCCAGAGAGTATTATAGTTTGAGGCGGACTATAGTAGCCCAAGCTGAGTATAGTACACGATGTGCCGCACCAACCGGATGTGCGTGTCATTGTAGGCTAGCTAGATGGTGAAATAAACCAGCCAGACTCCGTCTGTGATTATATCTTTTCAACAATCATTCAGCAAGACTGCTATTTTTTCTGCTTTATTTTTACTACCTTACTAACACCTTCTCAGCTCTCCTCCATTGTACCCTGTATCAACAAAACCAACCCGGTTCTTCTCAACATTTGTCGGCCCTATATATGGGGGAGAGGGTGTTAGCACACAAAAACCACTACGGTAGTGAGGTTGGAACAATAGAATAAGTGATTGGAGAAAGCATCAGGCATCATTCCTGGAGAGCGGAGAAGCCTTTAGACTACTGGGTTACATCTTGGGGTGATATACCTTTCTCCCTTTATTCCACAATTCACCATTAAGACCTGCAGTCTTCTAGCCTCAATGAGCTAGTTCCCGTTATAAATTGTTTTTTCCTTGTTATCCGGCGAACCGTATCATACCGCACTGCCTTTACTGTGGAAGAGGATCCGGTGTGGGTAGAGAGCAGGCGAGCCGGGTGACTACATAATCAGGCGTAAGTTATCGTGCTGTGGGGGATCCCTTCTTTTCTGGATGGTTGGTAACACTTTATGGTACAGTACATGTGGGTAACTACTTGGGGGGGGGATTGGCACGCCGCGATTTGAGATAGCTGTGATCTGAAATCATGATTTCCAAATCAATTTGAAAACACTACCTAGCTAATACCATGAATATTTCAAATGACGATTTGAGCCTAAATGGTGATTTGAGATAGCGGATGGCTCAAACCACGGCGCGCCATACACCCCCTTATCCCCTGAGAAAACTTTCTGAAAATCAGCACTCTATTATAAAATACCGGTACTCTGCTCCCTTTACTTGGAACAATCAACCAAAGGCATCGGTAGTGAAAGCCTAAAAGGGAGGATAAGACCGGAGATATGCCCTTCCCCGGGTGGTATTCCGGTAGATCTATGGGGATGCCAATGATACAGCTGTTAGGAGACCTGAATTGCTTGGCATAAATGTTTTTGGCAAACATTAGGAATTGGTCGCTCACAGCATTTCCTGCGGGCACACATGATAGCGAAAGAGCTGTGGGGGCAGAGTTCTCGATAGTCCGACCGGTCAAGTCTTGGAAACAGGACCAGGCTGACCAGTCCTGGTGATGTCAATGACTGAACTTGACTAACTCGGGTGGTCAGGAGTTGGTATGGACTGGACTGGCCCCAGACCAGTCTTCATAAGAGATTGAATAGTCATGTAATATTACTCACTTAGCGCACGGAAAAAATTTGATACTTCTGGATCCATTTTCGCTTCCCCTAATCTAAGCAAGGCACTATCTCTTCTCCAATTCTCCCGAGATTCTATAGTATAATTGATCGAAGCAATGAGTTTAATCAAGAAAAGCTTTATCTAACGTAATATATCGTGATAAAAATAGTAAAAAGCCAAAAAGGATGCTTATTCGGTCAAACAGCCGTGCATATCTTATTGCTTGGCAGGCTTGGTGGGACCAATCCCGGTCGAGTCAGGTCTGATAGTCCTGACTGTTCAGCTGGTCTAATTTCCACCATTAGACTAGACTTGACTTTCGACCAGACCAGCTGGCCCAGTCCGGTCTTCCGCGGACTATTGAGAACCTTGTGTGGGGGTGCTATTCCAATAGCTCGAAGACAAATTCAAGCTCTTCCCCCGCCAACATTATCTAAGAGGTGTAGTATTATGGCTTCTGGGATCCCTTCCACTATCTCTAGCAGCGAGATCAGGGAATCGGCGGGCTACGGGCTCGATGAGGAGGCTTCAAGTACTTGTGATAACGGGGGAGCAATCGATGTCGAAGAGGCTTTCGCTAAAGAGAGTTGGAACAATCCCTCCGTGAATAAATACCGACTCTGCTCATGTTTTCTTCTATTCATTGCCTCGAGTCTTTTCTTTTCTTCCTTTGGTGTAAGTTCATCTCTGTCAATTGTCTCGCCCGAGTGGATGAAGCTAAAGCCACATCTTAGGTCCTAATCCCAGAGGTAAATAGTTCGCTTCCTATTTTCTTCAAAGCTAAACTAGAAAACCCACAGTTTGAGAAAGACTACAAGAAATCACATGCTACAGTATCCCTAATATTTGTTGGTAATGTGGTTGGCGCTGTTGTGGCAGCCGCTACGACAAACAAAACTCACTCGTCACTCGGGCGTGGTGGTGCCGGCGCTATAGCGTCCGTATGCATGGGACTAGGGAATCTGTTTCTGGCCCTACATCCTCCATGGCCTGCTGTTCCGGTTGGGATGTCTTTGGTAGTATACGGTGCCTCAGGGCTTGATCCGGCGGCCTGTGCCTGGGTTGGAAGCCTCCGCTATGCCAGTGGGTTTCTAGGGATGTTACAGGGCTGCTTTGGTATCGGGGGTACGGTTGCCCCTTTGATTGCCAATGGGATGGTTCAGCGGGGAATCCCATATTATCAATATTATTATATTCCCGTTGGTCTCCAATACTCTGTCATGAATCGTTACTAACTTGGAGAAGTTTGCACTCTCGATTCTTGGTGGCATCGCGTTCATGCTCTCTTTTTGGGATGAGAGTGGTGCTAAGTATACTCGAGATACCAGTGGCTTGCATAAGACAGGCTTAGATCACACAAAGGAGATTCTAAAGAACAAGGTATTTCTCTCAGATTATACTCCCAAAACATCGTTATTGACTGGAGGAGATTTCTTGGATTCTAGCGGTATTCGTGTTCCTCGATTGGGGTGTCGAAGGTAAGCACATACTATGGTCCGACAGACCCGTAAGCTCATGCTAACTGAGAACAAAAGCGACATTGGGCAGTTGGATGGTGAGTATCTAGTCTGAGAAAACCAAAGCTCCATTCTAA
This sequence comes from Tuber borchii, assembly GCA_003070745.1. Taxonomy (NCBI): domain Eukaryota; kingdom Fungi; phylum Ascomycota; class Pezizomycetes; order Pezizales; family Tuberaceae; genus Tuber; species Tuber borchii. The sequence goes on from NESQ01000010.1 coordinate 390,700, forward strand.
TTATCCAGGTCGTCTACCTCACCGAAGCTCGTGGGGGGTCTCCCTCCAACGCTAGTCTCATTAATTCAATGTTCTATTTCTCCTATACCATTGGTCGCTTCGTCCTACTATGGGCTATTGAAGCAATTCCCCTGAAACGGCGAGGGAAAGGCCCTGTGTCATTCTTCATCTCCGCATCGTTCATATTCGTGCTCATGTTTTGGCTTCTCCCAACCTTCGTTGGATCATCTGTTGCGTAGGTTCTACCCACATGCGCTATCTTTGGTGTGGTATTAATAATCCGCAGTATTTGTCTGCTAGGCTTCTTCTGCGGACCAATCTACCCTTTTGTATTGTAACTCAAATCCTGGCTATTCTGGCCTGTGAAAAATTAACTAACAAAGTTAGATCCAGGGAATGTTGACCAAAATTTTACCGAGCCACTTGCACGTTACGGCTATTGGAATTGGGAGTGCGCTTGGGGCTGGGGGAAGTACTGTCTTTCCGATCGCGGCAGGTGAAATCGCCAACAGTAGAGGGCATTCCACCTTTCTCCTCTTAGTTATAGACTCTTCTTTCTTACACTGTTGGCTATTAGGATTACTACGATTCCCCCCCTACTACTCGGGATGTTCGCCGCAGAATTGGTCCTCTTGTGTTGGCTCCCGGGGTTGCCGGCGAAGACCCCGGGTCGGCAGGCATCGTTAGAAGAAATAATTAGTCTACAGTTTTGGAGATAGCAGGGGCTATAATACTACGAATTGGGCTTGAATCTGGGCTTCCTTGGGATTGTGTAGGAAATGAGGGTTAACCGGGGAAATTGTTTCAAATTTATTTTGATGCTTGTATTGTTATAGCTAGGGAGTTACTGGTTGTGGTGAGGGTAATACTAGTAGTCGCCTCGGTAAAGTGATATAAATCGCACCCCGGGATCAGGATATCGTGACAAACCCGAGAAAGCATTGGATATCCCAACTCATAAATGCCCATTGGAATGCACCTCTTCCACGTGGGAAATAGAGGTAAAGCTAAAACAAATCGTTTGTGTGGCGCGCTAAACAGGACCTCAGCTAGGATTTCATTTTTTTCCGCTGAACTTAGCTGAGGGAAAGTGAGGTTCTTGATTTGCTTGGCTGAATCTTGCTTGCGCATGAATAGATTTGATATCCTCACATATCGGGGGCACGCACATCTGAAATACCAAGAGGATAAAGGTAAACTAGACATCAAGAACTGTCAGCGATCACATATCCCACCCCTAAATTGATAAGCATTTTCTGTAACGATTGTGGTTACCCCACTTCCAAACTCGGAGCTAGAACACTCGGCGAGGTTCTGCGTGCTTTCTTAGTCAGATAGCACTTTAGAACACGCCAGGCTCTGGATTATTTCTTGTTTACGTGGCAAATTTATATCTGGGGGTTCAAATGCTAACGTCTAGTATGATATCTGGAATTCGGTCTTAATAATCCTTACCCTAATTATATTCTAATAACGATGCACGATTTACACGAGCCTCTATCGATTGATTGGCTTTCTCGGTTCAATTCACAAGAGGGTTTCTCGGTTGGGCGAATTTACTACCCAACTGTAGATTTCTCAGTGTGGACGTATGGACTTTAGACATTCAGAGATTCTAGCTATCTGCTTCGCTGCATACTTCAATGGCTTGGTATGCTCTTTAATGTTAATTTCACCCAAAGCGTTCGAAAGAAAAGCAAAAATTATTTGATTCTATATACTGTGGATGTTGAAAACAAGCTACCTAGAGATGAGGCAGCTCTCATTAAGCTTACGTATTCTCACTTTAATGTTGTTCGCTCACAGTGTTCCCAACCGTCCAGGGGCCCGGCGGGCCCCCCGGGGGGACAGCCGGTGACAGCACGAGTGATGTCTCATGATACGATAATGATTGGTTTGGGGTATATAATTCCTACTTCGGCTAGTACCGGAGGTCCAAGCGCTAGGACTATAGTCCCCTATAGTCCGGTCCTCACCTTCCCGGGCGTAGTCCATCCTAGCACCCTTAAAAAGGCGGACTATGGCCTGTAGTGCGTCCCGTCCTACCCCGAAGACGGACGGACTAGACCGCTGGAACACCGTTCGCTCATCACGTTCGACCAGAGGTGGACAGTTGAAAATAGTACACTGTGGCCTATGGGTTTGAGAACGCACACCAAACACCTCCCAGAAGACTGCAATGATCCACAAATTCCATATCTAAGGCCTAGCGGAAAAAAAAAGAGCCTCTATCGAGATTGGATAGCCGCGAGACTACACTGAAGCAGCTCACTTGGCTAGGAACCTACCGCAAACGCAGAGAGAGAGGTTAGACCGGCTACCCAAACAAGAGAACTGGCTAGGATACCTTCTTGGAATAACGCACTCTCCCAGGACTCCGAGCAAGAAGAAGAAATCTCGCCCTTACAGCATCATCATACCGGAAAACTTACTCTCCGCCAGGTAGGAGTTCGGCACGGAGACACCAATGGGGACAATGCACCTTCGTCTCGAGTGAATACTGGATTGCATCATGGCTTTCGGCAACTCATGTGGAGCCTAAATTAAAGGATAGCATTCCGGGGATGCAGAACGCGATCGATAGGTGGTGGAGGGTCGGAAGGGGCATAGACTTCAGGAGGAGTGGTATTACCCTCTCCCGATAAACCAAATGGTGCTCTATCCCCCCTTCTCGGTGCCACATTGGTGGATACTGTCGTCCAGATAACATTGTGGCCATAGTGGAGGGGCTATAGCCAGTATTGGTATGAGTATTGCGGTGGGAATTATCATCGCGTTGGGAATGGAGACAGGGTAGGAAGACCTGGAATGTGGACTGGCATGAGAACAGGTATGGAATGTTGGAATTCTGGAGGCTGTGCTGGACTAGGAAACTTATATATATTCGCTGTTGTTGCTCTGTTTTTATGATTGACGATAGTAATATGAGATGCGCTATGTAAAAGGTCGACTTCGGATTTCAGGTACCTTGTAAGGAAGGCGCTGCAGTTTATCGGACCTTATATACCTGGTGCGATTTCCGGGGATGTTCTCGGCTGTCAAGCTGCCGAGCTGCAAGCAGGGTTCCGAATGGTCGGCCGAGGACTGGCTCGGACTAGCTAGACCAGGTCAAAGTCTAGTCTCGTCTGATGGTGGAAAATAGACTGACCGGACAGTCGTGCTTGAGAAACTGACTTGACCGGGCTCAGTCAGACTGAGCGGACTAGGTGAAAACCGAGTGATAGAAGGTGCATCGGCTTGGGGCTTATCCCTAAAGGCAACCGCCAAATCGCTAAGACCCCTGCAGAGAAACCAGATGAAACGCCAGGAGTAAAGCAACCCAATAGACTTCGATGGCTAATACAGCCGTGTGGAAGTTCTCTCATTCACCTGCACCCACGAGCATACTCCGCTAACTTATTTACTAATGGCAGAGATAGGGATATATATGAAGCAGAAGAGTCCTCTCATCTTGCATCAGTCCCAACATGCGTCCTTTCTCTTCGAAGTATATTCCCTTCCCCCTTTCACGGATCTCGAAAGTAATATAAGGGGGGGGTTGTCGTGACTCGGTTGCTCATAGCATTCGGGCATCCGACGCGTTTATGCAACCGTGTTATAGAGACTGGTCCGGGACCAAGTCCAGACCAGCCCAGACCACCGAACTTAGTCAGGTTCAGTCATTCACATCGCTAGGAGTGACTAGTCTGGTCTTGCCTCCAAGACTTGACCAGTCGGACCATTCGGAACCCTGGCTGCAAGAGCTGGGTTTATCTTAATTAGTGTACCTCCCCTAGGAGAGCAGGCCGCCGCAGCCCGGCTTCCGAACTGGGCAGAACCGTTTGATTTATGTAGGGCTTAGAGGGTCGGGTATGAGAAGTGAGTAGCAGAGAGTAAGAGGGTATTCAAACCACCGAACTCAGATGGTGTGCCAGGTGCACCTCCAGGAAGGAATAGAGGTTGAGTTGTGACTGGAAGAGGGGGTGGGAGACCGACGGGGTGGGGAAGAAGAGGCTCGCCCAAGGTGTGCAGTGTCCTAGCAAGGCTTGTGACCCAAGCAAGAGGCAGCATATTGGCGTCTAGAATCCTCCACGTCTAGTATCGAGCAAGCATCTGCAATAAAGCAAGAGCCCGATGGGAATATCAATTGAGGTAGGGTTCTACCAATAAATAGTCCACTTTGCTAAAGAATAGCATTAAAAGGCTTGATTATAAGGAGATTTCTCTAAGATATAACATGCCTCAACAATTTCTGCACAAGTCCTCTCTGCTGTTCTTAGTTCCTTTATTTTTCTTCCCTCCGACCGGAATATTAGAGAAACGTAATTTATCTCCTTTTCCATTCCAACCAACCCCTCCATCACTTTTCTGTTTAGCTTACTGTACCGGTATATAGCCTTAATACTATTAAAAAATTCACCTCATCTCTCTCTTTTGCCCATAGCAAAAGACCAATAACCTTTCCGACGATTATGGTAGAGCCCTTGAAAACTCGCCATCATAACCTATCACTCGCATCGCGATGCCATTGCATATTGCCCTAGGGTTTAGAGGGTGAACTTGCGTCGAGCAGTTATCATAACAAGAGACATACAGAGGTTATCAATTGAACTGAAGGCAAGATACGCTATGAAACTAGCAACGCCTCAGCTGCGCTCCCTTTGGCCCCGCAAAAACTCGAATAAGGGGCTATGAGCTAGGTAGTCAGAAATTTTCTCCTCCGGAATAGGGGATAAAACACACCAAAGATCTGCCCCCCGAGACGAACAAAAAAGAAAAAAACGCCGGATCCTATTAAGAAAGGCAAGCCCAACTTCCTAGCACAAGGTCAATTTACGGGTATTCAAGTTCTTACGACAGTTGAAACTCGGCCATTCACAGAAATGTGACACTACCCCATACCTAATAATCTCTCGGTTCATCCTCCATGATAACTTCTTGGGCCCTTAACTCATGCGCCAGAATAACGGCAAGAGATATATTGGGTAATCACTTGATCTATTAATTTTCAATGTTAGCTTACTAATTTTAAAGCTATCACCTCACCAAAGCCCTTAGATTGGGGTCAGGTTCTTCTCCCTAGTTTGATAGGAAGACTTAACTTAGATAAGGAGGTATGGGCACGGACTGTATAGCACCGTAGTTTCACTAGACGGTATTGTTCGAACCCTAGTAGAACGAGATCTTTCTGAGGTATCTCACGCTCAGTGGCTGGTTCCCGCATTCAATCGCTCCTGGTATCACATGGTGGGTCATTCCTAGAACGGCGGGGCGAAAATTGGAGGTACTGACGCGACGTAGAATCATGCGCAGGACCGGTTTCGCATTAATTAGCAAGATTCGTCTCCCGCTAGCACAGAGCTTTCCTTGTAGAAATTTGTAGGAAAAACACCTTTATTTAGCACTCCACAGCCAAAACCGGGTCTGCCTTGGGTGTTTCACTCAAGCTCCTACGTTATTTCAACGTACAGGACTCAAGTTATAGTGTTCGGGCTTATGCAACTTAGAATCAACCTTCGGGGTAAATAAAATTTGCTAGTCTTTTGAGGGAAGACAGCGATATTATAAAGATATCAACAGGTATCGCAATTGGTCACAGTTTCAAAGTTGATATATTCGAGCCAAACTGAGAATGAAGCACCATCAAGGCAAACACTTTTATAAACTCCTGTCTCTGACCAAATACTTTCCCTTATCCCCTCGCACAGCAGCCAGAGAGACAATGGAAACCAAAAAGAAAAAAGAAAAAAGAGGTTTCGCATCAAACTGGAGACAGTGCAATACCAGCGATACGGTGGGTCAAGGCATAGCGAGCCAGCGGTCAAGACCCGAGATAACCAAAAATGGGTATAAAAAAGAACTGGTCACATAAGACCGTTTCAGTTTTTACACTGAAAAGAACAGATACTACACTTGATCTAAGCCAAAAGGCAAAGAGAGCTGGAGAAGAAAGGAAAGAAAAGGTTGAGAAGGTGGGGGAGGGAGGGTATTTATATTTCTCGAGGGGGGATTTTTGGCCGACAATTTTAGCCGACAGTTTTAGCCGCTAGCCAATAGGATAGGGCTGTGCTTTAGAGGATGAGTCACTACGCACAAACAGTCCCATCACACCTTGCGTGTAAGAATTGCAACTACTTCTCGCAACAACCTCTTAACACTATTACCGGTAGTACTAGAGACAAGGTTCCCAGGATATTTTACTTACGAGAGATAGCTATAGTATCAACATAATTCTCCTATAGTCAAGGATGCAAGAGGGGAGTAATTGTGATGTCGCCACGTGGTGCTATAGGTTGGGGGCACGCTGTTGATCATGGAGAGTAACGGTGAGTTTTCTTGATCTGTGCCGGTATATTCCCCATGGGGGGATTTTGTAGATCTATGGCGGTACCGTATGAGAAAGGTGGAGTACTTTACACTTCGGTGACATATCTGATTACTGGCTGTCCATTTTGTAGCAAACACTGTGTTTTTAGGAGGCTTACAACAGGACCGGAAGTCATTTAGTTACTATAAGAACTCGAATAGTTGGACAATGCGCTAAGTAGTCAGAAATTTCCTCCTTTAAGAAAGGAGCGAAAAACACACTAAAAATCTGCCCCCTGAGACAAGCAAAAAAGGAAGAAAGTACGCCAGACCGAACTAAGAGAGCCAACTCCAACGTCCTAGCATAAGCTCTAATTATTCTAGTTCTTACGGTAAAGTATCACTATCTCTATAGATTTAATAAGATTTTGAACTACCATACCTGCACTAACCCGGAGTCGCGTAGCAATATAGGCTAGCTGGATAGTGAAATGAACCAGTCAGATTTAATGTGTGATAATACTTCAACAATTATTCCACGAGACTGTTTTCTTATATTTTTCATTTTTACTACAATATCTTACTAGGGGGTTCTAAACCCTTCTCCATTCAACCTAGTATCACAATTGCCGTATTTTCTAACAAAAACCTACCCGGTGTTCTCAATATTTGTCGGTCCCATACGTAGCGGGGAGGGGGTGCTTGCGTTCGTATTAAGAGGAGGTGAGGATCATGATTAATTATGTGAGCTGATGGAGGGAAAGACTTCAGGGAAGTTTCAGGAAGAAAGATACAAAAAGAGAAAAAAATAGAGTGAAAGAAAAACAAGGGTATAAAAACTTTTTTATAGCTTGGGTGTCCTTTAGCTAGGGCATACACTTACCACTGCGGCCTGAGTGCGGGCACATCCGGCACCAAGTGCAGCCATTAAACTGCCATTTCCAACAAAAATGTTGGCATAAGGTTTCTTTCTCCTCTCAAGTGTTTCTTCCAGATTTCTACTATGTTTATTGTATTCAAGCCAGGTACCAGCCATTCCTTTAATTCTTTTGTTCCTATATACGTTCTTTAAATGTCTTTGTTCTTTGTTGTAGAGCCTTGGTAGTCCGGGGAGGACTGAATCACTTTTCTACTATTATATAGCTTGGCTCCATCTTCCCTATTATTCTAGTAGCGGTTCACTCAATCAATGACCTTTACTGCTGGTTTTTATTCTTCTCTCTTGAAACGAATGCGCATTGTTACAAAAAAGGCTAGATCCAGATCGAGTGATCGATCATGACTACTCCTCGAGTATGTTTCGGGATAGTCGATTATCATCGACTTCACTCCAGTAAATTCCGAGTCGCTTTAGCCTATCAGAATACAATTGGAAAGTGTGCCTTGGATTTTGGTTTTGTAGTAATTCAGTTTCCTATTTTCTATATCCTATATCTTATGTTCCATATCCTGTATTCGATTATCTACACGTTAGCATAAGAAATTCCTTTTACTGACAACCAATTCAGAACAGCTAATAACTGAGTTCTCTTGCTCATCGATTTCTGCAGCGCTTTTGCTATCTGCTCCGTAATCTCCTTGCTTTAGTCATATGAAATTATTGGGTTCCTCACCAGGCGATTCTGTAGTAAATTCCTCCTTGCATTATTTAAGCTAGGCTGTGTTGAGAATGTTGGAAATATTGTCATCGTCTTCCATTGCCCACAAACAACTACTTCCTCATGTGTGTTCCTCCTAGTTCATTCTTTTATATTGGGTTGTATCCCTCATGGTCAGTGTTCCCAAGCGTCCAGTCCGTCCGTCTTTGGCCTAGGACGGGACGGACGCCAAGTTGGAGACCCTTGCCCGGGACGGACGCTGAGTGGCAGTCCGTCCTGATCTATGCCCGGGACGGACGGCCGGGCCTATAGGTGTCTTAGTTTATGTTTCATACTTGAATCTCATGAGAATTAGGTTTGTGTTATGAAGAACCGAAGTATTGTTATTCTAATGTAGAGAAGATCAGGCTTGACTATCATATATCAAATTTCGCTATAAATCAACTAATGCTTCCAGTGATATCTGATCCTGGTTCCGAGCACACTGAACCCATTCCACTTCCTTGACCTGGCCTTTGTGCTCTATCCTCCAAATCTCGCAGCATGGTCTCTACTTCCACTAATGGCTTCTCAGAAATGAGACCTGCCTTTCTCCAGGACTTCATACATTGGCATGGTTCGCTTGTGTGCCGCTACCTTGAAGCTGTAGTGTGAGACGGCGAAAGGGTTTTAAATTTTGCAGTATCGTAGCCAAATCATCCCAATCATCTCTAGTTAGTTCATCGGAAGTAATAAGATCGGGGTCAATAAGGTCCGGGTCCACGATTTCGAACTCAGAACTTCCAATTTTTGACATACGGTGGGCCTTCGCTTTCCTTTCTTCCGTAATAGCGGTTCCAATAAAGCCCTCCATGATATCCCTCAACTCAAAAGCCCGTTCAAGGGCATCCGCATCACTAGACCAGCGAGTAACATTTCCAACCAATAGTATTAGCGGTCTAGTATATTCTCTTCCTCTTACTAGTCGAACCTTCTGGGCAAATCGATCGCGTCGTTGGGGGGTTCGAAGTATCCATATCCCAATGTTATAGAGCTTGCCCATCGGACCTTTCTTTCTCCAAGACTGTAAGAGATCCCCCTCCTTTGCAATATCGCGCTTTTCGCTTAGGGAGGAACGCGTCTGGAACGTTAAGATGCATGCCAGAAATATCGCCCGTAATTGTAGCAGAACTCTCACCGGCCGGTATGTTTCCCGCGCTTGAATTTGACCGAAATGTGGGAGTTAACAATCCTGATGGGGCAGAACTTAAGCTATCACTATGTGCTGAGCTCTCATTTTTGAGGTCAACATCTACCCTGAAGTCGTCAGAAAAGTATGGGGGTAGGACTTGAGAAATGGAGTCAGAAAGGTGTGTCCGGGGCATGTAGATAGTAGCAAGAGCTAACAAGTAGCGCTTGTCCTCCCTTAGGACGGTAGGTATCTGCAAATGACGGCTGGTACCTACAGGTAACGCCCGTCCTCACTCAGGACTGTAGGTACCTATAGGTAACGGTAGGTAGACGCCAGTCCTTACTCAGGACGCCCGTCTTTACTCATGACAACCGGGCCCTACCGGAAGTTACCATTTCCAAAAAAGACGGCAGGCCCGCCCGTCAACCTACAGGACGGCCGTGTTTAATAAAGACGGACGCCTTGCCCGGCCGTCCTTACCCACCCGGACTGGACGGACGGGACTATATGACGCCAGGGCCCTGGCGTCCGGACGGGACGGTTGGGAACACTGCTCATGGTAGTGAGACAGCTTTGGTGTGGTCTTGATTATTCGGCGGCTAATTCGTATAGGCCAGATATCTTTCTACCCTTCAAGTTTCGAGGTGTATATCTGTGTGGAACGTATGACGCGTTATAAGCTGAAGGGAAATGGGTTTCTTTTTACTAAGAATGAGGTCACTGATGTTTTCAACATATGTTTGGCCATTGGGCCCTTTCTTCTTCTTGACTGCAAGTAAGAATGACTGTTTGAGTTAAAGTTGTATAAAATTTACCGCACTACCTTCGTGAACCTGAGCTGACATCAACAGAGCATCAGGGGCCGAAGGGTGAGTGATCTATCATGATCGAGCAGTTCCCATGATCGACAAATTGGAGCAGATCATGGATCCTATGCTTGAGCAAAACTCTGATCGTGCTCATCACTAAGCGGGATCGACGGGTGGTGGGGAGGGGAAAGAGGCATAGACCTCAAGGAGAATAATATCACCCTCTCCCAATAAAGCAATATGGCACTCCCCCCCCCTGGCACTGCATTCCTGGGTTCTTAGTACGGGGAGCGCTGCAGTTTACTGGACCGTATATGCCTGGGGAAATCCCCAGGGGTGTTTTTGGTTGTCAAACTGTAGTGTTGCAAGAGCTAAGTTTATATTGGTTATTATGCCCCCAGGAGAAGAAGGCACAGCTGCAGTCTGACTTTTGTGCTGAAAAGAACCTTTTGATATATGTGGGGCTTGTGATCCAAGAGGCAGCGCATTGAGGCTTAGAATATACCCGTACCTGGTATTAAGCGGGAGCCTGGTACCGAGCAAGCATCCGCAATAAAGCAAGAGCCCAATAAGAATATCGGCTAAGAGCAGAGTTCTACTAATAAATAGTCCTGGTCATGAAAGGATAATAATTCTTATTAAAAATCTTGATTACGGGACATTTCTCCAGGACAACCACGCATCCTCGACAGTGACTATGCGAGCCCTCTCAGGCGTTCTTCTCTTACTTTTCTCCTCTCGAGCAGCAATTTTAGGGAAACATACTTATCTTTTTTATTCTGATATAATCTCCACTTTCCTTTTCTGTTTGGATTGCACCGCAAACAGCCCTTGAAAACTCCCCATCATAGCTCCGCCCCCGCCGTTAACAGGCCACATAATGACAGAAGATATGCAGAAACAATAGGCACGATGACTTCCTTTCCCCGGCTGGTGAACCGAAGCTAACACAGAGATCTAATACACACTAGAAATCGTTCTTAGAATATTACCCATCTAGAATCCCACTGCTAGGTAGGGCCGACGAGATTTAACCACCCTAGTGGCTCAAATACTGTAGGCAGGATATTACTTAGAGGTTATGAGCTAAATTGAAGTAGGTTGCACTATGAAAACTAGTGAGATCACACCGCAGAAACTCGAATAATTTAACCATGTGTTATGCAGTTAAGGATTACCCACTCTAGAAGAAGGGCGCGAAACACAGCAAAAACAGAGCTGTTCAGCCCCCCTCCGAGAAGCCCGAGAAACAAAAAACACCAAACCTTACCTAATGAGGCAGCTCCAACGACATAGCACACGGTTCAATTATTCTAGTTTCTACAGTACTACATTTCCTCCGGCCTTCCACAGTAGTTAAATTCCTCCACCGACTGAAACACGACATAAGCTGGAGGCTAGCAGTCTTCCGGCTTAGCCTCTACAATAACCTCTAGGAACCCTTTCCTTAATCCTTCAGGGCTCAAGCTCTTCAGTGCCATTACACAGCCAATGTAGAGGCTGATAGTACTTTGCTGACTCGGAATTCTCGAGTGTGCGGTAATACGGCAACAGATATATTGGGTAAGCCAATCACTTTATACCTTGCTTTACAATGTTAGATTGTCAATTCGGGGTTATTCACGCCCAGCTGCTGGATCTCGCACCAATCACTCTAGACATCACATGATGGGCTATTCCTAGGAGAACGGAGAAGCGAAAATTGGAAGTAGTGGTGTGCAGTGTTCCCAACCGTCCGGGGCCGCCGTCTTTGGGCAGGGCGGCGGTCTCCTACAGAGTAAGACATGTCGGTTCAGGGACAGTGGGGGACTGTAGGGGACGGCCGGGGACTGTAGGGGACTGTAGGGGACTGTAGGGGACTGTAGGGGACTGTAGGGGACTGTAGGGGACTGTAGGGGACTGTAGGGGACTGTAGGGGACTGTAGGGGACTGTAGGGGACTGTAGGGGATGGCGGGGAACTGCAGGAGACGGCAGGGGATGGCCGGGAATAGCGAGGGACGGCCGGGGATGGTGGGAGACTATAGGGGACGGCAGGGGACGATGTTGGATTTAGTCCTTATCCGCCGTACAGAGGTAGTGTCCTTTTCCTTTCCTTTCGTCATAAGACTCTTGTTTGTTCTCTCATTCTGTCATGCTGGATGTCGGAATAAGGGTATCACTACTGCGTCATGTTGGAAAGGTGTCCTATGTGGTATAGGACACAGTGTCCGGTGTGACTGCTCAGTCGAAGTAGTATATTAGTAGCTCTTCTCGCGTTGTATTTTGCAAATCAAGCTTCTCCTCTCCTACTGGGGAACTCACACATTCACAGACAAGAGTGATGTCTCATGATGGAACAATGATCCGTTCGGAGGTGTATGATTTCAACTCTAGCTAGTATTGGAGTGACATGATGGGTTATCAACACACTCCGAGTGAATGGTGATAAATAGGACATGATTAGCCATGTTCGAAGAGAATAAGGCAAGCTTCAAGGATACTAGATTATCTCTATATCATTAAGGTCTTTCATCTACTGCCCCTGCCATCTCTATTCATACGGGCTGTTATTCCACACCATGTCAGAAGAAGGTAATTGCCCGTGAGCCTCAGCCATGCAACGCCAATCGATACGATTTGGGATTTTGAAATCCAAGCATCTGCGTGAATGTAATTTTTGTAAACAACCTTCAATGCATTTACGAGAGACCGTAAAGATCATAGAGAATAAAGGAAAGCACAAAGGAACGAACAAAGGTGCAATTTCAATCTGCTCTTGGAGGGCCGGCAGAATATTGGTGAACAGGGCTGACAGAACGTGATCCCCAACATGGAGATTGGCCAGAAATAGTGGAGAGTGTATTTGGAAAATCAAGCTTCTTTTCTCTTACTCTGGGAACACACACATTCACAGACCATACGAGTGATGACTCATGATGTGTAAAATCATTCGTTCCGACGTGCATGATATCAACTCGGCTAATACCGGAGGTCTAAGCGCAAGGACTATTCCCCCACAGTCCGTCCTAACACCCCGAAAAAGACGGATTACGAGCCATAGTCCGTCCCGTCCTCCCCCCAAGACGGACGGACTGGACGGTTGGGAACACTGCTAGTGTAGGGTAGAATCACATAGCACCGGCTCGGTGTTAACTAGCAAGATTCGTCCCCCACCTGTCTGGTGAAATAAGAGTTTTCATTGTACTCGCGGCGAGAATAAGCCCTCGGACAACCAGCGCAACCACAATTTCCCACAACACTAAGCCATCACAAACCACAGCGGCCCAAGTCGAGATCACAGTCAAAATACCGTATATTCTGATGAAATTAGCTAATCCCGTCCTGGAGTGTGTTATTTCCGGGCCAGTAAGAGAGCGGAATTAGGGTTCAGAGGGCATTTCTCATTGCCAGCTTCAGACCAGCTTGAAGTAGCCAACTACAATTCATTATTCAGGCCCAAATGTGGAAACATACGATATCTTACTGGGCCGGGAATAACACATCCTGGGACGGGGTTAGCGAATTTCATCAGAACATACGGTACAAGGCCCTGTTACTAGATCCCGTGCTCCGAGATAGAAGGCGTAATAGGCCTTAGTATAAATAATCATTATAGTTGTGATTGTAATTATAATCGCCATTGTGGTCGTCATGATGGTTGAATTTTGCGGGGGATCGTGGTTGTCTAAGGGCTTATTCTAGCCGCCAGTATTAATTTCTGTGTATTCTACTGGGTATTTACATTTTTAATTTATTTTTTTGGTTCTCATGATAGTGGGGCTGGTGGGGGGAGTGCTGTTGTCATGGCGGAGGTTTTTCCTGTAGGTTTGGTGGACGGTTAATTTTGTCAAGGCACAATACTATGTGGCAAGGCGATCAGAATTGGAACATTTCAATCCTCCTCGTGCTCGAGCAGTTCTGAAGAGGGGGAGAAGGCTGAGTGAAATTTTTTATTTGTGCTACCAACCGTGAGGTTATCTAATTGGAGATATGCAAGTTCGCACTCTAGCAACCAGCATGCAAATGTTATCGTTGATCGGTGCTAATTGGTCTCCCTATCTTGCAGAGGTCAGCTGATCCGCAAGTGTTCTTCAGAGCGATCAAAATACTGGTGCATTTATGCGAGGTGATGGTTGGAGTTGCTTCTTCAGGCTTAAAACGCATGCGGGGTGTTCATACCTGGAGGTATGAAAATACGGTGCTACATAGAGGCTCAAGGCGCAGTGTTGCCTTGTGCAACTCGTTAGCCTTGTTGTGCGTTTGGCCACTCCTAGACAGCTTTCTTTCGGAATGGTGTTTCCCCGGCGTAGAAATTATGGACAACACTACTAGAGGAACGAGCCAAATCATCCTTCCTTTCTTGAGCACTAGAAACTCATAAACTCGCTGGGCCCCTGAATTATCGCGGAACTGTATCCACAGCCAAACAAAGCATCAAGTGCGTTATGGAACGAACAAGAGAAGTGCAACCATTTGGAAACGGTAATGTCCTCTGTGGGAACGTAACGAACAGTTACAACAAGGCTACCACTCTGAACAAAACAGACGACGAAGACAACTAGATTAAGCAGTGACTCTCACCGCTAGAGCCTCGGTACAAACATCAGAGTGTGCAACCCGACTGGGTAGATGGAGTGGGAGGCTGGCCTTTGGAAAGGAGCGAGTTTCGGGGGTGGAGTGGCAGCTAAGGGGTATCAGAGCAGAACGTTTATTCTGCTGCGGCGATCCGGGTTGGGGAAGACACATATCGGGTGAGCGAGAAAGCTCTCTCGAACAAGTAGATATCGCTGACGGCTAGAAATATTAGCTCCTTAGTTATTGACTGGCTGTGGGATCAAGTTCCTGAAAGAGATGTCAGTGTCGCATGCCTGTACTGCGATTACCTTGCCCAGGAGGAGCTGTCCACCACGAACATTCTGGGCGCAATCCCCAAGGGGCTTCTGGAGAGACGGAAGTCACGGAACCCTGGAGCCCGCCCGGCAGGCTTTCGCAAGTGGAAAAAGGGAATCGGTGGACGGGCCGCACGACTTTCAGACTTGGCGAAAATACTGAGGACGATAATCGCATCGCTGTCGGAAGTGTTCATCTGTATCGATGGTTCGGATGAATGTCTTCCGAAGAATCGACAGGTGCTCCTGGAGTCACCCCAAAAAATCGTACAGGCCTTGCCGATCATGCGGGTGTTCCTTGGTGAGAGACCTCAAATTTGCGACGAGGTTAAGAGATCTTTCACCGAGGCGATCATAATACCCGTCGTTCCTACTACTGGGGATATAGAGAGATATCTGAAGATGAAATTAGAGAGGGGCCCCACACTAGGTGCTATGGACGACAGTTTGAAGGGCCAAGACTGAGAGTGATTCCGGGAAATTTTCCCAGATGTGCGTAGAAACAGCCACTTTAACCAATCTAGGCCTCATTAGATATTCGCTGACGACAGAAGACAGATTTCCTCTAGTTTCCCTTAACACTGACGCAGTCCTGGAGGAAGTTACAATCCACCAGAGGAAGAGAAAGCTTGATGAGATGATCAAAGGGGATGGTCTCAGAGATGCATACCCGGAAACCCTAATACGAACAAAGGGGTAGAAGGGAAGCAAGTCGAGACTCGGGATGGAGGTGCTAATGTGGCACACATTCAGAGTGACCTTTGAATACTAATGAGCTATGCCACGCCCTGGGGGTGGAAATCGGGTCGACATACGGTCACAAACCTGAATTCTCAGAATATTCCAGCGATAGAAACACTGCTGGCATGCTTTTTAGGGCTTGTATTAGCGAAGTGTCCACGTGCACTGTCCGTCTTATCTACTCACCCTTCAAGAGTGCCTACTCAACAATACCAACCTGTTTCACAGCCCCCACGTCATGACTGCCCAGGTTTGTTTAACATACCTCAACTTTAAGTGCGTCAAGGACCTTTCGCCTACCCTTGACTGGCCCTCTCTAGAAATACCCTTGCTCGAATAGACCTCTTGTACTGGGAGACACATCCTAGAAGAGAAATTACGGGATGAGTGAGTGACCGCACTAGCATTGAAACTCCTCGATGGATTCGATAAGCATGTACCCTCTGGGATACTCTTATCCCACAGCGGTCACTACGTGGACAGGAAGTTTTTCGGGGTTATCCCATGAGGTTTACAAGGCTCCATGGCGCTGCATGTTTTGGGGTCGTGGAGACAGCAGCTGCTTTATTACAAATGAAGAAATGGGATCCCGACGCAACTGGATAATACACCCACTCTGTGGGCTGCTAGGAAATGGCACACGGCAGTCCTAAAAGTGCTTATAGAATAGGAGGGTATCACTCCCAACACTGCAGATCAAAACGGACGAAGGCCTCTCCTGCAGGGAGCCATAAAGGATCATGGAGCAACCGTGAAGATACTTTTGGGACGGGGGCGTCAGTCCCGACAATGCGGATAAATACCGTGGAACGCCTCTCTTGTGTGCAGCTGAGCTTGGGGTTGTCGACATCACGAAGATGCTTTGGACCGGGCGGATCTCACTCCCAACATTGTAGATAAGGACGGCCGAGCACCTCTATCATGGGCAGCCGGGAGTGTGTGTGGGGATGTCGTGACAATGATTTTAGAACTGGGGGATGTCACTCCTGGCACTGTGGATAAAGACGTCCGAACGCCTCTCCTGTGGGTAGTCGTGGAGAAGCATAGGGGCCACCGCCGAGATTCTTTTGGCACGAGAAGATTTTACTCCCAACACTGCTGATAAAGGCAGTCGAACACCTCTCATACGGGTAGTCATAAATGGGAATGAGGCCATCACGAAGATGCCTTTAGAACGGGAGGATATCAGTGTATCACTCAGAACACTGCCGATAAAAACGGTCAGACATCTCTCTCGCGGGCAGCTAAGCTTGAGGATGTCAACGTTGCCAAGATGCTTTTGGAACGGGAGGATGTCACTCTCGACACTACAGATAAAGACGGTCGAATACCTCTATCATGGGCGGCGGGGAGTGGACGAGGATACCGTGACAATGCTTTTGGAGCGGTATGATGTCACTCCTGACGCTGAGGATAATACGGTAGAACACCTCTCCTGTGTGCAGCTGGAAAAGGCTAGAAAGAAAGACATCGTGAAGATGCTTTTAGAACAAGAGGATATTACTCCCAACATTCTAGATACAAACGGTCGAACGCCTCTCTCGCGTGCAGCTAGAAAATGGTATGAGGACTTGTGAAGATGCTTTTAGGCGGGAGGATGCCACTCCCAACAGTGCAGATAATGGCCGCCGAACGCCTCTCTCCTAGAGTCCTGGGAGGCTGAGTTTCGGCGCGGGGGCATCGTCAAGGCGTTTTTGGAACGGAAAGATACCTCTCCAAACACTGGAGATGAAGACGGTCAAGCACCTCTTGTGTGGCCGGTCATAAATGGGCATGACATCGGAAACATGCCTTTAGAACGGGAGGATGTCTGCCCCAACACTGCGGATAAGGATGGCCGAACACCTCTCTTGTGCGAAGCTAGAAAAGCGTATGGGGGTGTCGTGAAGATGCATTTGGGGCCAGAGAATGTTGCTCCCAACACTACGAATAATAGCGGCGGAGCGCCTCGTGGGTAACTGGGATGGGGTGTGCGGGAATTCTGGGGATTCTCTTGGAACTAGAAGATATCACTCCAAACACCTCGGATAAAGATGATCGAAGGCCTCTCTCGTGAGCAGTTGAGCCTCGGCATAGGGGCGTTATGAAGGTGCTTTTGACACGGGAGGATGTTGCTCCCGACACTATGGATAAAGACGGTCAAACACCTCTCCAGCGAGCAGTCACAGATAGGCATGAGGATATTGTGAAGACGCTTTTAAAACGGGGGGATGTCGCTCCCAACCCCGTCGATAATGGCGGTCGAACACCTCACTCTTGAGCATCTGGAAATAGCATATAAGGACATTGTAAAGCTGCTCGTGGAACGGGGGGATATCACTCTCAACACCGCGGATAAAGGCGACTGAACACCCCTCTTATGGGCAGCTAGACGCGGGCATGCGGGCATTGTGCGGGTGCTGTTTGAGCGGGGGATGTTACACTCAACGTTGTGGATAATGGCGGCAGAGCACTTCTCTTGTGAGCAGCCTGAAATGGGTGTGAGGGCAACGCCAAGATACTTTTGGAACGCCAGGATGTCACTCCCGACCCGACACTGCAGATAAAGGCGATCGATCACCTCTCTCGTAGGCTGCGGAATAAGTTACGGGCACATAGCAATAGTGGAGGTTCTCTAAGAACGACCGAGCGCTAGCCGAGTCATGGTGATGACAGGCTCTACGGCCAAACAACACTTACACGGCGTTTGCAAAATCAAGGTCCCGGTCCCCAGTCAGCGGGTAGCGATAGCTCAGCATACCTTTTCCCAGCTGACCCCTCAGTGCCATCCTCTCACCCTTTCAACAGGATCCGGCAATCTTGAAATCCACGGCAAAAGTTCATTATAAACTAACTCGAAGTTACACCATGGGAACTAGATAAGCTCCCGCTATGTTTCTTTAGCCCTAAGCTAGTCGACATTCCGTCATGCTGGAGATATTGGTAATTATTTGATATCGCATAAACTGGGAAGAACCTAAACTTTTACATTGAAATAAGGAGCAGCTGAGATGAAATTTGCAATTGCGTCAAAATAAGAGCCCTAAAAGGCTTCATCTTGGGTATAAATAGTTAGCATACAACGTGTTAGCGCTGACCGGATCTTGTTAATTTGCGCGACACAAACCCCTGTGGGGGGCCACCGTATGTCGCCCGGGGGGTAAGCCGGGAAGAGACATACCTACGGCGACATATAAGAAGAAAAGTCCGGCATCAAAACTACGTCTATGGCAACCAACCCGGCAACCAAATGGCAAACTGGAAGTGATAAACATGTTTATGCGGTGAACCACTTTCTCTCTTCCTGCAGGAGCAAGCCTGAAGTTAATAGTATCCGAACTTCATATTTTTAACTACCTTTTCCTCGTGCAGCCTAACCTCCGTGATGGTGGCATGAACCATTTTTCATCTTAAATACTAAGTTTTTTAAGTATGGTGATAACGATTCATACAGGTCAAACCATTTCACGACGGAATGGTCGCCACTTCTTCAATTTTTGCCAAACAGGTCCTTAGTGATTTTATTTATTATGAAGTTGAAAAGCGATGAAAGGATCGACGGAGACCGCTTACGGGCCGGCAGTGTTGGCTACAGGGCCTCCGGGACCCGAAATCCACAGGCCCCTGCCCCCATTCCCCGTCCCGCCCCACCCATCGGCCCGGAGAGGGACGTTTTTTCCACAATTCCTCACTCCAGCCCCCGCCCATGGCCCATAAAGGCCCCCATCAAATATGGGAGGCGAGAAAAGGGAGAAGGGGCGGGGATGACCAAGGAAATATTTCCCCAGGGTCGGAGTAATAACGGGGCCGGTGAGTGAGAACCCGCTCCGCCCCGTAACAACACCGATAGGCTGGTCTTTCCTTTACCATCGTTATGGCAGTATGCAGACGAATGGGGTCACAGATAGAGAGATGGGGGAGTGCGGGAAGCGATAGAACGAGCAAGATAGTCTCTTCACACATCTTTATATTTATAATTTAGTTTAGGAGGACGAGCGAATGAGGTTTCTGATTAAACCTCCCCTTTGGTCTAATCCTACCGATAGTCTAGTTCATGTGTTTGACCGTTGCGTTTTTTGTTAATCACCCCACAATAGCCCTCTCCCGACAGTCCCATGGTAGGAAGCAATAATGTTGGTTGCCGGGCTGGTCGCCATAGACGTATTTTGGATGCCGGACTTTTGTTCTTATAAATTCAGCGATAGTGTGGGCACTAAGAACATTTTTATGACAACCCCGATGAGTAGAACGCAACCAGGCTAGTGTGAGATATATATTTTTTACTGCACTCATGGAAGAACGAGTCTTATGTTGTTGAGACCAGCAAACTGCAAAGAAAGCATAGTTGAGATGGTGAGCTGCATTAAGCTTGGACCTTGATGTCCGGTCATAACTCCGCCATTATATATTATCACTCGCTTTCTTTTTTTTTATATTCGGTAGCTCTGCAGCTGAACGAGCCAAGGCAGCAACGGGAAAAACTTTTACCATTCTAACTTACCAGCCAGTCATAATAAGCGAGTTGCTTATCTAGTTCCAATAGTTACCCGGGGTGTTCAGTTATTTTTGATCTGTAACTCGCCTCTCAGCCAACATCCTATCCCGATAAACGTGGCAAAACCGTTTACCTACTTTTCAACCGCCCTATTCTGGCTGCTAGACGGCCAAAACAGGACGCGGCTCAAAAGGTCGTTTTGCTACACTGTCTAGTTTCTCGACAAAAATCCCTTACTCTTTTTATTTTAGCCAATAGGCTTTTTGGCCCATGACTTTGGTGCTGGCGATGTTGATGCGGATAAACAGTATGTGTTGGATTGGATTACGGCTAGGCAAGGCAACAGAATGGATGATGATGATGATGATTGACGGTTTTATCATTTGGTTTATTTGTTTATGTAGTGTATTTTGTTTGTTTTGTTTTGTTTTATTTTTGTTTTTAGCTAGTTGAAGCCGGATAAGTATGAAATTACTCCCCACAAAAATCTCTTAACTAGACGGATAGGTAAACTGGCCCTTATTAGTTCAGAAGCTATCACTGTTGGGAGAGGGCTACCGCATAATCTGGTGAAACTCGTTTTTACGCTAAGAGGTCACAAGAAAGCACTTCGCCCGAAATCCCGACCCAGAGCGTCAAAACACATTATGCAGTAATAGGCCATTCCCAGGAGAACTGCGAGGTCTGACGTGATGTTGAATCATAGATAGTACGGTACCCGTATTGACTGGAAAGATCCGTCTCACGCTAGTCTGGTGAAATAAGAGCTTTTGTCACCTGATGCTTTACTTGAGTTTCTACGGAGGGTAAGGCTTTTAGGTTACACAAACGGAGACCCTGTGTAATCTGAAAGCCTCACAGGCTGTACCATAATTTCGACCAACCAGACCGACAGGTTTTTGCCCACACTAGGACCGGGGGCGAAAGGCAAGTTTGTCAAAACTCCTCTGATTGGCCCCGGGGCCTTCTCAAACACTTAGAGAATGTTGTATGCTCTAGCCACAGCGTCAGGAGCCAACTGACCCCCTTTTCCAAACAGAAAAAACCCTTTACGGTTTCCCACAAGGTCGTGGGATTCTCGAGTTGCGAGAGTGGCTGCCCAAAAACAGGGACAGCTGTATAAAATACGAGAGTGACCTTAGGAAAAATACGGTGGTTAAGTCAAACATAGGTATACTGTACATCAGGAGGCCCGGGACGAAATTCCGACTACGGGAGGTACGGCCCGTAAGTTTTGTATATTTTACTAGCAGGGGTGTTCCCCTAGCATTGGGAAAGGGTAACGTATTGGGTATAAGCGAAGCGGATTGGATATATCATATGATAGTAGCTGCCCAATTCGCCTCGCCCCGGCTAGCACAAACACCCCCTACTAGTAAAAATATACAAAACTTATGGGCTGTACCTCCCTGATGGTAGAATTAATAAGATCTTAAGTGAAGCCGCCAAGGCGGGAAAAGCACTGCTGGAGGGGATGAGCAAAGCATTCGAGAATCTCGCGACCCTGCGGGATACTGTACTGGTCGGAATCTGGGATCACGTGACCAACTCAGCACTCAGCAACATGAGTACTCGGATATGGAAGTAAAAATCGAGCATGACAAAGATAAGACCAGAATCTCGGGAATCTCACAGATTAGGAATTAGAAGGAACAGAGGGGCACTAGGAGGTTGAAACTTAGAGTAATTGCATTGAATTGATTCCTTAATACTAACTTATCGTGGAAAATTGTGAGGACCTTAGTACCAGTAATGTATACGGACTACTTCATACATATATCACCAATGATGTAATAGGTTAAGTCTGCCAGATTTTAGCCCGGGTTCTTCTACACTTGAGTGTGCCGATCTTTTATGTTATTCTGGCCAGCTCAATACCTCTCACGATGGCAGAGTGCTCACAGTAGCATACTCGATTTTTACTTCATATCCGAGTATTCTCTTCGAGCTTTCTACGCCTAGCTTAAAACATCTTCCTAAATCTCAAATCCGCTAGAATGTTTCCCTGTAGTGACAACTGACAACCCAACTGCAAACGATAGTTCAACTGGCTCTTTTCCCTCAAAAATTAGCGTCTGCCATAAACCAGCAAAAACTCGCGATGCAGCCAGGCCTCCAGGTACCAGCACCAGACCCTCTGAGCCCCATTCTGAGAGGCAATCCTCCCTGCGTGCTTTAGTGACCACGCTTTGTTAGGCGGACTGAGGGGAAAAATACCGCCGTGCCATAGGATTCCATAAATAAGCCGCGCGGCTGTTCAAAGAATGAGTTGAGGATCAACGGATTATTTAAGGGGTCACACCCACCTGAGCTAGATGTTGGGTGGCTGCGGCCTACTCGAGCACAGTAAAATCCCGCTTTTTCTAAAATTCTCAAAAGCTTAGTTTTCTCAGCACCAGAGATTTTGAAAAGTCCTACGACAGGTAGTTCAGGCCGGTTCATTAAAAGGAGCTCCCACGGCACCCTAGGACGCGGCTCATTTATGGAATTCAACGGTACACGTACTTGTGGTGCCGCATTAACTGGTTATATTCGGAATGGCGCTAACACGAAGGATCGGCGTGTGGCGCAATCTTGAGGGTAGCAAGGCAAGCGAATATTAGCAGTAGGGTAAAGTATTGGAACAAACAGGGGGGCAAGTGTCTGTGCGAGGAACAAGACAAAGAGTAGTTATTTTCCTTCTTAGGTATCTTGGGATCTGAATGAAGGAAGTCTTGCATTGGCCATCTTGACCCCAGTTGTTCCAATACTTTACCCCTACCGCGAGTACAAAAGAGAGCGAGTGAGAGCTAAGCGATCTTGGTTAATTTTCTGTATTTCCCATAACCTGATGGCTCATTAGTTCAAAATTCTATAGTATTTACTAAAATCTCAGGTGTTGGTAGTTGTTGTCGCAAGAAGGTTGAGTGACTCCTTGGTGAGGCTGAGTACCGGTATCCACAGAGCCATGTTGGTGGCAACTCGCTTTTTTCTCTACCTTGGCAATAGCGCCATTCCGAATATAACCAGTCAACGCGGTACCCATAATCTTGCAAAGGTTGGATTGACGCTAGTGAAGATTTTCTTGAACCTGACCAACCACCCCTGCATACCGATAATACTCGTAATTCTCTGACGTTTGTAAACACGACTGCTATTGCATATGGGCAAAAAATTGCCCGGAGCCTCAAGATTTTGGTGTTATGCAATAGCAGTCGTGTTTACAAACGTCAGGAAATTACGAGTATATGTTTAATTTGTGACGAATTCCGCCTTCAAACCCTGCGGTCGGCTTGGTTGTCTTAGTTTCGCTTTAGCTCGAATCCGACTTTTGCAAGATTATCCGGGTGCATGCATGAAGGCCTTGGCTGCATGGTTTTTGCGGCATGTGTTCATAATTCGTGTTACGCTCAGTAACCTCGACCACCTCGACGAGACTTTTGCCGAGTATTATCTCAATCCAGCTCGGGCTGAAAGCGCCTATCCCTTAAGTTGCTGAGAGATTTAGCCCAGATTGAAATGTCCAGCACTAACATATTTGGGAAACCGGGCTGTACCGCGGGTTGTGGGTAATTATGAATCAATCAACCAATAGCGCATGCAGG
Organism: Tuber borchii; assembly: GCA_003070745.1. Classification (NCBI taxonomy): domain Eukaryota; kingdom Fungi; phylum Ascomycota; class Pezizomycetes; order Pezizales; family Tuberaceae; genus Tuber; species Tuber borchii. The sequence goes on from NESQ01000010.1 coordinate 414,231, forward strand.
CAACTTGCATGCTCAGCCTATCCCTTCCGCCGCTGAGACATGCTGCACTAAGCAGGGATGTCGAAGCCACTCCAAATACGTCTCCCACTAACTACATCGGGTTATTAATCGCCTGGATATGCACCATCATAATATCTGCATTTAACTTGGCAGCTTCAAATGGGGAATATTGCAGCGCTACTGGACACCCCTGCTTAGTGCAGCATGTCTCAGCGGCGGAAGGGATAAGCACCGAGTTTTCACAGACTTTGCATAGGGGATTAGTCAATAACTTTTTTTCCGGTCACCTCACACCTAAGGATAGGAGGTTGAGGGTAAGTGAGGAGACCCTCGCTCTGGTTGGCTCACAGACCAATCGGCCAGTCAAAATGTCGAATATCAATTGCCCTCGTGCTAAGGGTTCGCCTGACTTTTTTTCCACTAAGAATTTTCTAGCTAAGATCGGCTGTTTCTATGTTACACATACTTAATTTTGGCCAGTCATGATCAAGATCGCCTCACTTACCCACCCTCTGTACAAGTACGAGTACAAGTGCTACCACTACTCACGCGGCCGGATTGAAGTCAGACGGCCCTCTTTGGACTAGCGCATGTCTGGTGAAAACTAACCACATATAGTAGAAAACTTGCCAAACTCGCTCTGTAGCCAAGGTTACCATGCAGGCGATTCCCTCATGTTTGGCGATTTAATACCGTATGTGGCTAGTTTTCACCAGACATGCGCGAGTCCAAAAAAGGGCCTTCTGATATCAATCCGGCCGCGTGAGTAGATAGAGTACGGTTGCCAGTAGAAAAAAGAGACATGGGCTTTTTTGGAGAGGTTTTTCCAATCACGATGACTCAAATAGGTTAATGCTAGACATTCCAATCTGGACCGAATGTTCTCAACAGCTTAATGGGTGCTACCAATTGAGACATGACCTTACCCCCCACTATTCATCCATCGTCCATCGTCCATCCATCTATCCGCACTTGTAGGTCGCCTTACTCAACCCTGGCTAACTTGTGAAACCGGACCCCGCTCAGTATTGCTTCGGAATTTTGCCGCAAGTCCTTCTCCTCGTTTCTCTCTCCGAATTTTCACCCCACACCTGAGTGCCTCATTAACTTCTCCTCAGCCTACATCCCGAACAGTGAACAGCAAAAAAATGTCTCGAGACTCTAGGTTCGTCACCAAGTTCCCCCATAACCCTGATTTTGGATATGGTCGCCACCTTCTTAACACCGCCGGCTCCCTTAATACCAACTCTCTTGACCAGCCCCGCCACGACTCCGACAGCAACAACAACTGTTTCAACACGAACGGCAACATTTGGAGTAGTTTCCCAGATACTGCCACCGTGACCGATGACCGATCTGAAGTCCTGGCCTGGTTGTCTCCTCTCGAGCCCCGCTTACGGCACTACAACATTCAAGAACGCCGAGTTAACGGCGTAGGTGACTGGCTTCTGCGCACAGAGCAATACCGAAGCTGGTGCAGTACTGATGGTCAGGGTGAATCGCAAAAGGCGACCATATTTTGCTCAGGAAATCCTGGGGTCGGCAAGACTTTCATCAGGTAAGAGGCGTGACATCGGAGAAGGTAGGCGCAACGCGACAGATTTTTCCTGACAAGTCACAATTCTAGTTCACTTGTAATAGATACCTTATGCGACGAGGCCGTTGAGACAGGAGAGGATATTTCTGTGGCATGTTTCTATTTCGACTTCGCGGCTCAAAAGGAACAGTCTGCACGGGGTATGTTGAGTGCTCTGCTGAAGCAGGTTGTCGGTGGTTTAGAGCAAATTCCCAATGAAATAATGGATGCGTTCCAGAATCACAAAAGAGTCATCGGTGGTCATAGGCTGCGAATCCCTGAGATCGTAAAGCTGTTGGGGAGACTCTCGTCTTTGCGGCGCACGTTTTTCTGCCTTGACGCCCTCGACGAATGTGCTACAGAAGATCGAGCCAAGATCCTTCTTTCACTCGGAGATATCACTAAAATGTCCCCAACCACACGGGTGTTCCTAACAGGAAGACCACATGTCCGCAGTGATGTGGAAAGGCGTCTCCCTGAGAGGGTAGCAGCTGTCTCTATAAGTCCCCGCAAGGGTGATATTATCCGGTATATCCACACAAAACTTGCAGAAGACACCACTTCGAATGAGATGGATGAGAGGTTAGAGGCAGAAATTGTAAGGAGAGTTCCGGAAAATATTTCAGAGATGTGAGTTAGATCGGCTAAATAGGAAATCCTACCCGGGCTATCCGCTGACAGATATATATCTAGATTTCTGTTAATCTCTCTAAATATCGATGCAATCATGCAGGAGACGACGATTCATCGGCGGCGAGAAAGGCTCCAGCTAATGACAGATGGATTAGGCCTAGAGGATGCCTACGGCTCAACCTTAGATCGGATCAAGGCACAGGGTGGTCGGAGATCCAGACTCGGGATGGCTGCTTTGATGTGGATATGTCATTCGGAGCGGCCGCTTGGAGCGGACGAGCTATGTCAGGCCTTGGCGGTCGAAATAGGATCGACAGATTACAATGCTGACAATGCTCCCTCGATACGAACAGTGTTAAGCTGCTGTCAAGGGCTTGTCGTGGTGGATAAGGAAGAGTCGCTTGTTCGGCTGATACACCACACGCTGCAAACGTATTTGACCAGCCACCACAACCTTTTCCATAGCCCCCACTCGATAATTGCAGAGACCTGCTTGACGTATCTGAACTCGCAACATGTAATGGCTCCTTCGGACTCCCGTGTTCAGAGTACTCAACACTCCCCCTTTCTGGAATATTCGGCTTTATACTGGGGAACCCACATGAAAAAGGATATAACCACCGGTCGCGGGAAAACACTTGCATTGAGGCTCTTTAATCACTACGAAGGTCATATATCCATTAAGCTACTCTTGGAACACACGCTTGGCCGGTATTCTCTTCGTTCTATTGTAGACTATTGCAAGTTTGGAGGACTACATTGCGCGTCCATGTTCGGGCTTGTTGAGGTTGTGGGGGCTCTGATAGAGATGGGCGGCGTCGACACGAATTGCGTTGATGATACGGGTACTACACCACTAATATGGGCTGCTAGGGATGGACATGAGGCAGTGGTGAGGCTGCTACTGAGACGGGAGGACGTCAGCCCCGATAGGCCAGATGATTACGGCCAAACGCCAATCTCGTGGGCTGCCGAGAATGGACACGAGGCAGTGGTAAAGCTGCTGCTGGGACGGAAGGAAGTCAATCCCAATAGGCCGGACAACGGGTGGGGTAGAACACCGATATTGTGGGCTGCCAGGAATGGGCACATCGCAGTGGTGAAGATGCTGCTGGAACGGGGAGTCGACTCCGATAGGCCAGATAACCACGGCCAAACGCCGATCTCGTGGGCTGCTGAGAAGGGACACTCGGCAGTGGTGAAGCTGCTCCTGGGACGGGTGGAGGTCGACCCCAATAGGCCAGATAACCACGGCCAAACGCCAACCTCGTGGGCTGCCCTGAATGGACATGCAGTAGTGGTGAGGCTGCTCCTAGGACGGGAGGAGGTCGATCCGGATAGGCCAGATAATCACGGCCAAACGCCAATCTCGTGGGCTGCCGAGGGTGGACATGAGGCGGTGGTGAAGATGCTGCTGGAACGGGAGGAGGTCGACCCGGATAGGTCAGATGATCAGGGCCAAACGCCAATTTCGTGGGCTGCCGTGAATGGGCACGAGGAGGTTGTGAAGATGCTGCTGGAACGGGAGGAGGTCAATCCTGATAGGTTAGATAGCCACGGCCGAATGCCGCTCTCGTGGGCAGCAGAGAATGGGTATGAAGATATTGTGAAGCTACTGCTAGAACGGGGAGAAGTCAATCCTGATAAGCCAGATATCGACGGCCGAACGCCGCTCTCGTGGGCGGCATGGAATGGACATGCGAACATTGTGAAACTACTGCTAGAACAGGGAGAAGTCAACCTTGATAGGTCAGATAACCAGGGCCGAACGCCGCTCTCGTGGGCGACAGGGAATGGACATGGGGATGCTGTGAAACTGCTGCTGGGACGGGGAGAAGTTGACCCTGATAGGTCAGATGACTACGGCCGAACACCGCTCTCGTGGGCAGCAGGGAATGGGCATATGGATATTGCGAAGTTCCTGCTGGAATGGGTGAAAGCCAATCCCGATAAGCCAGATAGCCAGTGTCGAACACCGCTCTTGTGGGCAGTAGGGAATAGACATGTAGATATTGTGAAGCTACTACTGCAACAGGAAGAAGTCATCCCTGATAAACCAGATAGCCTGGGCCGAACGCCGCTCTCGTGGGCAGCAAAGAACGGGCAGGAGGACATTGTAAAGCTACTGTTGGAACGGGGGGGAGTCAACCTTGATCAGCCAGATAACCTGGGCCGAACACCGCTCTCGTGGGCGACAGAAAATGGGCATGAAGATATTGTGAAGCTGCTGCTAGAACGGGGAGAAGCCAATCCTGATAAGCCAGATATCGACGGCCGAACGCCGCTCTCGTGGGCGGCATGGAATGGACATGCGAACATTGTGAAACTACTGCTAGAACAGGGAGAAGTCAACCTTGATAGGTCAGATAACCAGGGCCGAACGCCGCTCTCGTGGGCGACAGGGAATGGGCATGAGGATATTGTGGAGCTACTGCTGGAACGGGGGGAAGTCAACCCCGATAGGTTAGATAACTACGGCCGAACACCGCTCTCGTGGGCAGCAGGGAATGGGCACACGGATATTGCGAGGCTACTGCTAGGGTGGGGGGAAACCAATCCTGATAAGTCAGATAACCAGTGTCGAACACCGCTCTTGTGGGCAGTAGGGAATGGACATGTAGATATTGTGAGGCTACTGCTGGAACAGGGAGGGGTCACCCCTGATAAGCCAGATAACTTGGGCCGAACGCCGCTCTCGTGGGCGGCAGGGAATGGACATGAGGATATTGTGAAACTGCTCCTGGAACGGGGAGAAGTCGACCTTGATAGTTCAGATAACTACGGTCGAACACCGCTCTTGTGGGCGGTAGGGAATGGACATGCGGGCCTCGTGAAGCTACTGCTAGAACGGGAAGAAGTCAACCCTGATAGGCCAGATAACCGCGGCCAAACCCCACTTTCGTGGGCTGGCGGGAATGGATATGAGGCAGGACGCGGATTTTGGCCGAACAGCGCTCTCATGGGCTGCTGGAAATGGGCGTGAGGGAGTGGTGAGGTTATTTCTTGCGCCGCGGTTTGTCAATCCTGAGGGCACAGGTCGTGAAGCTACTATTGGGGCGAAAAGGTGTTAACCCCGACAGTTCAACGATGTCCCGCCAAACACCGCTCTCGTTTGCTGCCGTGGATGGCCATGAGGGAATGGTCAAGCTACTGTTGGGGCGGAAAGACGTCAACCCTGACACCCCAGACGCGTGTAATGCTCAGACACCGCTCTAGTTGGCTGCCGAGAATGGCCATGAGGGAATAGTGAAACTACTGTTGGGGTAGAAAGATGTCAACCCCGACACCCCAGACGCGTGTAATGCTCAGACACCGCTCTCGTTGGCTGCCGAGAATGGCCATGAGGGAATAATGAAGCTACTATCGAGGCAGAAAGATGTCAACCCCCACCCTAGACGCATGTAATCCTCAGACACCGCTCTAGTTGGCTGCCGAGAATGGCCATGAGGGAATAGTGAAACTACTGTTGGAGCGGGGAGATGTCAACCCCGACTCCCGAGAGACGGATAATGGCCGAACACCACTCTTGTGGGTTGCCCTGAAATGCTATGAGGGAATAGTGAAGCTATTGTTAGAGCGGAAAGATGTCAACCCCAATAGTTCAAGTAAACCAGGCGAAACACCGCTCACGCTAGCCACCAGAACTGGGCACCGACGCATTCCAGGGCTGCTGCGGGCCCGACATCCCTGATATATCCAGTAATTAGGCCCCCGCTTGGCTTCCTGGAGTCTGTCACCTTGTCTCATGAAAATCGTTTTCTGTTGGTACTGCTATTGTCACATGGATGAGTTTTTCGTTCCGTTGTCTTAGATGTTTATTTTTTATTTTTTTCAGTTTTCCTGGCGTTTTGGGGTTTTGGGGATTAAGTTAGAAGTTTCTTAATTAATCTTTCCCCCACTTATGGGCTATCTTACTTTTTGTCTTAATTATAGAATGAACCTATGTTTTGGTGGGGAATACAAATATGAGACATCAGAAATATGGTTTGCAGAGATCGGGAATGAGGAGAATGCTCACTCTTTAGGGTCACTACCTGGAAGCATACTGTAGCTGAGCTGGTGGGCCGCGACAAACTTGGCGGAGCGGAAGCATCGACGGGGTTTTCTTTGCAGAGGATCCACTCACACCCGGAAAGTCTTCTTCTGTCATCAGTCCCTCACTGCCGGCTGAAGGAACTGAAAGCCATAAAATATCTGTTTAGTGTTAGGGATAAATTTTCTAAAGTGAGAATTAGTTAGTTGGAGGGATAGAGTTGAGGTTGACTCAGATATCAACAATCAAAGCCCAAAAGAGGAAGATATCTCATGATTAGGTTGGAACCAAGGCTTTCTAATACGGTAGTCTACTGATATCATGAAATCAAACTGGGAACACCTAGCTGAAACTCACTTTGTTCCGACCTCCTAGCACCCAGCGCAATAACCTGAGATCAGTTGGAAATGCTTCTCGGCATGATCTGGCTATAGTTTCTTTTGTTTCATGAAAGCGCGAGGATTTGGAAGCTGTTCCGATTGATAGATGGATAGGAGAATAGACAAGTTAAAAGAAAGCATGAAGGCTACGGGAATGAAGGCAGAACAAGAGTCGGACATTGGGATCAAAGGCCGGAGGGAAGAGGAAGTCTTTGTGATGTATTTGCTTCGCTAAGGGACAAGACAGAATGTTTCTCTCTTTTGTTTCTATGAGGGATGGATAAGGTGACGGGGAGACATGCGTGGAAGAAAGCGGACACAAGTGGTGATAATTGGAAGGCTGAGGATAGCGTTATGTTTTTCATATACTCCTGCCTTTACCGTCAGTTTAGCAAGCAAGAAGAATAGACCTAAGTTGTGATGGAATAACCCCATCGCGGGTTTAGGGCATAGTAAAGAGAACGGTTGTGGGCGACTGGCATATCCAGGGTTACTGCGTTATGTAGTCCACCGTAGGTGACTACACTAGATCTGTATCTATCATAGTTCGTTCCCTTTCCTTCTCTCTAGACTAGACATCATCGAGATCACACGATCATCATTAGCTAGTTCGAATACGAACACGTCTTTTTTCCTTCACCTTAGTTCTAGTTTCTTCACTCGACGTTAGCCTCACGGCAGCTCCCCAGCGGGTGCTTGTATTGGGAGCTTCCATTGCGCACAGCACATCCTCCATCAAGTTGCTCGCTATCCACCCCCCCCGTTGCCATTCGGTGCGGTCAATTAAGATCCTGAGGTATTCTAGAACTTAAGCAGCGAGTCTTAGAAAGACCTTGTGGTATGCGGCCCCCGCCTATCTGTGAAATGAGAGTTCCTCAACCGAGGCCTGAATCCCAGAATACCCCGCTTTTGGACTCCGTAATCATTGACAATGAGGGCCCCCATTTTACGAAAATTTCTGCCAACCTCCCCTACGGAACCACGGCGGAGGCCCTTGGTCATCTGCTAGGGGTATTTATGAAAGCCCAAACCCCAAAAGGCGTGGCAACCGCTAGAGGTGGTATCATAACAAAAAGCAAAAAATAATGTTCGATTAGGGGGATGGAATTACAGTCCCCACTCCTAAAAGTGATAATTCGGCTCACCTGGTGAAAGGTATAGTATTTGATATTGCTGCTCACATTTCTGAGATCTTCGCCGGAATGGTTCTCGTAATATCCGCCCGCAATTCGTCATCCATTGCGTTAGAATCGGTGTCGAAGTGCACCCTCATCTCCAAGCAACTCGCAATACCCGTAGTGAAAATACTGCTAGAACGGGCAGGAACCACCTGCCTAGAACAAAATTGGCTCCCTAAATGTTTTCTTTAGATGATTTAGAATAATTTCAAAGAAAGAATAAGTAAAATAATATCATGTGGTATCGTTGTTCATCAAAAAGTTGAGAAAGGTTGGTTGTCATAAGGTTGATTCTAAGGTGCCGGCACCATATTGTTTACCCCTCAGGCGGTCTGAGACACCAGAATTCACCACCAGCACGCTAAAGCTGTTTCGAAGCGATCGACGCGGAGGGAATATTGAGAAGAAGATTCTGAGAGCTGAATTATTTAAGCACTAGGAAAACTGAAAATCCTATTTCCTGCCTAAGCACTAACCTGTTAACAAAAGAAAAGAGCCCCACCGGCTTTTCTCATACAAAATGCCTATTGCTAAAAGCCAAAGGCAAAAAAACGGGAAATTTTATTTGTTAAATCCTCTCTGAATTCAGTGCTTGCAAGCGGTTAGTCCGGCCAGGCTTTGGGTCGGCCTGGGCCGGCCTGGGCTGCAGATATCTACAGGTTTTCGAGTGAGAAGATGTGATTATGACAAGATTTTGGTTTGAGGAACATGGAAGGGGGGGTCAACGAAAACGGGGGCTTAGCAAACAGACCAGACGAAATTAAACAAAATAAGAGGAAATACGGCACAGGAAGGGCAACAAAGGAAGAGAGGATAACGATAACGAGTAACTTGGGTTTATTTGTCGTACTTAACTTACTTGCTAAACTGACCGTAATGATAAGAGTATATATGGAAAACAAAAAGTTATTTTCCGAGTCAGCCTTCCAACATTACCACTGATGTCCACCTCTTTCTACCCATGTTTCCTCATCACTTCGTCTATCCTTCAAAGAAACAAAAGAAAGAAAATTCTGCATTATCCCTGAACAAATGAAATGCATCTGAAAGAGTTCCACTTCCCTCCGGCATTTGATCCTAATATGAAACTCGTGTTCTTCATTTCCATAACCTCCGTGCTTTCGTGAAACATGGAATAACAGAAACTCTAGCATGCGGAGTAGCATTTCCAACAAAAATCACCACTGGAATTAACGCTTAGTGTTGGAGGTCTTTAACACTTCTTGGCATGCATAGCCTATGGACAGCCTATCTCTTTATCTTTCAGAGAAAGCTTTCGGATATGGGCTATGGAAAGAGGAAGGTAAGGTGTTTGTAATATTTGTCTTCTTTTTATTAGCATGGGAGTCTGTGGAAGAGAAATAGGGCCGTTCGTGAACTTGAAAGAGAACGGACATAGTTCTTGACCTCTGGAAGGATAGGAGGATAACTGGTTTATGTATTCTCCTGTCTCTAGTGTTAGCTAGTTTTGTTTAGTTAGTTGGGCATTATAAGTCGTGAGCATGAGAGCAAGTAGCAGAATGAGAAGAAGTTCCCCTCTCTATGTTCTGCGATAGGGATCGAACTTATGAGTACTGCTTTACTCTTCGCGTTTAGTATCATTTTGAACGCCTCATCTTACTGTTGGGCAGCCTTGACTGGCTACCTACTAAGTCATCTTTAGTAGACACTAGTCGAGTGATAAGAGAAAAGAGGAAGATGCCTGATCATGTTAGCTATATTTGGGTATCTTTAGATATCTTTGAAAATTTTGAGATATTTTCAGGTATCCTCCAGTATCTTCAGATATCTTCGGGCATCTTCAAATATATGCAGATGTCAGCCGCCCGTTAACAAAATATTAACTGATTACATGGAATATACCGAAAGCCTACCGGTGCCGCCAGGCACCTATGAAGCCCGGCCTACAAAACCCAGGTGAGTCTCACTCTGGACTGGCCGCCTGCTAGTGCGAACGTTGTCTGTGATTCTCTTTTACTTAATCACTTTCTAAACAAGATCTGTTGCGCCTCATTATAGTAGTTGGCTTAACTTCTGCATTTTGTATAGGAAAACTGGGGGGGCTCGTTTCTTTTGTGGCCAAGATCGTACAGATCGTGGCCGCCCAACATAGCCTTACCATGCTGGTAACGAATTTTAGTATTTCAGACCGCACAAGGGATACAAAAGATGTGACAACCTCCAGTATTATAAACAGTACTCCCAGCCGTCCAGTCCGTCCGGGGGAGGACGGGGCGGACTACGCCCGGGAGGGTGAGGGCCAGACGGACTGTAGGGGACTATAGTCCTAGCGCTTGAACCTTCGGCAGCAGCCAGGTTGAAATCATCAGACATCACTCGTGTGACCCCCGGGAGTCCCGGCCATCCCCTGCAGCCCACCACCAACTCCTACACTCCCCTTTCTCCTGCCATCTCCCACAATCTCAAGCCATTCTTCACGGTCCTTAGCCAATACTTGAGGGATTTTTTACACATATTGCTTTAATGTACGGGTGTGCTGATTGACTTAGATATCCGGGAGAGTGTGAATGTAAACAACGGTACGTGACAATTATCGTGAAAGAAAATGAAATAAAGGAGAGATTGTAAATAGCAACAGAAATTTCCCCCAGCCCCATCACTTTAGATATTTATTATAGCAATTTAAATCATCCATTTAAACTTGTACAAGGCTGTAAACTTCAAGGGTCTTCAATGCATTTTCTATCTCTTCAATTTCTGACTTAATTCTAGCAAATCAAAAACTAGCAAGTGACCAGGACTTGAGGCATTCGATGGCCTCAATAATATCATCACCTAGACGGTTATAACGATCGGAAATGAGCAGTTTGGTGCTAAATCGAACCACCCTCTATATCAGTAGCGATATAAAATATATTAATATTAAAGAACCAATACTCATATCCTTGGGGCTTGCCTTGTTCCGAACATGGCATATCATGTCCTATTTATCATTACTCACTTATAGTATTGATAAAGCCATCATTTCACTCTAGTACTGGCTGGAGTTGAAATCGTACACCTCCGAGCGAATCATCTTGCATCATGAGACATCACTCTGGCTGTCCTTGACTACCCCCACAGTCCCTCGCCATTCCCCGCCGTCCTCAACCGTCTACGGCCGTCTTCACCCATCCCCGGCCGTCTCCCGCTCTCTATCCCCCCTACCCTGCACTAACATGTCACCCTGTAGGGCGCGCCGTCCTGCCCTTAGGGTGCCCGGGACTGCCCGGAACACTGATTATAAAGTTCAAGACCCGGATCGGTAGGCCAACTACTGGTATACTATCGTTGTTCTAAAGAATCCTTTGACTTATAATATTTAGGCTTGGTGTAGTGATGGCTACGAGCATGGTCCATAGTAGATGAAACGGGGGGACCCTGATCGAGTGATCGATCATGGCCAGAGCTTGAGAATTTTTGGTATAAGGTTTCTTTCTCCTCTCAAATGTTTCATTTAGCTTTCTACTATGTTTACTGTATTCAAGCCAGGTACCAGTCATTCTCTTACTTCTTTTGTTCCTATAATACATTCTTTGAATGTCTTTGTTCCTTGTTGTGAAGCCTTGGTAGTCTGGGGAGGACTGAATCACTTTTCTACTATTATATAGCTTGGCTGTATCTTTCATATTATTCAAGCGGCGGCTCACTCAATCAATGGTCTTTACTGCTGGTTATTATCACTTCTCTCTTGAAATGATTGCGCATTGCTTCAACAACGACTAAGATTAGTAGAGTGATCGGTCATGATTCCTGATGCTCGAGTATACTCGAGGATGGGCGAGCATGATTGAACAGTACCCATGATTGAGCAAATCGAGCAGGTGATGGATACTCTCCTCGATCATGATCTGATTGAGGGACCTCTATGGTCGAGGTGATCGAGTAGTCTATAGTCGAGCAAAACTTGCTCATCATCTGATCGTATTCATCACTTGCCTGGTGCCATGAATAAGAATCCAAAGTCTCTAGCATCATGCGTGATAGCACTCTCAATAGGAGCACTTAGTTAGATTCGAAGGATGTTCGTGCTGCTATCAAATTCCCCTCGCTCCCCACCTACCCCTCCTGGCTTAGTGAAACTCGATTGGTGGAGCAAACCCTAACCTTACAGAAAGAATGAGTGGGAATCTAATTGACCCTAGAGTCCCACCAGCCCTAGCACCCAAAGGGAGCGGTGGGGGATAGCCAGTGCCCACTAGAGGGAAGAGGTCGGAGCGGGCGTGTCTCCGGTCCGATTGGTCCGCCGGTGCGGCCTCTGTGGAACTCTCCTCACTGTTAGAGAGAAAAGCTACCATACAATTTTGAAATGCTACTTTTCAAAAGAAGCTAGTGATGCAATTTTATTTGAAGAAGTCAATTATTCTCCTCCTCCATACTCGAAAAATATTGTATTCAGTGTGAAATGTGATTCACATCATTATCGCCAAAGTTGATATGAGAAGTCTTGCTCACGTTGTTGGGCGGAGTTGGGGGGGCATCGGGCGGGGCTGGAACATGGGAAAATGGAGAAGATTTCATTAATATTACTATCTTGGTGGTCAGGCATAATTGCAGAGCCATGTAGCAACGCGAGTGGCTACTTGTAATACGCCCAACCCTTGAGGAATATCACTAGATAGAGAAGGCCTTTGTAAAATTGAGGTCAGACTGCATAAGGAAAAGGGATAATTAAAAAAAATGAGGCTGAAAATTTCTCCACACTAGACTTGCTCGGGTGTTAGGCTAGTGTCGGGGTTCGCAACAATTCTATTTGGAACTAAAAGATGAAGTGCTTGAATAATAGGGTATGTTATACTATTGTGCGTGGACAAAATTAACCGCGAATCAACGATCGATTTCAACGCAACCCTCCTCATCGCCCCACTTTCAACACCACTTAAAGAACTTTCTCTAGCTCAAATATTAATTTCTACTATGTATTCTATCTTGTACTTACATTTTTGGTTTTTTTTCTTAGTTTTAATGATAGTGGGGCTGGTGGTGGGTGGTTGTTGTCATGGCCGAAACTTTTCCCTCTTCGTTGAATCGCGGTTAATTTTGTCCACGCACAATGCCTTATGATTGATACCATACGGTAAATTACACGAGGAAGGTATGATGCCAGAAAATGGCATATTCCACCTTAAACTCTGCTGTGTGGTAATCTCATCTTCAATTGTATATGTTTACGTCAATTTGAAGTAATCTAAGTTAACCTGCAAAATATCGGCCAGCCTAAGCATTCTGGGCAATGATGTGAATATCGCATTAATATTCAAGAGCATGATCTGAAGCTTTGGGAGGGTCGGTAAACGGCACCTGGTAAGTTTACCGTACGTTACCTTACCTGAACATTCGACGGTTAAAGATATGTGAGTGATATCATGTGACTGCATAAAGAAGAGTGACAGGGTTAAAGTTTCTTGGGGCTTGTTCTTGGGTGACCCAGGCTTGCCACATAGGGGACCCAGATCGGCCCAAAAACCTGGCCTCCCAGCCTGGACCAATCCGGCCCGATCTCTATTTGGGCAGTCCCAAAAGCCCGAGGTCTAATTGGGAAGCATGTTACCCACGCTTTTGATGAGTATCAAATTTAATAATATAATACTTGAAACCAAACATGGAATATAACCAGTAACTCATACCAGTTATAGTCTCAGTGTACCAGCAGATTGAACCCCGTCTTAATAATAATGGCGGAAATAGTTTTTTAAAAAAAAAATTAATTTTTAATTTTTCAGCTTTTAAGTTAAGGGTGCGTCTGGTGGTCGTGGCTCCGGGATAGTGCCATAATCTCAAAACACAAGTTGCAGCCGAATAATAGAGTTTTGTCAAGTTAGCATAATTTGGCCAGATGAACATCACAGTGGCATGTCTGGTTGACACACATATAATAGCCAAGAAATATCTTTTTCTCCTACTTATTGGTGATGTTCTACAAGCTCTTCACCAAAATACAGGCTAGCATAGATGGGGTAAATGCATTGGGGTTTGTAGAAATGATCAGATCTGACATTGTAGGTATTCATATTATTTGTATCCTACATTTTTATCAAATGTGCGATGAAATTTGCCTACAAAATAGTCTTCAGTTTGGTTGGGTTAGGGTTCTTCCATTATATAGTTTTGCGAAAAATAGATTTTTTCTATTTTTTGGAAACCTTCATTTTGGGCCCATTACCGTAAGAACTCGAATAATCGGACCATGTGCTATGTAGTCCGAAATTTCCTCCTCTGGAAAAGGGGCGAAAAACACACCAAAAATCTGCCCCCACGAGTCGAAAGAAACAGAAAAAAACACCAGACCTTACTAGGAGAGGCAAGTCCAACGTCCTAGCACATGGTCCGATTATTCGAGTTCTTACGGTATTGCAACTTGATTGTTGCCACATGTGATTCACCAGACATGACACTTTATTGCAAAACGATGTTTTGACTCAAAACTCTATAATCAAGGTGATTATTGAGGTTTCACGTTGCAACCAGACGCACCCTAAGTTAATCCCTTTTTTTATCCCATGGGCTGGTGAGACACGCAGAATCGGGACACTCCTAAAATAGAAGCATTTAGCTTACTAATTACCCCATTATGGGTAATGTCTAAACTTGTTTGAATTATCTTAATCTTGATCAGGATGCACTAACCTTAAAGTGGTCAATACCAAGACTCAACTTGCGCTATATTTAGAGTGTCCCGATTATGCGTGTCTCACCAGCCCATGGGATACAGTCAGTCGTCAGTAGTGTTCATGATACGCTTACTAAGCAACCTCGCCAAAAAAATACCGCTTCACAAACTTGATTGATGACCGGTCACCACTACTCTAAAAATTTAAATAATTAGATGATTTATGCTATATCATTTGAATTTCCTCTCTGTATGTTCTGGAATTTTTTCAATTTTTTTCCTACTTCTGTCTCAATGTACAGTATGTTTTTAGATACATGGCTTCTTATACAAAGATTCAGGTCACTTTCAAACTAGTGGATGGAAACATAAATAATTAATACACTTTATCCTATTACATTTCTGCTTTTATAGTGTTAAGCACATAGCAACTATTCTGCTAATAGAAAGATTTAAAGTGCTTTCAACAGGGTAGTATTGGGAACTCTCCATTTGAAAATGTTGATATTTCACTAAATTTGATGTAAAACCTGCTCTCAGACAAGACTTTTTGACCCAGTGGTGTAAATTGCAACTGAAAAAAAAAAAAAAAAAAATTGCTTGACCATACTGAGGAAAGTCCATATAGCATAAATTTAGCATCTAATTCTTCAAATTTTTAGAGTAGAGGTTACTGGTCATTATAATCAAGTTTGAGAGCCGGTATTTTTTTGGCGAGGTTGCTTAGTAAGTGTATCACGAACACTTCTGACGACTGACTGTAATATATCATACACAAATATCTTTAATTAAATTTTTTCACACTGAGTGACTGTTCTATGAATGGGATTGTAGTCTTTCTACTACTTTTTGAATTTCATCTCCCATATACTAGTAATTTCCTTGTGTCTTTCCCTTCCTCTAAATTAGGCCCCTTTCTTTGAGAGGTACTTAGTGTTCTCAACGGTCCAGGGGGACTGCCAAGAGCCCCGGACCGGACGGGAGAGCAAAATGCCGTCCACCCCCGTCCTGGAAACCTCAGGGCGGCGGTCATTGTGGAGGACGGCGGGCCCTGCAAGGTAAGACATTTTTAGCGTTGGGGACTGCCGTGGACTACAGGTGACTACAGGTGACTACAGGTGACTATGGGGGACTATGTATGATCCCTATCAAAAACGTTTCCTTGCACCCCCCTCAAGTAGATGCAGAAATTCGTTTCATAAAATCAAAAGAAAGTGGGCACTGTGGGGTGGTAAATTGGGCTCGTGTTTGCTAGTCTAGTTTTTTATTTTTACTTACTCAATGGGGGCTAGAACTAGCTAGTTACATAGTGAAGGGAGAGGGATTACTAATGGCTGGCTTGGATCGTGGATATGGGGAAGGAAAAGGAAGGGCAACGAACCGAGGAACAACAGTGTGCATAGACTACTCCGCACTCTTATGCGTGATCGATAGTTAGCTACTTTCTTTTCATCGGGTTTGATTTTATCATCATCATCGAATTGATTGACGATGCCTTCTGTGCGAGCGGCGATTGCCCACAGTCGATACCATTTCTTTTCCTGATCGTGATATCATTTCCGGTTCCCTCTTCGTCGTTGTTTCTTTCTTTCTATTATCTCTCTCCGGAGATTATCGTATCCCCGGGCGAAAGTCATCGTTTCAGTACCATCTGGTAGATAAATTGTTTCGTATGTTAAAATATGCCTGTGATGCACACCTAGTATGGTCCGAGAAGGCCAAACAGGTGAGCTCATCAACCCTGTTCAAACCATCATTAACATTTCTTCTAACATGCAAGCCGAGTTGAAAGCTCGAGTTCTTGCTTCTGTGGCTCTTAACCTGAAGACAAATAATTGAGGGTTCAGCTTTTATCATTGGTGGGTTGCTCATGGCATGAACAGGGTGGACAAGCTCACTCTTTTTCCCTTCTCGCGCGACAGCATATCATACCCAACATGTAATTTTCATTTCGTAGATTCGGGGGTGTTGGGAAATATGGGATGATATAAGCAATCTCGCCCCGGGGCGAGATTGTTTACTAGGTTAATTGGGTGTGTTCCGGGGTATGAAACATGTTTCACGGGGGACGGCGGGGCATAGTCCTTTGCGTCGGGTCACAGGGCAAGTTTTGAAAAAAGACCGGACGGGACCGCTTAACGCCGTCCACCGCCGTCCGCCTTAAGGACGGATGGACTGCCCCGTTGATAACACTAGAAGTACTTACCTGCAGGTCTAATGCATCAAGTCTTAGCTTCACATGTGGACCTACACAGAGACATTCTTAGTCTGTGAGCCTTGAATAACCTCATACCAATGATTAGTGGCAATCCAACCCTCTTTGATACCCTCCATTTTCAACTCGGGCTAAAGATATTTCTCTAAATCTAATATTAATTTCTACTATGTATTCTCCTATGCATTTACACTTGTTTTAACTTTCTTTTTACTTTCCATGATAGTGTAGTCGATGGCGGGGTGCTATTGTCATGCAGAGTTTCCCCTCTTCCTGAATGTTCGCCTCGGTGGGAAACTAATAATAGTCTGTCCTAACTAAATTCTAACTGGCCATTAAGGGCATCTTTGGATACAACGGTCCCATTCCTTTTCCCCATACAAATGGCCTTTTTCCTTTCATTTCAAAATGGAGAGGTCACTTTCACAGCGGAAACGGTGGTCCCATAGAAGGTCCCATTTCTGGCAAACAGACAGTAAGAATTTCGCTATATTAGCTAGTTATGCAATCTTACTGTTTTAAGTCTAACCTACCCAGGGCTCTATTTATTTATTTTTGACCACCTTTTGGGGCCTCATACCCCGTGTTGGGGTTCGCTTGTGTGGGCATAGATACCCGGCCTTCGTGGCTTCGCGGTGGACCGGAAGTTTCCGCTGCACACTAACTCTTATCCGCACCTCGAGTATCATACGTTTAACCCGCCGTAGGTACCGTAGTGGCTGTTGAGGAAGGGATGCGAGGGAGCTAAGACTGTGGTGGAAAAAACCTACACAATAGACTACGGTGCCCGCAAATCTCGGACCTGCGATTTTGTTTGGTCTGTTCGTTGAACCCTGCTGTTCGTTGACCCCCCCTCCGATGTTATTATATTTGACATTTGTTAACCTGCCGTGCCAAGTATATGGAGAGAGAGTTGAGATCTCCGATGGCGGGCTGGGCGAGTATTTACGATAACAGTACACTAGTAGATGTCGGATGGGGAGAATCAGGATTACAAGTACCCGGGAATACGTTTTCGTACAAGACAGCGAATATTTCGCTGGTTAACCTAAAATAACCTTGCGAAAACATCATCCTAGCTACTTGTATCCCTTGGGCGGTCTGAGACAGTAAAATTCGCGACCGGCACCTGTAGAAGTGGTAGGGGTGATGTTTTCGTACAGGGCAGGGATTATTTTGCGGGTTAACCTAAATTAACTGTTCGAAAACTTTATCCCTGACACTTGTATGTTACGAATGTTATGGTATTTACACGCTAAGTCTAGATCAGTCAGGTAGCTAGCTCTTTCGGGTCCGAAATGGGGCTTTTCAAGGCCAAAGTGACTCAGCATCTTAACAACCATTTTAATCCCCAACGAATCACAGCCCTCCAAACTAGGACTAGCACCCTGGTCGCGAATTTTACTGTCTCAGACCACCCAAGGGATGATATTATATGATATTAATTCAGGAATCTGGAAATTCGCGGGGTGTCGGAAATAGCGAATAGTACTTGTACTAGTAGATCTAGTACCGGGAATATAGTTTTCAAAACAGACTGCTTCTCTCCCGGTTACCGGGCCCAGTGAGTCCCCTGCTTCCGCCCCTCGCGTGTTGCCTTAATTCGCCGTCATGATTTAGCACTCGTAGAGATCTGATATTCTCTTCCACATCCCATCTTTGCACGCTCCTCTCTGATCGCTACAACTGGGCCTATTTCCAGTGTTTTTTCTACCTAAACAACGCAGTGTTTTTTCACTTGCCATAACACTATCATACATGCGCGTCGAGGTACGAGAGCTGAGAGACCTGCAGTGTAACCCACCGGCACTCCAAGGCAGCCATCAACTCATTCAGGTTCAACCAATCGTTTTGCTCAAACTTGCATACAGCTCGCAAGAAGGACAAGGCTTGACGATGGGATGCGTGAGAGCACAGAAGGTGTTGACGAGGGTAGAGAACATTTCCACAAAGGGCAGAGGCAACCGGCACGGCTGCTCAGGATTTTTTTTTCTCATACTTCAGCCACAATACCTCTCAGCCTGCCCGCGGTGGGGAATGGCCACAAGCTTGCTTTCGGTCTTCCCATGTGTCGCTTCATCCCGCGTACCTCATCGCCTATCTTCTAAGTTACAGCGCTCTCCAGTGAAGAACAGAGAAATGTCCCAATGCCCCATTACCAAGTTCCCTCATATTCCGAACACCTCACGCTTTGACAACTCTTTCAACGACAACCGCCACTCTTTTAACACACACAATATAACCGTCACTGATCCCTGGTCTGGAGTCCTAGCCCAGCCATCCCCCACCGAGCCCCGCTTCCGGCATTCCACCCTTGGAGAACACCGGGTAGAGGGCGTGGGCAACTGGGTTCTGCGGACAGAGCAATTTCGGACCTGGCGCAGCCTCAATGGACAGTGTGAACCACAGAAGCCGATCCTATTTTGCGAGGGCCGCCCCGGCGTCGGCAAGACACACATTTGGTAAGAGATGCGATTTCGGAGCGAGGAAAGAAAACGGATCACCTGACAAGATGGAATTTTAGTTCACTAGTGATAGATACACTATGTGACGAGATCGGCAGATCCGGAGAGGAAAATATAATTATTGCAGGCTTTTACTTCGACTTCAAGGTTCGGAAGGAGCAATCTGCCGCAAATGTGTTGGGTGCTCTCCTGAAACAGGTTGTCCATGGCTTTGACAAAATTCCCCAAGAAATAATGGAGGCGTTCCAGAGGCGCTCAGGTTGGAAGCTGCAACCTCATGAAATTGTGAAGTTGTTGGGGAGACTCTCGTCCTTGCGGCCCATATTTTTCTGCCTCGACGCTCTGGACGAATCCCTTGAAACAGATCGAGCCAAGATCCTTCGGTCACTCAAGGACGTCATCAAAATCGCCCCGAAAACTCGAGTTTTCCTGACTGGGAGGCCACATGTCCGTGCTGAAGCAGAGAGGCACCTCCCGGGCGTAGCGGTCGTATCGATAAGTCCCCGGAGGAGTGACATTGTCCAATTTATCCTGAAAAAACTTGAGGATAAAGACGAAACCCCCGACGAGATGAACGAGGAGTTGAAAGCAGATATTTTGGAGGATCTGGAGCCCTTCTCGGAGATGTGAGTAGGATCACCTGAGTGGAGTACCATGTCCAAGTCACCGCTGACAGATGTATATATAGGTTTCTGTTAGTCGATCTCCATTTGGATGGAATTCTACAAGAGACTACGGTTCAAGCTCGACGGGAAAGGCTCGGGGTAATCGCGAATGGCCTAGGCCTAGGAGGTGCTTACGATGCAATGTTAAAACGGATCAGAGCACAGTGTGTTCCGAGATCGAGGCTCGGGTTAGCTGCTTTGATGTGGCTATGTCATTCAGAACGGCCCCTGGGAGCGGAGGAACTATGCCTGGCCTTAGCAGTCGGAATAGGATCGGTAGACTATAATGCTGAGAATATTCCCTCCATACATACCGTGTTAAGCTGCTGCCAAGGGCTTGTTGTGAAGGATGAGCAAAGTTCGACTGTTCGACTGAGCCACTTCACACTCCAAGAGTATTTGACCAGTCATCCGAGCTCTTTCCGGAGCCCTCACGCGAAAATTGCTGAAACTTGCTTGACATACCTGAATTGGTGCCGGGTGGTAGATCTTTCGGCCTCCGGTTTTCAGTTCACCGAATACACGGCGTTTCTCGAATATTCAGCCCTACACTGGGGAACCCACATGAAAAAGGAACACTCGGCTCGCGGTGCAGCCCTTGCACTAGAGCTCTTCAGCCAATACGAACGTCATATATCGGCTAGACTAGTCTTGGAGCACACTCTCGGTCAGAATTCCCTTGACTCTCTCCCTGGCTTTTCCGGGTTCGGAGGGCTGCACTATGCGTCCATGTTCGGAGTTGTTGAGGTTGTGAGGGCTTTAATGAAGATAGATGGTGTCGATATAAACCGCGTGGATGATACAGGTGCGACGCCGCTTGTATGGGCTTCTCGGGGTGGGCATTTGGGTGTCGTTAAGGTGTTACTAGGACGGGAAGACATTATCCCCGATGGTCCGGACGGCTACGGCCAAACACCAATGTCGTGGGCTGCCAGGAATGGACACGAGGAGGTGGTGGAGCTGTTCCTCGGACGGCAGGGGATCAACCCTAATAGCGTAGACTACTACGGACAGACACCAATCTCGCATGCTGCCGAGAACGGACACGTGGCTGTGGTGAAACTGCTACTGAAAAGGGAAGATGTTCACCCCGACACGCTGGACATCTGGGAGCAAACGGCGCTCTCGTATGCTTATAAATGGGAGGATGAGCTTGTCGCACAGTGGAATACTACTTGAAAACCCCGCCAGCACAGCCACTTAATCCACGGGAGATACAGCTTACCTTCCAACCCCTGAACCCTAAGCATCACAGCCTTCTCGTTTGTGCCCGGGGATACATACACCGGCGGCCCGACCTCATCACCTCCGCTGGGTCTTATTCAACCCTTCGGATCCTGGCACCTTCCCTCTAGCTATCACTACTCTTCCCTCACTTCCCCTATTGGACTGCCTATAGAGCATGAAGTTATTAATTATGCGGATACGCGGTTTATGCGGATACGCGGTTGCGCGGATATGCGGATGTATGGAAAAGAGACATAGGACACGTGGTTTTGTGGTGTGCCGTGACTAGGCACTTAGTAGTGAGTTGTTATTTCCACATCCTATGCCGCTAGGCATAGTATATAGGATTTTGGTTTTGCTGATACCTATTGCCAATTTGCCATTGGGCATTAGGTATCGGGTATTTGGTTTCATCTCATTAGGTATATGTGAGTCAGTAAACTGACAGGGCATATGCTTCGGGGATCACGGAAGAACAGGAGATATTAGAGTTCTTCTAGATTGCTTAGGATCGCTAGAGATCAGGATTCGTCAGAGTTCGTTGAATTTCGGGAGTTTTTTTCGGCGCTATTAATTAGACTGAGAGACATAGACACGTGCTAGATATCAGGTTACTTAGATAGTAGATGTATAGAAGGGAAAATATATACACTTTGGCGATAACTTTTGATATTCTCGTGATAAGGTTTACCCTAAATTGTGATATGCACACTGGTAGCCGCATTATCACCACAATTTTATAAGCATGATGTCTTCCAGCGCTTTGGCCGGGGCATTCAATCTCATTCAAAGACTCTTCCCAAGACCTGTAATATCCCCATAGCATTCTAGTTTTTGGCTAAAACTAACCCCCCCCCTCCACTCCTGCGGTCGAGAGCGAACCAGACTCATCATCCCATAACCGGATACCTCCCGATAACAATGTCACAAAGTCACAATATCGCCGCTTTTCCAAATAAGTTACCGTACCTTCGCATGGTGCTATAAATACGATAGCCAAGATAAGGTCATTAGGAGGTCAGGAACTAGGCACTTGAAATCCTATTAGCATCATGTCAATTAAATTTGTCTGTATGCAAAACCGATAGAACCACCAAGGCCAAACACCCCCCACCCCCTACCCACTCCCCGAGCGGTATTCTATTAGAATTCCCCAGCTACTATAAACGAATATTGACTCTCCTCTTCCTCTAGCCAACACTGCACTCCGTATCCGTGCTTGTCCAAATCAAAGCTTCAAAACTTGTGTTTTACAGCCTTCAACAACGTCGCCCACGACCCAATACGACCAACCCGTACCCAGTTGCTACCGGTCCTATTCAGACGCTCTCGTTTCCCCTTGGAGGTAGGTATTTTTTTAACCTGTTAAGTCCTATGATTTATTCGTAGTTAGCTGCAGGAAAATCCATGGCATTCACTCTAAGGTACGGCAAAAAAAACCTTGAGACGAAAGAAACCCCCCCTGTCCAATGCCCTCCAATCCTATAGCCCCTCTAGTATGGAGCCGGTAAGTCAGCGGGGGAGGTTGTGTTTCCTATCTTTAAGCAGTGAGCGAAGTTGTAGAGAGGGGAAATCTTTAGCCCAGGAGTTGCGCTTGATATGCTCCTTCAGCCACTCCTTCATTGTGAGACTTTCCTTCTCCGGGAGGACATTTTTAATAACAACCATACCTCGCTTCTTAATATCCTCCATTGCCTCTTTGGAAAGACTGGCAAGGTCTTCGGACTTGACTCGCGGGATAAGCTACCCATATGGCACGTTCTCTAAAACAAGAAGGGGGGATGGAAAACATCACCAGTAGACTCCATGAAACAAGGGAAAGAAACTGCAAAGACGACTCATTTCCCATTTTCATCATCCCGGTCGCAGAGAAACAGGGTGGGCCCTTTGTCTTGTTTTAAGGACCAAGAAACCTTTGGCGATGCGTGTAGCCGTGGCCAACCTGGAAGCACTGTACTGGTCTGCGGAGAGGTGTTTCTGTTTCCAATATCCGTAGCCGATACATATCCGGAGGGGTGTTTTTGCTTCCCATAGCTACCCGGCGAGAATACCACTACCGGTATGGAAGGGGATAATTCCGTGGTTGTGTAGTGCTGGCCATATTCTCTTTATCTCACGATAAGGCCCTTTCGACAAGCCTATGAAGTTCCAAGTTCAGCTTTGCGGGGAAAGATCGTGAGGGTTCGTCTGCTCTTTTACCCGTGACTACCTTCCTAAATAGGAAGGCGAAAGCGGGGTCCAGAAAATAGTGGAGTAGGAGTTTGAACACGGAAGTGGGAATAGCATACCGGCATTCCACCCATATCATACTCGCCCAAGGTACTGTACCCAAACCCAGCATCTCTCAATACCAGCGACACACCTTCTCCACGTATCCCGACTCTGCTAGCACAAAACGCTGACAACTCCCAGATTATGGCCACACCCCCCCCCCCCCCTAGATCCGCCCCCTTGATCAGTCCATCTACCATCCTTCTCTTGTCAAACACCCACCAAATCACCTTTCTTTTGCCACTGGAATTCGATATCTTGCACTCGGATGGCCCTCAGCCCTCGCCAAAGAATTAACAGAAACCTGTGGCACTTGTCGTTGCGATACTGGGTGAGCCATGGTGGCAGACATCTACTTGAGAATATTACAAGGCCAGACGAATCAGTACAGTGCTCGAATAATACGCTACCTTACCGTGCCTTACACGATTAATCCCGCACGGAAATTACGGTAAATTACACTAGGGGATAAAATACTGGAAAACGACATTTCCCATCTTAAATTCTGATGTCAGGTGATCCTGTCTTCCATCCTGTGCGTTTATATGGGGCTGCTGGTTGAAGTGCTGTAAAAACTCGTTAGATCCACTGCCTGGCATTAGCGTTCGCAATCCGAGACGAAACACCCTGGGAAGGAATAGTGCTTCCTAGGCAAGGTATAGCTGGAGAGGCTGAGCTGGTTGGATCTCATTAACCGGTGTTCGTTATTTTGTTGACCCACTATTCTAAACCTGCTGTGGTTTAGTGAAGTGGTGCAATAGAGATCTTCGGTAGTGGATCTACCGAGTTTTTACGGGTAATCTGCTCGAGTATATTGTCGATTGAAACGGTCTACTATCTTTACGCGCGCTTCGAAGTTCTCATGTCGGAGGAGGATGTCTGGATCCCAATTCTGCCTTCACGCTTCCATAGCGAAATAGTCATTCTTATATTATACATAAATCTGAAAAACCTCCGCGCTCCTTCTTCCTTTCTCGCCCCCGCTTCCCTCACGATAACGCCACGCTTCTTCTCTCCCATTCCCTTCTTTTCCTGTCCTTCATTTATATTCTCATCGCTTCCCTTCAAGCTGGCTTCTTCCCTCCTCTCCCGGCTCCCGCTTCTTTCTCCGACCCCCAGATTATTCTTGTTTGCCCTTTATGCGAGAGATAATGAATTCCAGTTTTGTGGCCGTTGTTCTTGATGCACTAGGGCCATGCTATCAATCACATTGCAAAGCGCTGGTGGTTCGCAATACTTAACTCGTCAGGACTCAGGCTCTTTAGTACCGTTACATAAACGATGTAACTTTGAGGCTCGGAATCCTCGAGTATGCAGGAATACCGCAAAAGATATATTGGTCAGGTCAATCACTTGATACATTATTTTGCAGTTTTAGATTATCAATTCGGGGGTTATTAGGGAGGTCTTGCTAAGTCAGTTCGCTGCTGAACTTATCTTATCACCACAGCAACGGCACGAGCCTTTCCATATGCGCAATAGTGTTCGGTGGCTCAACTTTGCACAGGGGACAGCGAGCAATAGACCGAAAAATCTGATGACAAATCCCAAATCTGGTAGGGCTGTTCGCCCTGTTATGTTAATGGGGTACTTTAATTTGGAATGTTAGATTACTAATTCGGGGGCTATTCAGGCCCATCTAGTTCTCGCATTCAATTGCTCCAGAATCATTCCTAAGAGAACGGCGAGGCGGAAGTTAGAGGGACTGACGTGACATTGAATCATGTACCAATACAGCACCCATGCAGCGTTAACTAGCAAGATCCGTCTCACGCTAGTCCGGCGGAATAAGAGTTCCGTTTGTAATCAGATTCTATTGTAAATTCGCAAAAAAAAACCCCCTTTGCTCAGCTCTTTATAGCTAAAACCGAGCTTATTCATTATTCTAACGTATAAAACTGCAGTTAGTGCCAGGAACTTATGTAACTTGGAATCAGACTTCATGAGAAATAAAATTTCCCAGTTATTCAAAGGAAAACATGGCCACATTCCATCGCTTCTACGATATTATAAAAATATCAAGAGTTATTGCAACCCATCATGTTTTCAATACTTAGATATTCAAACCAGACAGACAAAGAAACACCGAAGCAAGCACCCCCACAAATCCCATCTCTAACCAAATACTTTCCCTTATCCCCTCGCACGACAGCCAGAGAGACAATGGAAATCAAAAAGAAAGAAAAGAGGCTTTCGCATCAAACCGGAAACAGTGCAATACCAGTGATACGGTGGGTCAAGGCATAGCGAGCCAGCGGTCAAGACCCGAGATAACCAAAAATGGGTATAAAAAAGAACTGGTCTCGTAAGACCGTTTCAGTTTTTACACTGAAAAGAACAGATACTACACTTGATCTAAGCCAAAAGGCAAAGAGAGCTGGAGAAGAAAGGGAAAAAAAAAATCGAGAAAGTGGGGGAGGGAGGGTATTTATATTTCTCGAGGGGGGATTTTTGGCCGACAATTTTAGCCGACAGTTTTAGCCGCTAGCCAATAGGATAGGGTTGTGCTTTAGGGGATGTGTCTACGCACAAACAACAGTCCCACCACACCCTGTGTGTAAGAATTGCGCCTACTTCTCACGGCTGCTCACAGCAAGCTAGAGACAGATGTCTAGGGATATTGATTTTTGGGCGATACTTATCAACATAATTATCCCATCGCCAAAGCTATGCCTTGTAGACAGACTGCTGATTTTAGCAGGCATTAGTGAGTTCTGTTGATCCGTGTCAGTACTAGTATATTCCCCAGGGTAGGCGTACGGCAGCACCATGCCCGCACCGTATAGTTCGGCAACATATCTGATCGTTAGTCCTCCATTTTACACCAATGATGTTTTCAGAGGCCTTCAACACCGCCAGAAGTCATTTAATTAACTTACCGCAAGAACTCGAATAAGCGGACTATGTGCTAGGACGTTAGAGTTGCCTCTCCTAGCAAGGTCTGTCATTTTTTCTTTCCTTTTGATTTGTCCTAGAGAGCTAGTTTTTTGGTGTGCATTCCGCCACCTTTCCAAAGGAACTTTTAGACTACCTAGCACACGGTCTGCCTATTCGACTTCTTCCGGTATGCTATTTTTCTCTCAGCAAAGCATTTGGCTATTGTGATGACCATGCCAAAACTCGAGATAAAGCATAATTGTGATTTCAGAGCCTGTGTGAACCTTTGAAATCGGAAGCTTTCGATATCGGCATCTCACCAAAGCTAGGTGTCACATAAATACACTGTCAAACATCAACTTACAGCTCATGCAGCGTCAACGCGTAGCACATACACGTCATCAATGATTTTTTCCGTTACTCTAAAGATTGAAGAATTGGATATGGATATCATAGTGGGTAGATATACTGCACTTGTCCTAGTTAAGAAGTCTCTAGAAATACGGGTGGTGAATTTGCGATGCGCACAGATCCTTTGTCATATATTATAAAACCCTGTTTCCGGATACTTCGCGATACAACAGGCCAGTCACTCCAAGCCACACGGTCACGGAACTAGGGGCTATTTGAGTGGAGATCGGGACTCCGAGATTGGCAACCCATAGACTACCTAATAGTGGGCGAGGGGCTAAGATCCCACAGATTATTTTTCAGCGGTGTTTAATAAAACAATACCACTATCGTAGTAAAAATTTCGATTCTACCACTTTTCGACCATAGCAAAGAAAATAATAGCCTTCCGGGTAGTGGTAATAAGGCCCTTGAAAACTCCCCATCATACCTCAGCACTCGGCATTGCAAAGCCATGAAAACCAGCGGGTCTCCGCTATGTTCTCTTTGACCCCTAGAGTAGTTGCCGTTCCGCCATGCACGAGACCGTAACACTAGCCCACCGAACAGTCTTTCAGCTCAGCCTCTACAATAACATCTGGGGCCCTTTCCTTAACCGCTGGCTCCGGCTCTTCGGCCCCGCTCCATAAATCTGGAGGTGATCGTGATTTACTAACTTAGAATTCTCGAGTGTTCGCGAGCACAAGTTAACCACCTGGTACTGCATAAACTGGCGATAGGCAAACTTTTGCTTTGGAACAAGAAGCGGCTGAGATGAAACCTACAATTGCTCCATAATAAGAGTCTTGGGGGCCTTAGTCTGGGTATAAAGAGTTAGCCTATGGCGTCTTATTGCGATTTTGAGATAAGGCGAAGATAAAAAACTTATTTGAAACTACTAACACCGGCCGGTTCTTGCTTAACTCCTTATAGCCACAACCGAGCCTGTTCCAGGTGCTTTACCGTATTTTTTCAAGGACTAAAGCTAGTGCCCAGAACTTAGTAACTCAGAACCAACCTTCACGATAAATGAAATTTCCCAGCTTCTTGACAGAAAACGATGCACCCCGCCATTGCTTCTATTATAGTTCCAAAGTTTACATATTCAAACCAAACAGAGAATGAAAAACCATCAAAACAAACACCTTCACAAACCCCCATCTCCAACCAAATACTTTCCCTTATCCCCTCGCACAGCAGCCAGAGCGACAATGGAAATAGAAAAGAAAAAAGGAAGAAAAAAAAGCGGCTTCGCATCAAACTGGAAACAGTGCAATACCAGCGACACAGTGGGTCAAGACATAGCGAGCCAGCGGTCAAGACCCGAGATAACCAAAAATGGGTATAAAAAAGAACTGGTCACGTAAGACCGTTTCAGTTTTTACACTGAAAAGAACAGATACTACACTTGATCTAAGCCAAAAGGCAAAGAGAGCTGAAGAAGAAAGGAAAGAAAAAGTCGAGAAGGTGGGGGAGGGAGGGTATTTATATTCCTCGAGGGGGGATTTTTGGCCGACAATTTTGGCCGCTAGCCAATAGGATAGGGTTGTGCTTTAGAGGGCGTGTCCCTACACACAAACAACAGTCCCACCACACCTCTCGGAACCGCTTAGTACGCTAAAGACACGATTTCTAGGGACATTGATCTTTGAGAGACAGCCATCAACATAATTCTCCTATCGCCAAAACTGCTAGAGGAGTAATTGCCATGTTGCCCCTCGTTGCTATTATATCTTAGGGACAGGCTGTTGGTTCTGGCGAGTATTGGTGAGTTTTCTTGACCTATGCCAGTATATTCCCATGGAAGAACTCTGCAGACATACCGCAGCACAATACGATCACAGCACACTTCAGCGATACATCTGATCACTGGTCGTCCATTTCACACCAAAGATGGTCTTTTTCGGAGGCTTACAACACCACCGGAAGTCACTCAACTAACTTACCGCAAGAACTCGAATAATCGGACTATGTGCTAGGACGCTAGAGTCGCCTCTCCTAGCAAGGTCAGGTGTTTTTCTTCTTTTCCTTTTATTTGTCTTGGAGAGCAGGTTTTTTGTGCCTTCCACCACCTTTCTGGTAGAGGAAATTTTGGACTACTTAGCACACGGTCTCCCTATTCGAGTTCTTCCGGTATGCTATTTTTCGCTCAGTGAAACATTTGGCTATTGGCACGAGAGTTCCGAAACTCGAGATAAAGCATAATGGCGATTTCAGAGCCTGTGTGAACCTTTGAAATCGGAAGCTTTCGATATCAGTATCTCACCAAAGCTAGGTGTCACATAAATACGCTGTGTCATACATCAACTTACAGCTCATGCAGCGTCAACGCGTAACACATACATGTCATCAATGCTTTCATCCGTTGCTCTGAAAATTGAAGGACTGGATATGGATAACGTCGTTTACCGGGAAACCGCTCGGTACCGAGATCCCACTCGCCCGTGGCAACGAGTGAAAAATAATACCTACATTAGATTATCTCCATGAATAATAGAAATACTACTCTGAAAGTCCAGATACAAGTACTTTGAAATATAGAGAATCAGAAAATCTAGCTTTTATTTAATATTCATAAAGTGTTACTCTGGTATGGTGGTTTTAACAGTGTTCATTTCAAAAAGAAATTAAATGCCTTGCTAAGGATATAAAAATTGAAACCCCCCAAGAAGGGCACTCTTAAAGGGTTAGAAGGATAGTATAAGTCTTATATATTCAGAGTAGGCTGCTTTTAATTTATTTTCTGTACATTTTTTGGAGTGGTTGTAAATCAACAAAGAGGGGGAAAACTACATACAAATTGCACCAATCCTGCCATATGATATCTATATACTCAGTTAACATATGGGCTCAACTCCTTGGAATATACTTTATTACAATAATTCAAGTAAGTATACAGTCTTGCAGGCTAAACAAACAGGTCTTTCATATCTGTTTCTCTTTATATTACTAGGAGTAATGGTCTATAGTATCTAGGCTCATTTTTACCTGTAAAATTGTTAAAACTAAATCACTAAATAGATAAAACTCTATGTATGAATTTAATAGTATTGAGAGACTAAGGAAGTTGGTTTTCATACTAATTAAGTAGGTCTAGGTTCTTATATTAAGTCTTGAGCATAATATCTAACATTTTTGTAAGCTTGATCATAATCAAAGGAAAGATCATGAAAGATTTATCTGTTTAGCTTCGAGCATTGTATTCTTGGTTAAATAATTATAATAAAGTATATTTCAAGGAATTGAGCCCATATGTTAACTGAGTATATAGATATCATATGGCAGGATTGGTGCAATTTGTATGTAGTTTTCACCCTCTTTGTTGATTTACAACCACTCCAAAAAATGTACAGAAAATAAATTAAAAGCAGCCTACTCTGAATATATAAGACCTATACTATCCTTCTAACCCTTATAGAATGCCCTTCTTGGGGGGTTTCAATTTTTATATCCTTAGCAAGGCATTTAATTTCTTTTTGAAATGAACACTGTTAAAACCACCATACCAGAGTAACACTTTATGAATATTAAATAAAAGCTAGATTTTCTGATTCTCTATATTTCAAAGTACTTGTCTCTGGACTTTCAGAGTAGTATTTCTATTATTCATGGAGATAATCTAATGTAGGTATTATTTTTCACTCGTTGCCACGGGCGAGTGGGATCTTGGTACCGAGCGGTTTCCCCGTAAACGACGTTATCATGGTGGGTAAATACCAGTATACCGTACTTGCCCAAGCAAGAAGTATCCGGAAACAGGGGGCCAGTCACGGGAAAAAGTGGAGTTTGCAACAACCACCGCACACAGCAATTATCCCACACTGCTGACCCTATATTTTCTCTCAAATCTCACAACCACAAAGTG
Organism: Tuber borchii; assembly: GCA_003070745.1. Classification (NCBI taxonomy): domain Eukaryota; kingdom Fungi; phylum Ascomycota; class Pezizomycetes; order Pezizales; family Tuberaceae; genus Tuber; species Tuber borchii. The sequence goes on from NESQ01000010.1 coordinate 444,616, forward strand.
CCTTTTACACAAGAGGGAAAAAGACGATAGTTAATGACCCCAGAGCATGCTAGAATTGTAGAGGCACGCAATCGGGGAGCTACCTGACGAGAAATCGAGAATGATTTTCCAGTAACTGCCTGGGGTGCTCAGAAGGTTTTCAACAAGTGGAAAGAAGCTGGCTCTCTACGCCGCACCAAACACTCTGGCCGACGCAAAAAGCTCACTCTGTCTGATGAACGATATCTCCTTCAGCTAGCTGGACGGTTTCCACATGCTATATTGGCAGACCTTACCTCCAATTCTGGTCTGAATGTTAGTAAATGGACCATTGGCAATCTACTATGCAAAAACAAATTCTATGTTAGGATTGCACAGCGGAAACCCTATCTTAGCCCAAGCGCGATAAAGCGCCAAAGGCGCTTCGCCTTTGAGTATCGTTTGATGGGCCCCCAGTGGTGGAAAAAGCATGTATATACCGACAAGGTATATGTGAGCTGTACCCCCCGGCGATATATGCACACTTATGTTCGGCGACCACCTGGGGCCGCAAACCAAGCCTACTATCTTGCTCCAACATTTGTCCAAGATTCTGATACTGTTGGCTTTTGGGCTGCTTTTACTGCCACTAGTCACTCCCAATTAGTTCCTCTACCTTTCAGATCAATCAAAAGGCGCGATGGTACACCTTCCTCTACTACTATTCCCAACTCCAAGACCTATATCAATCAGATCCTGATCCCCCATCTCCTACCCCTCTATAATGCCTTGGGAGGTGCAAGTGAAGGTTGTAGGACCATCGAGGATGGAGCAAGTTATCATACTTCAGTGGAAACAAGCCGGTGGAGGAAGGTACTAGATATAGAGCGTCTTAATTGGCCAGCTCACTCACCCAATCTCAACCCTATCGAGAATGTGTGGTCTTTATGGAAGCGGCAATTTAGGAGAGCATGTCAAGACCTGAGACAACGCCCACATAGATGGGAGGAGGTTATATCTCTAGCACAGAATATTTGGGAAGCGCTACCATGGGCCCGAATTTACAAGTGGATTGATAAGATGCCACAGCGTATCCAGAAGCTACAGCAGACAAGAGGTGGATCAACCAAGTATTAAAGGAAGTAAGGGCATGTAAAGAATCTTTCTATTAAATTTGGTAGATAATTATTTGGTTGTTGTTGTGGAAGGAGCAAACATATATCGGGGGTTGTTACCGTTGTAGCGTTGTTGCGAACTCCACTTTTTCCCGTGACTGGGGCTTAGAATAGACTACCAAACAATAGACGAGGGGCTAACACCCCATAGATTATTTTTCAAATATTGAACAGAGAAAAATCAAAATCAAATATGTGTTGCATGATCACGGAAGAGTCTATCCACCTCCTCACGATTCCTCAGCATCTAACTTAATTCCCCAATCTTGAACCTCTCGTAAACCCAATCAGCCTTTCAGAACTAAAGCAGGGCCGGCTGCAGGAAAATCTTTTCCGATATTAGGGTTACATTTCCCTGCTTCCGAATATCCACTGCGATTTTTCTTATTGTAATACCCATCCGTCTCCCCCTGTTTCCTCCGGTCTTTCCCTTTGCCAGATTTGAGATGAAAGGCTGAGAAGAAAAAAAATCGCAAAAAATCGAGCTTAGCTTGAGTCTAGCTCGAGCCCAAGTTTATGCAGGCTCGAGCTGGTTCGGCTAGGGGAGTAAGTCGGCCTGCGTGGCTCGTGGCGAACACTATTCACGATAAATGAAATTTCCCAGCTTCTTGATAGAAAACGGTGCTCCACGCCATTGCTTCTAATATAGTTCCAAATTTTACACATTCAAACCAAACAGAGAATGAAACACCATCAAAACAAACATCTTCATAAACCCCCATCTCTAACAACATACTTTCCCTTATCCTCTCGCACAGTAGCCAGAGCGACAATGGAAACTGAAAAGAATAAAAAGAATAAAAAGAGGGCTTCGCATCAAACCGGAAACAGTGCAATACCAGTGATACGGTGGGTCAAGGCATAGCGAGCCAGCGGTCAAGACCCGAGATAACCAAAAATGGGTATAAGAAAGAACTGGTCTCGTAAGACCGTTTCAGTTTTTACACTGAAAAGAACAGATACTACACTTGATCTAAGCCAAAAGGCAAAGAGAGCTGGAGAAGAAAGGAAAGAAAAAGTCGAGAAGGTGGGGGAGGGAGGGTATTTATATTTCTCGAGGGGGGATTTTTGGCCGACAATTTTAGCCGACAGTTTTAGCCGCTAGCCAATAGGATAGGGTTGTGCTTTAGGGGATGTGTCCATACGCACAAACAACAGTCCCACCACACCTTGTGTGTAAGAATTGCACCTACTTCTCACAGCTGCTCAGCAATCTAGAGACACGATTTCTAAGGATATTTAATTTTTGAGCTACAGCTATCAACATAATTCTCCCATCACCTGGCTGCTAGAGGAGTAATTCCCATATGGCCCTCGCTGCTATTATGTCTTAGTCTAAGCTAGTATACTATGAATATCCCCCACGGGGGAGGTTTGCAGACGCACGACCGCATCGCACGAGCGCTGCACATTTTACACCGAAGATAGCGCTTTCGGAGGTTTACAACACTACCAGAAGTCATTCAATTACCATCAGAGCCCGAATAATCGACCATGTGCCAGGATGTTAGAGTGGCGTCTCCTGGTAAAGTCAGGTGCTTCCCCCTTTTTTATTTGTCCCCGAGAGCAGCTTTTTTATATCTTCCACCACCTTTCCGGTAGAGGAAATTGGATTCGAGTTCATCAAAGCTGAAGAAAAAAACATAATTGCGATTTTGGAGCCTGTGTGAATCCTTGAAATCCGAAGCTTTCGATATCGGTATCTCACTAATGCTACTAGGTGCCACATAAATACACTGTGTTAAACTTCAACTTATAGGCTACAGTTCATGCAGCGTCAACGCGTAGCACATACATGTCATCAATGCTTTCTTCCGTTACTCTAAAAATTGAAGGATTGGATATGGATATCATAGTGGGTAGATATACTGCACTTATCCTAGGTAAGAAGTATCTAAAAATACGGGTGGTGAATTTGCGATACGCACGGATTCTTTGTCACATATTCTAAAACCCCCTGCTTCCTAATACTTCGCGACACAACAGGCCAGTCACTCCAAGCCACTAGGTCACAGAGCATGGACTGTTTGGATGTCTGGAGATCGGGACTCCGAGATTAGCAACCCATAGACTACCAAATTGTGGGCGAGGGGTTAAGATCCCATAGATTATTTTTCGGCGGTGCTTAATAAAAAAATAACATTATCGTAGTAAAAATTTCGATTCTACCACTTTTCGACCATAACCGAGAAAACAATAGCCTTCCGGGCCGTCGTAATAAAGCCCTTGAAAACTCCCCATCATACATCAGCACTCGGCATTGCAAAGCCATGAAAACCGGCGGCACTCAAGCCTCGATAGTGGGAACTCTCATGCCGGTATCACTGGCACACTCAAGGTCTAGACTACTGTAAGGGCCCGTTTACCTAACCGTCTAGTTCTAAAATCTGGGTGATAAAACTAGACGGTGGTAGGGTACTTGCCCCACACCTCCAACAGTCAAGTGCCCCTTAATGGTCGGCACCGTTTCCATCCGCTAGAGGGCCGTATAGGTAAACGGGCCCTAAGAAAATACCATATACAATTTGAGAATCCATTTGGCTTGTCAGGAATATTGTTTCAGCAGCTCACTCCCCACTTTTATTTTGTAATTCGCGTGAATTAGTTCTATCTACCACATAAACTGGCGAGAACCGGCCAGGCGCTAGTACTTGTACTCGAGTACGTTGAAGCAAGAAGCGGTGAATATAAGAAATTATGGCCGAGGTGAAACTTACGATTGCGTCAATATAAGAGCCCTGAAAGGATTATTATAGTCCTGGCTACAAAGGGTTAGCCTATGTCGTCTTGGTAAAAAATCTTATTTGAACATATAATAACTAGTGCTGGCCGGTTCACGCCAGTTTCTGCGGTGCCATTATCCCCTCCGAGCACTCTCTGCTATCTCCAAAGATACCTCCACCCGCTGAATAATAAAAGCACACCAAATTCAAAACTTCCTTCAGTCAATATCAATAAGCGAACAATACTAATTTCCCAACTCCCGAATCCACTCCCGCTCTCAGCCTACGGCGACGATCTTCTGCCACACTTAACCTACTACGCGAAAGCCCAAACCCAATACAATAAAACAAAAATGGCTACAAATCTCCAATCTGAAAATAACCCGGTCGGCTCTTGGAATTTCTCGGTCGATTCTGGGGGTTTCGACTGGTCGACCAGGACTTGCTCATCCTTATCCTGATGATCAAGAAGCATTTTAACTACTTCTTTGTATTCATCCCCAATATTCCGCGTAAGCAGTGCAGGATCGGAACAGAACTTTCTGAGGTAAAGATTAAAAGATTCTTGCAAGGTGTTCCTCATTCCTCCAAACGCCCCAAGTATAATATTCAAGTGTTTTGGTGTGTATTCCTGTTCGTACAGAGCATTTAGGATCACAGTGTCGCCGTTATACCCAGAAAAAAGGCGTTGGACCCCCTTAAGTCTACCCTTAATAGCCGTAGAGCATAGGTAACTGCATTCGTAATCGCCTTCGTCCTGTCCCCAAAGAAATTGAGCCGCTCCCTTACTGCCCCCCATGGTAGCCCACGAGAGCGGCGTTAAGCCGTGTCGAGTGTCGGCTGCGTCCGTATTGATGCCTTTCCGAGCTAGTAAAACCTGTACCACTCCTACGTGCCCTCCGAAAGCAGCCCATAACAGCGGTGTCCGGCCATTTTTGTCTTTCCTGTTGATATCAACATCCTCCCGTTCCAGTAGACTTCTTACTACTCCTGTGTACCCATTCCTAGCAGCCCACATGAGCGGAGTTCTGCCTGGACTTCTTTCGGATGTGTGAAGATTGACGGCTTCGCTCTCCATCCACATCTTCACTCCTCCCACCTGGCCACTTTTAGTGGCTAACCAGAGCGGCGCTCGACTATTGTCATCTTCCCTGCTGTGGCCAATACCCTTCTGGGCTAGGAAAGCCTTTACAACCTCTTCATGTCCATTCTTAGCAGCCGATGAGAGCAGAGTTTGACTAAGATTATTCTCCGGTCGGTCGAGACTAATAATAAATTTCAAGCTTGTAACCAGAAGCTCCGCTATCCCTGTGTGTCCATTTCTTGCACACCCTAAAAGTGGTGTTCGTGCTGAATTATCCTCTACAATATCTGGGGTAATGTCCTTGTGAGATAGCAGCATCCTTACAACCTCCTCATGACCATTTTTGGCAGCCAACGATAGTGGTGCCCGACCCCGGACGTCTGTTATGTTGGGGTCCACATCGTCACGGTGGAGTAGAATTTCCACTAGTTCTTCGTGTCCATTCTCGGCAGCCCATAGGAGCGGTGTTTGGCTGAACCCATTTCTTCCTATATCGGGGTTGACGTCCCGCCGCTTTAGTAGTGCCTCTAATACTCCTTTGTGCCCATTTGCAGTAGCCAGAGAGGTTGCCGTTCGGCCCAGACCATCAGCGATGTCAGGCTTTACATCGTTATGCCCTAGTAATATTTTCACCACTCCCTCGCACCCCCGGGAAGCAGCCAGCAAGATCGGTGTTCGGCCACTGTTATCCCCCTCATTGGGATCGATATCACCCCGATCCAGGAACATCCTAACTACTTCATCACACCCATTGCTAGCAGCCCACAAAAATGGCGTTTGCCCAGATCCATATTCGGGAATACCGACATCAACATCCTTCCGGTCCAAAAACATTTTAACTACTTTCTCGTGCCCCATTCCCGCAGCCCAGAAAAGGGGAGTTCGACCATTGCTATCTCTTGTGTTGGAATTGATATCCGCGCGCTCCAGCAGAATTTCCACAATTCCCCCATGCCCTTCCTTCGTAGCGCATAAGAGAGGTGTTTGTCCGGAGTCATTTTCAGCAATCTTTAAATCAATTTCCTTACATTCTAGCAGCAGCCTTACTACCCCTTCATGGCCATTTCCGGCCGCCCACGATATCGGTGTTCTGCCCCGGTCATCAGCCATGTTAGGATCAACATCTCCACGGTTGATCAGAACGCGCACTAATCCCTCGTGCCCGTTCTCGGCCGCCCATAGAAGAGGTGTCTGGCTGCTCCCATATCTTACAGCATTGGGGTTCACATCTTGCCGCTTCAGTAAGATCTTCAGCGCTCCTTCGCATCCATTTTCAATCGCCCAAGATATTGGGGTCCGGCCCGAGCCATCTGCCGAATCCGGATTGGTATCTCTATGGCCCAGGAGGACGCTCAATACTCCGTTACACCCACCCGCAGCAGCCCATGAGACTGAGGTTCGGCCATCGCTGTCCACTATGTTTGGGTTGACAAGGTTCCGATCCAAAAACATCTTAACTATTCCTTCACGCCCATTCGCCGCAGCCCACAGAAACGGAGTTTTCCCTGATTTGTGTTCTGGACAATCGGCATCGACATCTGTCCGGTCCAAGAACATCTTTACTATTCTCTCATGCCCCATTCCGGCAGCCCAGAAAAGCGGAGTTCGCCCCTGAATATCTCCCATGTCGGAGTTGATATCTGGCCTACCCAGTAATATCTCAACTACTCGGTCATGCCCCTTGATCACGGCCCAGGTGAGCGGCGTGCTGCCAGTAATATCTTTTCCGTTCACGTCCCAATCCCCCGTCTCCAACAAATCGATTACGATTTCGGATATACCGAAGAGTGCAATGCAGTGAAGCTCAGTAAATCCTTTGGGAATCACTGCCCCATCAGGATGCGGCGGCAAGTCATCCCCTCCCGTTAAGACTATACTGGGAAATATATGGTGATGATATTGACCAAGCAAGCCAAGCGCAAGCGATTTGACACATTCTGTCATTCCCTTTCTGGCATGTGTTCCCCAATAACAAGAGGCGTATTGGGTGAAGGGTGTTGTCGGTGAAGCCTGGGCAGTAGCCGAAAGGTCCTTTATGCACCGAGAGTTAAGATACGTTAAACAGACCTCCGCAATCATCGAATGAGGATTATCGAACAGGGTCGGATCGGCATAGAGATACTCTTGCAGAGTAAAATGAACTAGGCGAACGGTCGATGAGGTAGAATCCAGAGTCACAAGCCCTAATGAGCAGCTCAATAATGCCCGGATTGACGGCACATTATCAGAGTTGAAGTCGGAACATTCCTTTTCCACACCCAGAGCATAGCAAAGATCATCCACCCTCAAAGGCCGCTCGGAATAAGCAACCCACATGAGAGCGTCCATCCCTAGCTTTGCTCTGCTTGGATTCTGCGCCCTTAAGCGCTCCAGTGTTGTCGAGTATGCGTCCTCCACGCCTCCTCCACTAGCCACCTCGTCGAGTTTTCTTCTTCTTTGGTATATTGTTGTCTCTCCTAGAATCGAATCGATTTTTAGGGAAACTAGGAGAAATCTTGAAACAATCATTAGAGCATATTCAATTCAGAGCTCAGATATTGAGGTTTAACACACATTTCAGATATAGACTTCGGAATTTTGTTCATAATATCCCTCCTAAGAGAATCATCCATTGCGTCCAACTCGGTATCCCGTTCTAACTTCATCTCCAGATATATTCTAATATCGTCCTCGCTAGGAATGACGTGTACCATGCGGATGCCAGTGAGATATTTCTCTACTTCATCCTTCACATGAGTCCTGCCAGCCAAAAATATGCGGACCCCCGGTGACTCGCGACTCAGCTCCCTCAAAGACTCGAGCAGTCCAAGACGATAGTCCGGTTGACATTCATCCAGCCCGTCAATGCATATGAAGACTCGTGTCAGTGTTTGAATGGTCCTTTTTAACATCCTGAGTAGGTCGGATCGTCCTAGGCATCCGCCGCCAAGCCGGTCCCTTCCCCTCCGGAAAGCCTCACGTATATACTCCGGGATGTTGTCTCCAACTATAAGTTGCTTGAGGATAGCCCCTAGCATATTTGTTGTGGACTGTTCCTTCTGGTGCTGGAAGTCGCAGTACAAACCGGTAATCGCAACGCCAACCCCGTCAGCTTGACCATATAAAGTGTCGATCACTAGGGAGCTAGTATCCCCGGTAATTAGCGACGCCCCCTTCTTTAAGGGCTGGTATAATCACCTAATATGTGTCTTCCCCACCCCCGGATCACCATAGCAGAATAATACCCCCTGTGATGATGCATCTTCTTTATTCCCCCATTCCCGAAAAGCGTTAGTTTCCAGTACCCAATTCCCCACTCCCTCAAGTCGGTTAATATGTAGATCCTGATGCCTCTTCTCGGGTTCCAAAGTCGAGAGCCACTGTAGAATCTCGGGATTCTCATCCGCTAGCGGAGTGTTCATGTTGATGATATTGTGACAATCCTTCATGTTGAAACAGTTGTCGTTGCCGCTGTACCGAATAAATCGAGGTAATATTTGGCCCATTCTGTCTGTATTGATGGTGACTGGAGTAATAGATCAGGGGGTATCAAGAAGGCGGAGTGAGAAAATTGCGAAAATGGAGGAAATTGTCGAGGTTATGGAATTCGAGGAGCTAAAGAAGGGCGGGGTGGTACTTCTGGTGTCTCACATACCGGCACTAAACTCGTTCCAATAATCTGCATGCCAAGAAAATTCTAGCAGAAAGCCTTGTGGCAAGCTGAAATTTTGAGGGCTAGAATAACGAAGTAAAAACATGAAAACATGAAACACGACTATCTCTGTCTCAATGGCCTCGTTACGCGCCCCATCCGCAGCTGCGCATGGAACACTCAGCCCCGAACATTGATTGAACCCAACACATCACCATGGCGGGCCTGCAGTTGGAAAAAAATCATCCTCCTCTTCCCCAGCCCACCAGCGCGCCCAAGAAATCGGCGGAATATGTCTCAGTTTGAAACCTTTGTAGTTTTTTTCTAGTTAAGGAAGGATACTTTCCAGATCCCGTTATTTTGTCAACCAGATCTCTTGGGTGCAACACCCAAAGGACTATGGGATAAAATATTTTGTGAGTTAGCAAAGGAATAATTTCTTGATCGAAAACCGGCCGCACTGCACTGCCTGGGCAGAGGGTGCCATTAAAATGCCGTATATTCCAGCCCCAGCGGTAGTCCAGTCATATCCGCTCGCTCCAGAGCCAGCCGAGAAAAAATCAAGCTGGTCTGCCTAACAGAAACCCAAACAGCTCTTACTATAGAACTATCCCAAACCTAAATCGAAAATCGAAAACAGAACCAGAAAATTGCATTGCAGAACATATACGAGTATGTCTCGCAGCCAGGGAGGTGGATAACTCCTGGCCCAGTAAAAAAATCGAAAGGGCAGAAAAAATTGCGAAGGATCTGAAACCAAAAGCGAAGCCATGCAGATAAAGCCGAGGAACGAGAACCTAGAAAATAAGCTAGTTCGCCAAACATAAATCCTATCTCTCTGCCTTTGGGTATTGTACTCGTACACGTCATCCCCGTTTCATATTAATTATTGGATGTAGAAAAATGCTCTTCCGACAAACCCCCCCCCCGAATCAACCGCAACGGAAGGGGCATCAAAAAAATTGATTTACTCTTAAGGATTTCTTTGGAGGCCGAAAGAAATCAGGCGAACTCTTCGCTGCTCGGGCGGCAGAAGCCCCGCGATATTCGACCCTTTAATTGGCGAATAGACTCAGATGCCAGTCAGACTAGGTTCGCCCTTTGCTCCCAACACTAGCGCAATTGAGGGAGCATGCGGGTGTTCTTGTGTAAAGTGCTGGATCGAAGGGTTTAATTAATTGGGTGACCTTTTTACACCAAAAAGATCCATTCCTACCCCTTCCCCCACTTCGATGTCAGAGGATAACTAATAAGTTGTGCAACGGTCGAACGCTCTAACTAGAATAGAGCTGGAATATAGGGAATACATAATCAGAGACTTTGTTCATTCGTCCTCCGCCCCAACTAGCTAAACAAAACATTAGTAACTTATATAATATTATGAAATAGATTGAAACCATCTTGATCGTTCCATGGCTTCCCACACCCGCCGATTTCTCTCCATGTATGCCTCCATCTGCCTGCGCACCCCCGCAGTAATAACAAAGGAAAGAAGACATGACCATAGAACCGTCTCCGTCAATCCTTCTAATTCCTGCACAAACCCAATCGCTAAAGACATCCTATACTTTCACGGTCAACCACAACACTCCCTGCTTGAGGCAACTCTCCCATCTACCTTTGTCCGTCAACTTTGACAACTATTCGCCTCCACCAACCTTAACATAACATCCAAGATTGCCAGCGCCTATCAGAATCTACCAAAATTTTCACGGCGCAACATCAACCAATAGATAGCATGAGGAAACTTTACGAGAACTCTTAAAAACTATAGCTTCTAGGGAAATTTTTAGTTAAAAGGGTCTTCCTGGAGCCGAACCGCGCAACGATATGCCGTATATACAATCTAAGATAAATAAACGACCGCGGAAGAGCAGAATTATTAACAAATTGTCTGCGCTACCACGGAGGTGACAGACCAATACCTGTCTCCTCCGGTCACTACCCTGCCAAGACTCGTTAGCTGCAAAGTGGCTGACAACCTCAAGCTTGAATGTCAGCCACAGGTAACATCTCACCTCCATCTCCTCACAGGGATCATTTCCGAATACCCACCCAGGGCAGACAATACCAAGTTTTGCAAAAAATCAACCTTGAAGCCGTTTCCGTCTAGGGATACGATCCAAGAGAGGGAAGGGCGAATGACTAGAACACTAATGACATCCGCATTGGTAAAAGTTCCCGTACCCTTCCTTGTATAATACCTCAAGACAATACCTATAAGTTAATATTTGCAACAAACATAACAGCAAGAGCCCTTTCGACAACTGTTTTTCGGGTATCATATGCCTCTCACAATCTATCATACCGAATAATCGAGCGAGAGGGTGAGCGAGTCGTTTCCAATTACTCATAGTATTATATGATACTCGAAGGATCGAGAATTTGCGAATGCGGCTATAGAGTACTCTACTTGTATACGCTAGAAATAAGGATTGTTTATGATAATAACCAGACATAAGCCCAAACACTCAAAAAGCCTAGATTTTCGAGCTGTCACCACCCACCCAACCACCATAGAAGAAAACAAGATAGAAAAAAAATATTTGAAAAGTAATTTACCGCAGCAGCACCCGCAAAATGTAAACTTATTCCCCTCCCAAAACACCACTCCCCTATCCCGCTTACAACGGGTACGAGGACACTGTAAAAATTCTACTCCGGCGAGACATCAACCCTGACAAACCTAATCACGACGGCCGAACACCACTCCACGCTGCGGCTTGGAAGGGGCACGAGAGCGTGGTGAAAATGCACCCCGCACGGGACGACGTCATCTCCAACAAAGTAGATAAGGATGGCAAAACACCGCTCGACCGGGCTGCCCAGGAAGGGTACAAAGGAGCGATAGCGCTGCTCCAGCCTCCAATATCTGCCACCCACACTCGATAATTACCCCGGCGACATGTGGCCCGTTTTTCTCCCTTTCAATGCAGATAACCTGTGAGCCATCCCTCCATGGACAGCAATAGCCCCACAATACGCCCACCACCGTTACTACCTCCCCCATCTAACCCCTACCCAACCACCCCTGCAACTTAACTCCCCACTTTGCGCTAGTTCTCGTTGTTCCTTCCTCATAGAATATTCCTACGACACAACTCCGTCTTAAATATTTCTCTTTTGGTCGAAGGAATACCCATCCAAACCTTTGCCCGGATTTTCCTATGTATCATATCTACTCGGGGCCCACCAATTTCCGCTTAGAGTCTAGAATTCGGCGTCGGTGGGAGATATTTCTATTCACTAAGATAAGCTAGTACATACGGGTCAAAATTTCCAGCATATCTACTTTCCCTCCCCTTGTTTTTTGTTGTATACCCTCTTTGCATCTCTCCTGTTTCTTGCATTTTTCCACAATTCCCTTTTTTTTCTCCTTTCCTTCACACTCATCCCACATTTCTATGATACTAAGATCTAAAGTGGTCTTTTTATTTGAGTCTGTATGCATAGGTGTCATTTTATATATTGTGCTATGGTATAGTAGCTCTTTTACATAAACATACCTGATGAAGACCGATAGCAGCGAGTGACATACCATGACTTGGTTCTCTCTATCGACCCGACCCGTCTTAGGAAGTATCGTTTTGCAATTTTAATTTTAGCTCCAGCCTAAGGCCCGCCATAGTACGCACCATGCCCAAGCCAATCCGATACTTTTTTCCTTTCTAGTTCCCGGTCCGGTAGCAGGCTAGGTATCATAGCTGTGTTAATTCCGGTCTAGGCATCCGCTCGAAATACCATGCATGTGTTGACATATATCGTGAACTTCATTCGATTACCCCCGAGGGGTGCTCGATAATTTTGAGAATTAGGCGATAGCACAATGAACAGGAATCATGAGTTACAGTATGATACCATCCCCCCCCCTCACCGCTGGGCAAAAATAAAACTGGGACTGTACCAAACCTCAGAGTAAACTCCCCCCCTCTTGATGCTTTCCGGTTCCTAAAGATTTCGAGGATGAGTGAGCCCCTATAATGTATCATCGCGCCATACGAATACTTGATAATGAAAACGAGGTGAGCGTGAGTGATGGAGTGTCCACGCTTATGATATTTAGATATTTTCCAGTCGAGTTGCTGGTTTTGTTTTTCCCTCTTGGGATTCTCTAGCCCGGGAGGGTACCCCATATAGTTCATGCTTCTTCTTCCTTCTACTCCAATTTTGAGATTTAGGGTGGTAGGGGTTAAGTTAGCGTCTAGGCATTGTATATATAGTACACGCATGGGTAAGAACAAGGATGGGACGATGAAGGTGATTTCCTGAAAGCCTCCTCCTGATACGCATATACTAGAGTAGAATGTTCGTATAAAAATAAAATAAAAATAAATAAACTCTCACAGTGTCTATTGCAAGAATAAGTGAGATAGTATAGCCTACAAGCATAGCGCGGTGCACTAGTCTCCTGATAATGATCCATCATTCAAGTTAGATACCAAGGGTCAAGGATGGTTTCACCTTCAATCACTCTACCCAGCCATCTACCGTATAAAAAATCCACATAGGGCCTGTTCGGCAGGCCAGAATTAGACTAGGATTTGTACTTAAAGTCCAGACTTGAAAACCAAAGTCCAGAACTGTGAAAGTCCAGACTTTGCAAATTGGATGTGCCAAACATGATAGGATTTAGATTAGGACTATCAAAAATTAGTGGCAATTTGTGTATCTGATATATATTAATAAAGATAAGATCTAGTTCTATGATTAGTTTAGACTCACAAAAACCAAGGTGGTGATTAGGGCTAATATCAGATTGAAAATCCAGATCTAATCTCTAAATGAAAATCTAGTCCAGCCTCTGATCTACCAACCACGATTAGACTGCAAGTCTAGACTTAGGAGATAATCTGGATTTTTAGTCCAAATCCTGACCTGCCAAACAGTCTCTAAGTTATCTTCCACTTCAGAACACAATAAAAAGAAAAAGCTTTTACACCAAACAAATCTTGGTATAATACATGAAATGGAGCTAACCCATTCTGATCCCTCAATCTCTACTTGACAAGATCTAGAAATTTATTCCACCCTAATATACCGAAAAATTAGTTTACAGCCACAATATTGAAAACATAGCGCTTCACTCCAAGTACCACTCAAAGAAACTAAGAGACCTGGGGACATATCTAGTATTAGCATGTCGGGGAGGCCAGAGCTCAGTTAGATACCCAATAGTGGAGGGGATCATTGCTCCAAAGATATTAGGAGCTTGGGTTATTGAAGCACTTTTGATAAAGTTCTTAGTCAAACATATTTCTTGTTAATAATTGCATAATTGACAACTTCAAGCAACTATGTGGCTCTATCAGCAGTATTCACAATGTACTCATGCATTTACTATTTGAAGTTCCTTGAAAAATGGCTTGAAATAATAACAATCTAAGAGTAATTGCTTCATCTTTCAGTATGCTGCTCTATAAAGGCCCAAAATGTTCTATTATAGAAGAATACCACAGAAAATAAAACTCAATTAGCATAACCTTAGGTGGAGCTGCTAGAGAAGATTATTAGCCATGTGAATATCCAGTGAAGGCCAAATCTCACTAGATTTAACCATAATATCTCATGTCTTCAGCAGGACCTGCTCCATCTAAGTGAGTGCAGGTTTGGGGGCTGGTTCCAAATACAAGACTGGTTGAGGAGGAATAACTGCTGGCCAGGCAATCATAGCTATATATAGGGTAACAGTAATATACCTATTTTTGATTGGTTTTGTGAAGTTAGATGGCCCTATTGAGATGGGGTAAAGGGTCATATAAATGAGAAGAAAAGACTCTACTTTAACCAATACTTATAGAAAGATTAATTCTTATCTCAAGTTTGGATTTAGGTTTAAGTAAATAGAACAAGTTTATTACGTAGAGAGATATTCTGATACCATGTTTTGTCATTAAATTTTGCTATTTTTTCCTGATATCTCTTGCCCATCCTACTTCCAGGAAATCTACAAGCTGACTGTTATGGGGTAACTAACTCAAAGGAATAGAGAAAGCTAGGCCGGATCGTATTCGAGGTAACGGAGGGAAGTCAGGAAGGCTAAGGAGATGATGGTTTGATAAAGGTAAAGTAATAAAATAGAAGTTCTCGAATTTTTTTAAACTTGATAACTTGTTATATTGTTAAGGTCTCTTCTCCGTTGCTTGATTTTCTCAAACTCCGGGGAATAGCCCTTACTACTTATACTAAATTCTCGCTACTTCCTGTATCCTAACAATCATGTATCTTTCTAGGATTTCAGCTTCGTCAAAGAAAGTGCGAACACTCTTCGATCTTGAATAATTGCCCCACTCGAACTCAGAGAACTCCCGACATCTATTTTATCTGAGGGTGCCCCCACTCCACCAGTAGATAGTCTTCGATCTCTTTGTCCTAATAGACTAAGATCATATATGTGGTTGCAATGCCTACATACCAATAGTCTTTATCGTGAACTATCAAGTGATCAGTTGAAAATAGCCAGATAATAATACATAATGCAGAATATGCATATGCACCGGATAATGAATAAAGTATTCTCACTGTATCTTTCCAATCAGTAATCTTCTTCATGGAACGTGAGTTCTTCCGGTATCCCGAGTAGTCAACATAGATGCCTCCAGTTGCTTCTACCACGGTGAGCTGAGGTTGGACATACGCTCCTCCATTACGGTGGCGCAGCCTCTACTAATAATACTGGCGAGCTATTCTCATATGCGTAACACTGACAAATAGCTCATGTATCAGCAAGAGTTTGGCAAATAAGAACAAGTATAATGATCATGTAGGTTGGACTGGACCCACTGCGGAATTTCTCTTCTCTACCTTCAATCTTTATCTATTTCCCTTTCTTAGTTTAGGTAATTTATTAGGATTGGATTATGATTTCTGTTCTTATTTATATATATTTCATCTAGGTAGGTGTAAATTTTGGCAGGGTTGTGAGCTGTATATAAGTTATCAAATCTATTTGATTATTGAATGCAGAGTTTGTATTCCGCTTGAATTGATATATTGGTATAAAACTAATTACATTCACTAAGTATTGAATACACTCTAGCAATTCTTAATCTAAGATACTAGATTGGTAATTGCATTAGATAGAGAAGTTAGTATGTATATATATGAATTTTGCACAAGCTCTACCACTAAATGTTCAACAAATTATATCCTCCCAAGCTGGGTGAAATAAATAAAAGTTTTGCAAAATTGTATGCTATTAGAAATGACTTCTGTACTTCTAAATCTCCTCTGACTATTGGGTATCAATTAGGATTTCAATATTTCTATATTTTTGCTGTATTTTTACTAATCCACTTCTAAGTCCAAATAGATTAGTCTATCTTTTATATAATATAGGGCAATTTGTCACTATCAATCTGGTAGGATATAGGGTTCTAGAGGTTAGTTTGTTTCCAGGATCCTGAGAGCAAATATACCTACTTGCCCAGTCTTATATTTCCTCTAACAGTTAATCTTGTTCCCTCTATCATTCTTCCCTCTCATTTAATTTTCTCTTACAAATCTTTAATCCTCTTTATTTCTTTAGTATCCTTTATATTCATCCTTTGATATAATTTTAACATATAATTCTTCTTCCTATCTCAATTTCTTTACGCTTTCTACTAGCCTTCTGCTAATATTTGGATACTAATATGCAAAAATTAGTTCACTCCACAGATGCATCAAATATTTTTTCATGCATACTGAACTACTTACACATATAAACCCTATTCTGAAGATCTTGAAAAATATTTCTCAGAAGAATTGATGTATTTAAAGGCCAGGAAATTCAATATATCAAATTATCTGTTTTTATTTTAAATCTGTGCATGAATAGCCAGAATCTACATCTACTTAAAAAATATACATCCATTATTTTTAGAAGCAGAAAAGAGTGTTATCAAGAATTTTATAATACAATATTCACTTAAATCTTATAGTAACATTATTAAATTTATCTTGATTGTGGCTATTGTCATCTAAACTTAAAACTTTAATAACTCAATATCTAGTTTAAGGTGTTGGGTCAATTTTCTTATATCAATACCTATTTCCTATTAGATCAATTGCCAGGTAAATATCTGGGAAACATAGGTGAACTCTCCTGTAGCAAAACACAATTGGAAGGAAAAGAGTGAGAAACGGAGAACAAAGTAATACAAATTGACTACTAGTACTACCTTCTCTCTTGATATCTCTCAGTTCAAGCAGTTTGACTAATTCTAGTCCTGAAAAGAATATCCAATTGAGGAAGATTTACTAGATGATGAGAGAGTCAAGTTTAAGATTAGCTTTAGGGAGTTTATTGGAAACTATATCCCTAGTATTTTTATATAATCTTTTCAATTCTCTATAGAATACTTTGAGAACATAAACAAGTGAACTAATGGTCTAGGAATGAAAGCAAATCTTATCCAGTTGGGCTAAATACAAATTAAATGATACTGTCATATTGCCTGGAATAGTCACCTAATTTCGGCTTTTCTTCTTCTTTTCATATTAATCTATTTCTGTTATCAGGCTCTGGAAATTTTCTATATTATATTAGCTTTCTCTTTCTATTTCATGTGAATTGTACTAGTATTGTGAGTTGTTTTTGAAATCATTATACTTTTAATTACAGATTTTAATAGGAGATATCGTTATTGTTAATTATACTCTTCTGATAAAAGACACTATTTCTAATATTGAATATCTTTTAAAGAATCAGAATTGGATACTCAAAGCTTACCACAATCTCTGTTCCAAGTACTTAAACTATATACATGTCTGTATAATATATATTCTCAACTCTTATGATAGTAATACAGAAAATACAAGAATAAGTGAGCACTAGCACTAGCACTTCCTCTTACTACTCAATTAATTAAATCTAACTAAACCAGTTTCACTTTTGGGAGAATAACTAAAAATAATCTTCTTATAGTCAAGTGTGAGAATGGACTGCTTAATTATATGTTTATTTCTACTAATAGTAGTGTAGCTTGTCAGGGCTTTATATTGACATTCATAATAGTCTACAGAATCCTTGAGTATAACAACTGCTATAAAGACCCTTTTAATAGCCTTGGATAGCATCTGCCAGTGTAAGATAGTATAGACTCAATTTGTCTTTATTCTGTGTGACTTAGCCATTGTAATCTGAAAGATAACTAAGTTATCAGTTCTTACTACAACCAGGCTGCTGGGGGACTA
Organism: Tuber borchii; assembly: GCA_003070745.1. NCBI lineage: Eukaryota > Fungi > Ascomycota > Pezizomycetes > Pezizales > Tuberaceae > Tuber > Tuber borchii. The sequence goes on from NESQ01000010.1 coordinate 462,361, forward strand.
TAAAATCGTATAGTAAGAATGCCAATATGTACTAGTAAGTGCTGGCTTGATATAGCCTTACCTTGGATATTTTTTACCTCTATTCCCTGATCACTTAGAATCTGATGATTCAGAGACTCTTGAAAGCTAGCCAACCTATTCTCAAATAAGGGAATATAGCAGCAATTGCTATGAGACAGCCTGTCTGCTTGAAATCTGTTACAATCCTCTTCCGTTCGGGCTATACTTGCAGCAGGTAACCTCTCTCTCGATAGTAATCGTACTATCTTAGATTCGTACGAACAACGACAGCTGAGTATACAGACTCCTGTCTCGTACAATATATCGCTAAGCTCGTGAGAGACACTATGTCTCCGGCCCGATAAAGTATAAAGATAAGGTAAAGTATATTGTAAGGAAATAACTTAGATGATTGCGTGAAGAACTCTAAACTAAGAGGCCTTTTTTTTTTTTTTTTTTTTTTTTTTTTTTTTATATCATGCGTTCATTGTTTTAAGGTACAAAAAGCTTCATGTAGCGGTGGCTATGGAAAAAACAAAACCTATAAATCAAAAACATATAACAAAAGAAACCATTTCCCACGCCCTGATAGTACTAAGTAGTGAAGCCACAAACCATCGGCCTCGTCTGTCAAAAACATAAAAATATAGGAAAAATCCTACATACTTCGCGCTTCGCAAATTTTTTAAGGGAATTTTAGAAACGCAACATGCAGGTCATAGGGTGGGGGGCGATGAGGGAGGGATTTAAACTGTTCGGGGGGTGTCGGGAGCGGTTATTCTTCGAGGGGGAGGGGTCACTGGGGGGGAATCCGGTGCGGGTGTCCAGGATGAAGCGCCGAAGGGCTGAGAGGGAGGGGGGGTGGTTCCAAATTGGGCTCTCGGGCGAGAGGCTTTCGACTGTACTTAGGTGGCAGTGTCTGGCTTCAGCTCTGGCCGGGCAGCGTAGGATGGCGTGTTCGAAAGTTTCTGGGGCTTCATGACACCGGGGGCAGGTGGTAGGGCGGTCTGGGTCATCGCGCCAGGTTGGGTGGACCAGCAGGTAGCTTTTGCCGGCGCGCATTTGGTGTATGCGGCTGGCGGCGAATTTGTCGAGCCCCATGAACGGATGGGGGGACATAGAGGCGGAAAACGCGTAGTAGGGGGGGCCGGGAGAGATTCTTCCCAGTCTTGGAGTAAGAGTTTCTGAGACCTCTCTTTGAAGGTGGCGTAGGTGCGTGCCATGAGGGTCGGGGGTGGGATGTCTTCTGTCGGGGGGAGGGTGGATCCCCGATCTGGGGGAAGCGAGGGAAGCCGTGACCGAGGGGGAAGGCTAGATGTGCGAGTTCGTCGATGGGGAGATGTCTCCTCATGGGGGGGGAGGGGACCGGAGTTTTCCAGCTAAGGGGGAGATAAACGGATGAGAGGCCGACAGTCATTGGTTGGCAGGTGTCGGGGGCCCTGAAACTAGACAGGGAGGGGAAGGCGGGTGGTAGCCTGGCTGCCGCGGGGTTGAGTGTAGGGGGTGAGCAGCAGAGCCTGAGAGCCGCGGTGCGTCTCTTATGCCTACAGTAGGGACCTATGGGGGGGAGGCATGCCTCTCTGGACAATATCGGGATGGGGGTGGCGAAGAAGCAGTTGGTGGTCCATCTTTGAACCCTGTGCCAAAAGGAGCTCATGCGAGTGGTAGAGCGGGCGTTAGGGACAAAGAGGTCCGCGCCGTATGTGAGGATTGGGAGGATGAGTCCCATGGCGAGCCGGTGTGTGAGGAAAGGGCGGACTCCCCCTCCAGGGGAGGCGACTCTTTTTAGGAAGGAAAAAGTAGCGTTGGCCAGGGCCAAGCGTCTCTCGAAGTGATTGGAGGAGGTGAGGGCGGGGGAGAACCAGTAGCCGAGCCACCTCACCTCCTCGGAGGGGCGGAAGATCTGGTCATTGAGGGTGACGGGGTGGTTGGATTTGAGGGAGCCTCTTTGGCTTGGGGTACGCCAATGGATGAGTTCTGTTTTTGGGATGGAGAAGGACACACCCAAGGCTGTGGCGCGTCGGGACAGGGATGTGAAAAGACTTTGTAGCCGGCGTACATTGGACCGGTAGGAGGGGGAGGAAACTGTGAGAGAAAAGTCGTCGACGTAGGAAAGCATAAGGCCTCCCTTGATATCGGCATGGAGGGGTGCCACGTATATGAGGAACAATAGAGGAGAAATTGGGGAGCCTTGAGGGGTTCCGACTGTGACTGGGGAGGGGGTCTTGGGGAGCCTTGGTAAACTAGAGTGCACTTTCGTTCTGACAGGAAGGAGGAGACCCAGTCGACCATGTATTTGGGAGTGTTTTTGTCCAAGAGCCGCTTGCGAAGGGTGAGAGCGTCGACGTTATCGAAGCCGGCTTTGATGTCGAGGAAGAGGGAGGATACCTTGCGGTGGGTGCGTTGGAGGGTTTTGACTTCGTGGACCAGGGTGGTGCAGGCGTCGAAGGTGCCTAAACCTGGCACGGACCCGCATTGGTTGGGGTGAAGCAGGCCAGATGACTTGGCCAACGAAAAGAGCCGGGCCGCCATGATCCTTTCCAGAATCTTGGAAACGGTTTTTAGTAGAACTATGATGCGGAAGGATGCTGGGGAATCGTAGGAGGCTTTGCCTGGTTTGTCCAGGACGACGCCATTGGCGGTTTTCAGCGAGGGGGGGTGGTAGCCATACGTCAGAAGGGGGTTTAGGAGATCTAGCAGGATGTCAGGGTAGTGTTTGTGGATGTGTTTCCAAACGGAGTAGGGTATATCGTCCGGTCCAGGGGCGGAGGAGGGAGAGGACTTGGCGAGGGCCGATGAGATTTCTTCTCGAGTGAGGGGGGTTGCGTCGGGTATGGGTGAGAGTCTCCCCCTGGGTGGGGGTTCCGGTCGAGACGGGAAGAAGTGGGCAAGGAGGGCGTTGTTGATAGAGGTGGGGTCGTTGGCGTCTGGGAGGGAGGGGAAACGTACTGCCTGCCTGGGGGTAACAAGCTTCTTGGCGGTCCAGATGTTGTTAGGCGTGGTTTTGGCGAGGAAATCGGCCCAGTATGCTGACTTGGCTCGTTTGATGGCTTTGAAGTAGCCATTCCTGGAGAGTCTTGCCGTTTCCCTTGCTTGGGTGTCTTGGAGTTTCTTTGCTTTTCTTGTAGCTTTGTTGTATTCCTTTCGGAGGGCGGTGAGGAGGGGGGTCCACCATGGTTTTGACTTCACGGAGGGTCGTGATGTAGGGGCTGCCATTCTAAGAGTTGAGGTCAGGCAGGACAGGGAGGCCGAGAACCAGGAGTCGAACTGCTGGGGGGAGGGGTGTGGGGGAGGAGGGGGGACGCGGAAGGCCTTGAGGGTAGGTTCTAGGATAGTCCAGTCCACGAGGTCCCACTTGGCTTGGGGGGGAGGGGCATGCTGGAGGGGGGCTGAGAGGGAGATGGAGATGGGGACGTGGTCCGATCCCGTGGAGGGTATGGATGAGGTATTCCAATTGTGTACGAAGGGGGTCATGGCGGGGTTGGCAAAGGCCAGGTCTATGACGCTAGGTTTGTGGGGACCAGAAAGGGGGTACCGGGTGTATTCACCTGGTGTGTTGATGCAGGTAAAGTTGAGGTCGTCGGCTCTGTCGAAATAGGGGTCGGCAGTGGAGGCTTCCTGAGAAGAGGGGAGGCGGAGGGGGTCGGTGCGGGGGCTGTGGATGTTGAAATCTCCCACCACAAGGTAGGGGATGTCAAGGGGAACAAAAATTTGGTCTGGTTTGACCGTGTGGGGTTGTGGGTATCTGGAGCGTGAATAAATATTCGCTAGGCGAAAGCGAGGAAATTTTGTGCCGAAGCAGCCTGAGGGGGTATAAATTTCAATGTGCATGCAGTCGCTCACATCCGGCGTGAACGCTGGGAGTACGGAGTTAAATTTCAAAAATTCTGTGGAGACATAGCAGGCCACCTTGGGGAGGGGCGAGGGGGGGGCGAATGACTTGTACCCATTGAAGGAGGGCAGAAAGCCTTTGGAGGATGGAGGGTCTTGCAAAAAAACCAGTTGCGGAGGATGGCGCATTGTAAATGACGAAAATAAAGATAAAAACACATCCCAGCTTCCCAGGCTGTTGTGTTGAATGAGCGTGATGTTAGGCGCGGGGGCCAGCCCCTTGGTGCTGTAGGAGGATTGGGTGTTAATCATGGCGGGGACGACCCCGACGGTTTATTGGAGTTACGGGGGGCGCGGGAGGTCCTGAGGGAGCAGGACCCCTCGCGCCTGTGGGCGGCGCCTGAACGGCAGTTACGGGGCGGGGGGTGGCAGGGTCAGGATCGGAGGTTGGGTGGGCCTGGGGAGTAGTGGGTGCTGGCACGCCATCTTCTTCCACATCCATGGACTTCTAAACTAAGAGGCCGTAAGGGCTCTCTTTTATAACCGTTCTTCCCGCAACTCCTGACTCATCCTTCGCATCACATGCCCCTATGACTCATAAGTGAGTCATAGTGTGAAATCCATCAGCTGACTCATATGAGTCACTGCGCAATAACAACTAACAAATCAAAACACAATAAACCTATCATGTGCGCGACTTGCGTCACATGTGTAAAACCCATGACTCGTAATTACAAGTCATGTGCGAAAGTCATAATCATATGACCACAATCGTGAGTCATGTCAAAACAATAAACCAATCATAACAAAGGAATGACACGCTATTGCGTAGTCATGTGAAAATACCTAAACCTATGACTCATAAGTATGAGTCATGTGAAAACCTCTCTTGCTAGTCACCGTTTGTGACATTAGCTCCCTCTCCCCCTAGCATCGGTCCCTCGATGCTCAAAGCCCTAGATCCGTCACCCGACTTCCCAAACGTTTTGCTTCCCTTCGCATTCTCCGAATAACATCTTCGGAGTCCCTCCACCTCTTGCGCACAACTTCGAGGGTGAGGTTCCCAACCTCCAGGGCTCGTTGTTGTTCCGAGATTTTTGTTTGTTGATCTTCAATTAACAATCGTTGGTCCTTCAGTCGTTCTTGGAGGCGGTCTCGTTCATCTAGCAGTTCATCAATCTGCCTTCGTAGACTTTCCGGGTCCGGAACCGTCGTTGTTTCTGAATTTTCGCCCCCCTCTTCAGCCAACCGTGTCCTCACGGTTTCTCTCGCTTTCCTCGTTTTTTCGTCCCTTTTCGTAAGGGGTTCCTTTCTTCCTTCCGACCTCGGGTAGTAGCCGGCTTTGATCTTCTCGTTCTTATGAGACCGGCAGTCGTTTCGAAAACATTGTTCCCAATGTACCTTTTTGTGTTCTTCGTTCGAGGTTCGTTTTCTTAGTCTTGGTTCTTGTGGGTACCACCCCTGTCCTTGTTTCTCGCTCATGTGCACGAAGCACCCGTCGTCATAACATGCCGTCCACGATAGTCCATTGTGTTTTGCCGTTTCAATGGCCTTCGCTTGTCTTTCGTTCAGTTCCTGTTCCGTTGGCATGTTGTAGCCCGGGCTAGTAGGCGGAAATGGCCCTGGCTTGGACTCCTTGTCTCCCCATCCTTGGTCTGGCTTGAGCTCGATTTTGAGCTCTACCCAGTCTTGGCTTACTTGGGTATCGTTGGTGGAAGTGGAAGATTGCATGTTGTGCGTTGTTGAAGTTTTCTGAGGGGTACCAGACTTTGTCGTGTTCTGGTGAGTATCCTTTCCACTTAGCTCGGTATTGGAGCTTTTCGAAGTGGAGTCGAGAGTCGATTATTCCGTCGAGTTCGTATTCTTGTTCGCCTTCGATTTCGATAGGCGGAGGGGGTTCTTGAATTTGGGAAGGAAATCGGTTGTCTTGGTAAGGTTCGAGCAGTGAGATGTGGAATGTGTTGTGTATTGCCATTGATGGCGGTAGGTCCAGCTTATAAGCGCTCGTTCCAATCTTTGTCAAGATTTTGAATGGTCCGATTTTCTTGTAATCCAGTTTCTTTGATGGTCTCGTGGTCTTGATATTTCGTGGTAGTAACCACACTTTATCTCCTGATTGTAAGTTCGGATCGGGTTTTCGGTGTAGATCGTAATATTCTTTTTGTCGTAATTGGGCTGCCACCATTTCGTTTCGTAATGACTCATGTAGTTGAGTCATTTCTTCTGGTTTCTTTTGGTTTCCTTGGATGAGGTGTCCTATCATCTCGTATTCGGGGTTGATTCCGTAGTTTGCAAAGAAGGGCGTGTTCTTGATTGTTTCTTGATATCCGTTGTTGTATGCAAACTCTGCTAGTGGCAGATATCCACACCAATCGTCTTGTTGGTAGTTGATATATGCTCGGAGATATTGTTCCAATATCGCGTTCGTCCTTTCTGTTTGTCCGTCCGTTTGAGGGTGAAACGCTGTGCTTAATCTTCGCTCGATTCCGAGTTCTTCCGTTGTCTTTTTCCATAGGTCTGACGTGAATATCGTTCCCCTATCGGTGATGATGTCTCGTGGTATCCCATGCAACCTGACTATTTCTTTCATAAACAGTTTTGCAAATTGCCGTGCATCCAGATTTTTTCTGCATGGAATAAAGTGACTCATTTTGGTCAGACGATCGATGACGACTAGTATCATATCATGTCCTTCTGATTTTGGAAGGTCTGTGATAAAATCCATTGCGATCGATTTCCAAGGTCGGTCTGGTGCTTCGTTTGACTGGAGGAGTCCGTATGGTGCATGTCGTATGACTTTGGTCCTTTGACATGTGTCGCAATTCTTGACGTATCTTTTGATAGTTTCTCTTATCTTTGGCCAGTAATATCGTCTTCCGATAAGCTCAGTAGTTTTTGCCGTTCCTCCATGTCCCGCTTGTGGTTGATCGTGATGTTTTGAGATAAGAGTCGTTCTTATCTCTTCGTGTTCGGGGACCCATATTTTTCCTTGATACCATAGGTATCCGTCCTTCCATTGGCATAGCCCTAGTGCAACTCCTTTCAGCTCCTTTTCTCCCGTTTCCAAGGCTCGTCTAATAGTTTGGATTTCTTCGTCTGTCTTTGATGTTTCTCGTATCGTTTCCTCGTCTTTGTCGTGGAACTCCGTTAGTTCCATTTCTTCGATTGTTGCTTCTTCCCAGAATTGTTCTTTGGGTAGTAGTATTCCTTCCTGTTTCGCCAGGTGTTTTTCCTTCAGGGTTTGTATGTCCCCTGTTCTTCTTGTGAGGGCATCTGGTTTTCCCCCTTCTCTTCCTGGTCGATATATGATCTTGAAGTTGTATTGGCTCAACTTCCTTACCCATCGCCTTTGTCTATCCGTTAGGGCCTTGGTGGTCATGAACGTTGTAAGGTTCTTGTGGTCAGTAAAGACTTGAATGCGATATCTGCTTCCTTGGGTATATCTTCTCCATTCCTCGAAAGCTTGTACCACGGCTAATAATTCTTTGTCGTGTACGTCATAGTTGAGTTGCGCATCCCTCATTCCTTTGGATCGATAAGCCACGGGTCTCCATTTCCCATCTTCACATTGTTGTGATAGTATGCCTGAGCATACGTATTTCGACGCGTCCGTTTCGATTTTGATAGGTCTCCTGGGGTCGAAGTGTACTAGTACCGGAGTCGTGGTGAGTGCTTTTCGGAGTCCATCGAAAGCTTGTTCTTCTTCGGTTTCCCATTTCCATTTGCCATCGTATTTTTTATGTGTTCTTTCGTATAGTGGTTTTGCTATTCTGCTGAATCCTTGGATGAACCTCCGATAAAAGTTGCAGAATCCCAAGAATCGTTGGATTTCGGTTTTTGTCTTTGGCGGTTGCCATTCCCATATTGCTTGAGTTTTGACTGTGTCCACTTTGACTCCTTCTTGGCTGACCACGAATCCTAGGTATTCCGTTTCCTTTTTATGGAATTCGCATTTTGAAGGTTTGACCTTCATTCCTGATGGTCGAAGAGCTTTCAGTATGTTTTCGACGTCTTCTTGGTGTTGTTTTAGGTTGTTTGAGTATATGAGGATGTCGTCCAGATATACTATACAACACATATCGATGTATCGTAGTAGTACTCTGTTGATCCATTTTTGGAACGCGGCCGGTGCATTGCATAGTCCAAATGGTACCACCAGATATTCGTAAGTTCCCAACTTGCTGCTGAAAGTTGTTTTATGTTCGTCGCCTTCCCTTATTCTGATGTTGTGGTAGGCATCCTTGATGTCCAACTTGGTGAAGTATTTGGCGGTGCTCAACCGGTCCAATGCTTCGCCTATTAGTGGTAACGGGTATCGGTCCTTTTTTGTAACTTCGTTGAGCCCTCGATAGTCCACACATAACCGTAGGCTTCCATCCTTTTTCTTGACGAACATAATTGGTGAGGCTCTTTCAGTCTTCACTTCTCTTATCCATCCTCACGCTTCATTCTGCTTGATGTATTTGTGCAGTTCTTGAATCTCATCATAGCTGAGGGGATATATCTTTTTGTCAGGTACTTCTTCCCCAGGTTCCAGGTCGATTCCTAAGTCGATTCCTTTCCGATGTGGGGGTAGTGTTGTCTTTTCTCCTTTTTCGAACACATCGAGGTATTCGTGATATTCTTTTGGTATCGTCTCTTGGAGGTTGTGTCTTTCTTCCTCCTTCTTCTTTTGTCTATCCTTGATTGCCAATTCGGTACTGATATTAATTTTTTCCAGATAGATTTCGTCGTGGACTGTGTCCCATCGTAGGATGCCCGTTGTCTCCCCTCTTCGGTAAAAACTTCCGAATGCTTTGGCCGATATTTCGCATATGTGAATCGGTTTTCTGTCTTTCCCCGAACCGTCTGTGCTTCCGAATCCTTTGGTTCCTCGGTTCGTTCTTTTTAGTTCTTGAACTTCCTGTAGTTCTTCCATGTTGACTTTTTCGATAATCAATTGTGCGATTCGATCGCCTTGTTCCACTTGGAACTGGTTGGTACCTTGATTGACCAAGACCACCTTTATCTCCCCGGTATAATCTGCGTCTATTACCCCCGCGTTTGTTGTGAGTCTGTGTTTGACTGCTAATCCACTTCGCGGAGCGATGCGTCCGTAGGTATTTTGAGGTAGTCTGATGGCTATCCCAGTTCGAACCGTTTTTTGTTCTCCTGCAAGTATACAGACTTGCTCGTTGGCGTACAGGTCGTGTCCTGCCGCCTCCTTCGATCCTTTCGTAGGCATTCTAGCCTGAGGAGATAGTCTCTGAACTTGGACTCGTGCGTTCCCCTCCACTTGTACTTCTGAGTACTTGGTGACGAGGTTTTCTTCCAGGGCTTCATCCTCTGGTACTGCATACGCAACGGCGAACTGTTGAGACACCATGTCGTACATCGTTCGCTGTTAAACGTGATCTTTTTCTGATCCCAATCAATTGTGGGATTGTGCGTTCGTAACCATGGCATTCCTAAAATGACTTCATGGTTTTGGAGATTTGCCACTTGAAATGTCGCCAATTCCCTATGGCTGTTGATGTCCATAGGTACTTTCGCCATATGGGTAACTGGACCCATAGCGCTTGGTTTTCCATCCGCGAGGTAAATCTCTCTTCTTTTCTTGGCCTTTGTTTTCATAATTCCGTGTTTCGTGCATATTCCTTCGTCGATAAAGTCTTCAGTGGCCCCTGAATCGATCATCGCGTTTATCGTAACTGATTCCTTTTTTCCGTGTAGTTGTATCTTGATCATGATATGATCATTTTCTCGTTCGAGGGATTCCGTGTAGTTGAGTGCCGCGTAGTAATTCTCTATGATGATGGGTTTTCGTTCTGGTCTGTCCCTAGTACCATCCTTTACTGGGGACTTTCGTCGTTTCCCGACTGTTCGGCGTCTTCCTTGACCTCGATCTCCTTGATACTTGGCTTTGCTGCCCAGGGTCCCACCCTTCTTCTGAACTCTCCTTGTTTGGGTGTTGTGGTGTAGTTCCTTCCGTCCCTTGGTCGGTCGCAGTTTCGTACCTGGTGTCCTGCCCCTGCGCATTTGAGGCATAGTTTTTCCCTTATTCTTCTTTTGAATTCTTCAGGGTGTAGTCTTGGTTTCCTTCTTGTCGCGTCCAACTCCATTGGATCTCCTTCCGAAGGGTTGTTGTTTGTTGGTCTGAAGGTCCCGTTCAGATTTCGTGATGTGTTGGTTGTTTTTTCCGTTGTTCCCTTTTTTTGGATATGTTTGACTGTTGCCAACTTGGTTTCTTTCTTGATTGCCCATTTGGCTAATGTCTCTGTGCTAACGAAATCTCCACTATCCGTCCCCCATGCTTCTTGAAGTGCCGTGTTCATTCCTGTAAGTAGACATTCTCCTGCTGTATGGTCGTCCAGGTCTGCCTCTGTGGCTGCAAGTCGGAACTCGTTCCAGTATTCCGTCATGGTCCTGTTTCCTTGTCGTAATTTTTGTATTTTGAGTCTTGCTTCTCCCATAGCGTCAATGGCTCCGAATTGATCCCTAACTTCTTCTGCAAATGCTTCCCACGTTTCCCATTCGTGAGAGAGTCGTCCTTCCGCATATGGTGTTATCCATGCTCCTGCATCCCCTCTTAAGAGGCTTGCGGCGTATAGTATTCTATCGGCGTGATGGCCTTCCGTCCATCCCACCGCGGAGAAGTAGACTTTAAGTTGTGCTAACCATCCTCGTAGTTTGGTTCGTTCTCCTGTGAACGTTTCTGGTTCTTTGATCTTTGGTCTTCGATTGCCTCCAGTGAGGTTTGTTATGATTTGCTGGAGTTGATCCGCATTGAGTTCCGGCACTTGGGTACTGGCATTTCCTGGGCCTGTTGTATTTCCTCCCGTCGTGTCTGCTGCTCCTGTTGCTAACGACATCGTATTCCTTCGGGTTCCTCCTGGGAGTGTAGTTGCTTCTGATTCGGCTGGCGATGCTGGTTCTGGTGTATCTGGGCTAGTGGCCCTTGATTCTCCTAGCGTCTGGTCTAGTGCTTCTCCTAGTGCAGTAGTGTCGAATGTCGCTACTTCAATATCGTCGTCTTGTGGTGATTCCGTTTTGTCTGTTTCTGGTTAAGTGCTGCTTATGGTGACGCAATCAAATGTTACAATCCTCTTCCGTTCGGGCTATACTTGCAGCAGGTAACCTCTCTCTCGATAGTAATCGTACTATCTTAGATTCGTACGAACAACGACAGCTGAGTATACAGACTCCTGTCTCGTACAATATATCGCTAAGCTCGTGAGAGACACTATGTCTCCGGCCCGATAAAGTATAAAGATAAGGTAAAGTATATTGTAAGGAAATAACTTAGATGATTGCGTGAAGAACTCTAAACTAAGAGGCCGTAAGGGCTCTCTTTTATAACCGTTCTTCCCGCAACTCCTGACTCATCCTTCGCATCACATGCCCCTATGACTCATAAGTGAGTCATAGTGTGAAATCCATCAGCTGACTCATATGAGTCACTGCGCAATAACAACTAACAAATCAAAACACAATAAACCTATCATGTGCGCGACTTGCGTCACATGCGTAAAACCCATGACTCGTAATTACAAGTCATGTGCGAAAGTCATAATCATATGACCACAATCGTGAGTCATGTCAAAACAATAAACCAATCATAACAAAGGAATGACACGCTATTGCGTAGTCATGTGAAAATACCTAAACCTATGACTCATAAGTATGAGTCATGTGAAAACCTCTCTTGCTAGTCACCGTTTGTGACAAAATCTTCCTCCTTCGATAAGTGGCAATCAGGCATCCACCTAAGCTTCAAAAAAACACCTGACTAAAGTTTTGATCTTTGTTTACTGATAAAGATATTAGAATATCTTATATCCCCTCTCTTTAACACTGAGCTTAGCATAACTAAGGACTCAGCTTGCTATCCAAGAAATAATATCTTTTAGTATAAAGTATTTAGTTTCTCTATAAGACTCTATTTATATAATTTTATTTCTTTCCAAACATCTTGCTGCATTTACAATTTATTTTATTTTATCCTTAACTAGTACAGATTAATTTAGCAATCAATCTAGAAAATATTTTCTATAAATAACTAATTATACTTTCCAGTAGAAAATATTGGCAAGATAGACACTAAGCATGTTTGTATGATAGAGCCGAAATATATGAAAGTTATTAAAAGATTTGCAATTTAGTAGGAAGTTGGACATTTAGTGTTTAGACTGTTGAATATTAAAATTGATTTGTATAAGTATTCTTACAATTATGTTAGAGAAGATTTATGTATATGCAGCATATATCTCATCTAATGCTCAATTATTCAGATTAGTTTTACTGGGATTTCTCTATTTTACCAACCAATATAAAGCCCTGACTTTTTTCTCTATGCCACTTGGGACAATAAACTAATAGTGTCCTATTAGCCAATTCCAATTCAGTTCCTCACTCAACTACATTCTATTGTCCTCCCTATTAGCCACTGACAGTATAACTAATTGTCTGGTATTTATACACTAAGTTAGTTTTGATAGTCCTTATAAATGTAAGACCAGATTTCATCGTTTACAGAATATACTGTTGGTAACAAGTGACAACTTTTCTCATTAAATAATATAAGAGGATATCACTTTTTTTAAATTTATATTAGCAGTATTTAGAAAAATATAAAATACAATAACTATCCAAGCCTGGTTACCCTGAGACTTTATAGTCAAGCTTAATACTATTCTGGTGAACTTTCACTTTTCTTTACTTTTTCCATTTTCTAGATTCTATCTTTTTTAAAAAAGTTTCAATACAATTAAATTCTTCCCATAAAATAAAAGTTATTTGAACTGAATTGTAAAACTTCATAGTTTTGACTTTGTAAAGATCTTGCATATTTCTATATCTGATATCCTACTAAGTTGAAATGAAGTACTCACTCCAGTAACTCAATCACAATTCAGTATTCCTGAGCTATATATAACTAGAACTGTAAAATTATAACTTTATACTATATAATTATAAATGATAACCACTTTCTCAACAAATGCTTATACTTATATAAGTTAACAATTAGAGACATAGATTGTAAAACTATTGAGAATAGGATAAAGCTTGAACAATCAATTAGTGCTCAACCTATAATTATATTAGATGTAGCCTAGTAGAAACTAAGAAATATACTAGTAATTAGATGTTAAGATGAATGGAATAAAGTTAATTCAAGTTGTAAAAGTAAAACTGATAAATGCTTTAGTCAAGGATGAAGTCTGTACTCTGTATAGAAGATAATAATATTATATTCCTGGGAAGGGCAGGTACATAAATAGTAATAATCAACTAATTCAGCAGAGAAGAACACTCTGAGGCTATTCCTATATTGAATGCTCAGACCAACTACCACTGCAGTCATATGGTACAATGTTGCTCCCATATTTAATTATCATAAAGAGAGAAAGATATAAATATGTTTTATTTAAGATAGTAGTAGATAGAAAGTCTATAAATAGTTGAGTAAGTAGTTAAGTACTGGGCTCATGTACTGCCTTATATAGATACCTTCTCACAATCCTAACCCTGTTGAGTCATACCTATAAGTCACATAATCTCATAACTCATAATGAGTCATATATATAAAATCTCTCAGCTGACCTCTGTGAGTCAATAGTTCAATATACCAAGACTAATTATAATACTTATAACAAGTCATTTGTCTTAAAGAAGTTACTTGTATACAACTGATAACTTATAACTATGAGTCATATGGGGATACATAATATCAGGTAACCACCAAGTGTGGTTTTGTGAACACATCAATATATAACAATATTAACTAAGACACACTAGTACATCCTAGTGAGTAGTATAACAAACCTGTGACTAGTAACTACTAATCATATGAAACCCTATTCACTCTTAGTCAGGTTTGTAACAAATAAAATAAAATAATATGATAATTAAGAAAAGTTATACCTTAGGGAAAATAAGGCTGCTTTCTAGTCTTATTTGTTTACATCTTTCAGATTTTAACAGCTGGCCTCAATTAACTACTAATCAAATAATATTACAGTATCTGTTAATATTTTCATTATATACAATAATTCTAATAGTACTCATTAGAAAGAGGGTAAGTTAGTAAATATCAATAGCCATGCTAAAACACATAGAAAGCAGAGTAACACTCCAAGTAGCAATAACTCCTATACAATACACTCCCATCTCAAAATGCCAGATATTCAAGTTATCAATCAGGGTCTCACACTATCTCACTTGATCTTACCTTACCAACCTGAATAATTATCAACCCTTTCAGATAAATATAAGAAATTCTGAGTACACCAGACTTACATTACCTAACATAAAAAGGCAAAAAAATTAAATAAATATGTCAAAAAATCTAAAAGGTACAGTAAAATAGATAGCCGTGTAGTAATGCCAGAAGTGACAATTCTCATGCCAGCAAGATTCAAAGGTCAAAGTAGAAAAATAATTGGAAGGAAACACAACACCTAGACTAACTTACTTGTTTCAAAAGTAACTGAAACACCACAACCGTGAGAAAAGGGGAAAGGGACAGCAAGAATCCCCCCCCCCTCCTCACTCCCTATAGCGCAGCCGGCTACCTACTCAAATATTATCTGATCTGTTGCTTAATTTTATATATATGCGCTTATCATACTCCTCGCACTTCTAACTTACACTAACTTTTAGTCTACTATAGAAAAATGAGTGCGAGTGATTATTCATGATCAGGTACTGGGAACTTCGGCCCAAGGCGGGGGGGGGTACCCTAACATCTCAAATAATTGAACAATGCTTTATGTCGTTAGAGTTGCCTCCTCTGGTATATAAGGTCTGGTGCTTTTTTTGTTTTTTTATAACTCTCAGAGGGGCTGATCAGCTCTTTTTTTCTTTTCTGTCGAGATTTTGGCCCCTTTTTCCAAGGTAGGGAGGGAATTCCCGAGGACATAGCACATTGTTCAATTATTCGAGCTTTTTTTTCGGTATATATTGTGCAAAAAAAAAAAAAAAGGGCATTTAAACGCCAAAGGAAATGCTGAACTCGCAATCAACCCAACTCCCCACCGCATGACTTTTGAAAAAAAACACCCTAATCTGTAACTTAGCTCTGGTTAAGGAGGTAGGTCGTCTGATGATAACTTTAGTGATAGAGGGTGTGTAATAAGTTAGGCTTTCTAAAGAGGTTTCAATCTTATTGTGATGTTTGATTATAAAGTGAGTGACCGCTCATGCTCGTGCTCATACTCGTGCTTATTGGCCAGCCCTACCCTGAACTCTCCAACCTATCGAGTACTGGTACAACACTCCCCAGAAATCCTGATTAACCAATGAAGTACCATCCCAAGCACTAGCACAATCCCATCATCGCCATTCGATCCCTACCTCCATGAACACACCAGCTCCGCCTCAAGCCAACACCTCACACCGCATCACCATAGCACACTAGCATACGCACCAGGGGCCTGGCAATCTCCTCCAGAACCACAAAGCTATATAAGAAATGCAAAAAAAAACTGATCTATTTTTAATATAAGAACCACACGCAACACCGAACCCCGCGTTCTACCGTTCCGTAGCGTACCATACCGTGCCGTCCTAGGCTAGACTAGACTAACAAACTACCTCACCAACTAAACGATCCGTAGCACATACGTGAGGCTCATACATAAAAAAACAAAAACTCAAAACAAAACTCAAACAAGAAATTGAAGAAAGAAAAAAGATCCAACTCCCGACGGCAAGGCAACATGCACACAAAAACGGATATGAAAAAGTGAGTTGAAATGAAAAAGAAGGAATGAAGGCGCTCAACTAATTGAACAAGAAATGATGAACCCCAATTCGCCCACTAAAGTCAATGAAAGAGGAGGGGATAAAGAAAAATCTTAACCAAACAACTTGGGCTTCCGGAAGGAGAAAAACCTTCCGAACCCTTTCACAAATCCCTTCTTCTCCTTCCCAGCGTCCTTGGCGTCCTTCCCATCCTTTGCATTCTTGCCATGAGCAGAGTCAATATGTGCCCTCAAATCGTCGGTATTTTCATACAAAGCCTTGGATGTAGCCGGGCACTGCGGGCAAATGATTGTGGAACGTGACGCAGATGCGGTCACCGATTCAATGGTGGAGGTTGGGACAGGAGTGGAGATTATGGATTCGGTGATGGTGCGGGGGGCGCGGGGGCGTTCTTCTTTTGCGGTGGTAGAGGGGGTGGGGAAGGAGGTTAGATCTAGGTTCAGTTGTGGTGTGGTGGGGGGAGGGGTAGAGGGATTAGAGGGGGATGGTGAAGGGGCGCGGATAGCATCGAGCTTAGAGGGATCTGTGGCCTCCAGGATGACTGGCTCAGGAGTAGCAATGACTTGCTCGGCGACGGCAGCAACGGCTGGCTCGGCAATGACAGGTTTTGTGACAGTGACGGGTTCCTCTTTAGCGGCCTCCGGGATCGGAATAGGCGCCGGTAGGATGTCGACCTTTGTGATGGTGGCTTCAGGAATGAGGGTGTCTGTGGTGATGGCTTCTGAAACGACGGCTTCGGTGGTTGTTCGCTCGGGAATAGTTGTCTCGGGAGATTGTACCTTCTCTTCTGGTAGGGTGTCTGCTGCAATGCTCGAAGTAATTGATTCTTCGGATGGAACGTGAACCTCCTCCGGCTTGGTTGAAAGTTCGGGGATGACTTCGGTGGGCACCGCTGGCGCAGCGGCTGGCTCCTCCTCCTCCTCCTCCTCTTCTTCCTCTTCTTCCTCTTCCTCCGCTTCCTTCGCCAACCCTCCCTCCTCCTTACTTTCCTCCTCCTCCTCCTCCTCCTCCTCCTCCTCCTCCTCCTCCAACTGCTTCTCCATTTCCTCCTCCTTCTTCGGCTGCTCTTCTATTCCCTCCTCCTCCGCTGCTATGCCTAAACGTACCTC
This sequence comes from Tuber borchii, assembly GCA_003070745.1. NCBI lineage: Eukaryota > Fungi > Ascomycota > Pezizomycetes > Pezizales > Tuberaceae > Tuber > Tuber borchii. The sequence continues at coordinate 479,046 of NESQ01000010.1, forward strand.
CGGAGCTGTGATGACAGGTGGTTCTTCAACAGCCTCCGGTTCCTCAGGTGCCTCAACAAATTCAAGAGCCGGTGAATTTTTTACCTCCTCGCCCGCGACCGGCCCTTCCTCCTCCTCCTTCTCCTTCTCCATCTCCCTCTCCTCCTCCTCCTCCTCCTCCTCCACGTGCTCCTCTCCCGCATCCTTCGGTACACCTATCACACTCAGTGTGCTTGATATACTCGGTAGCTCCACCTCCTCTGCAACTACAGGAACAACCTCAGCACGCATCGCACCAGCACTCGCAGGCTCACTCGGCATTTTATCGCCGAATGGGTCCTCAACCGTGTCACCCGAACGCGAGCTAACACTAGTAGCGGGCGTAAGTGTCGTAGTCTGAGTTTCCTCGGGGGTTTGTGGGATGTCGATATGTAGCACAGTAACCGGAGTCTTGACAGTCTCCTCGAACTCTTCTGGTGGGGGGGTGCTCGGCAGATTTAGTGAACGTATGCTCGCGCTCGCAGCCGCAGCAGCCGTGGGTTCCTCCTCCTCCATTGGTGGTTTTGTAAGGTTATTATCGTCGGCGGCCGTTAGCGAGACGCCATCGTCCATCGACGCGATCGACGACCGTCGTGAGTCGCTCACCGGCGGAGCCTGCAGGGATGACGGTGCTGTCGCCACTCGTTCCATCAGTGCTGGCCGACGGGTGCTGCTCGTACTGGGTGCGGGACTCGACTGTCGCGATGACTTCCGGACAGCTCGGTTGTGGGATAGCGATGCCATGTGTTGTGTCATTGCCTGCTTATTAACAAACTTCCGAACACACGTCTCGCAGTATAATCTCGACGCCGCGACGCGCGGTGCCATCTCGATCGATGCGTGTGCCCGGCCCCGTAAGTGTTGGTTCAATGCTGCATCGGTCTTAAAGTACCGGTTGCATTCCGAGCAGTATATGCTCGGTACGTGAACAAGTTTCTTGTGCTGCTGTAGGAATGATTCGTTCAGGAATGACCGGTCGCAATCGCTGCAGTAGTTCGGCGGAAGGTGTACATCCTTTGTGTGCTGCTCCAGACTCTTCAGGTTGAAGTAGTATGTCGTATACTCGCAAGAGTTGCAGGAAAATTTAGGGGCATGGTCTGTCGTGGGGAAATGAAGATTCCACGCGCGTTCGGTGGGATACCAAATTCCACAAGGGCTGCAATAATGTGACATCTTGCTGGTGATGGGCCGTGAATAACTAGGGAAACTCGAAACTACCTCGTAGAAGGAGGGGGGGGGGTAGCGAGAGCTTTTTAACACAGCCAGCTAGCTCGATGCGAAGTGAGGAAAAAGGAAGAAAGGGTGGGTGGGAGTGGTCAGGCTGCAGTTTTTGGATCGCCGGACAAGCTTCCAATCGGCCGGTTAACACTTGTTTGTGCGGGGAGAAGTGTTGTGCTTTTTAGGAGCCTCATGAAACATCAGCTTGCAGTTCCGGGTCATTTTTTCTAGCGCTACTACCGTTGACGATGCCATTATTGGGTACTCAGCCTGTGTTTCAAGCGTGTCTGGCTTTTCCATCTTTCAATCATCGAATGCCACAAGCCAGAGCCCCAAATCCTCGCCCAATAAACTATAGGATCAGTGACTCGTATTTCCTGTGTAAGGGTATCTTAGACGGACGAGAGGCGTTGTAGTAAGGTGGATTTCATCTCCCCAGAGTACATTACAGCATTGACGTGTTCTTGTCTGATGCTCACTACCAATCACGCCCAGGAAAAAGCGGGCCATATGCGAGTGAAATGCATCTTCACCCCCCGGTTGGTTCCAAGTCGCCGCTCCTCGGAAGCTGCGCGCGCAGGTCAGTTTATAATTCCAAGAATAAAGAGAGGGAAAAAATAAAAGAAAAGAAAGCTGCTGGGTGAGAAAAAGTTCGATGTGTAGTCAAGATTCGATATATTACTTGCCCATTACCTTTTCTTGATGATTACCGGTATCAGATCTCTGCTTTTCCCCCGCTTCGCTGTTTGCGTCAGAAGAGGGTATGATGTTTCCCTCATTCTCAAGCAATTAAGAGAAATTGTTTACCCAGCGAGCTGCCTGCTGCTAGAAACGCCCCCACACCTTCCAGAGGCGTTGAGTGAGAGGGAAAGGGAAGAAATCAAGAAAAGGAAAGAAAAAAGGCGGCAGTGGCCTGCAAAAAAAGTGAGGAGGAAAGATGTTTGTGAACAAGACTGGCTGAGGGGTTGCCAACTGTCGCGAGTATTTTTGGAGGATCCTCCGAGAATGGCACGCCGACGATTACCGCTTGCTTGCTTTGTTCCCTCGATAGGGACAATGCACAGTGCCGCACTCTTCGCCAATAAAAAGCCGGGTCACGGGTGCCATAATGTGACCTGTGCTAGGATTGCTTGGTGGGAAGAAAAAGAGCGCTGGACGGCGCAAATTGCTTCAAAGCTGATCCAGGCCAAAATTGCTGTTGCTTACACAGACAGTTGGCAGCATGAGAGTCCGGCTGCCGGCGCATGATGACCCCACCGGTCAATTGCTTTTGCCCAGTACCGGTATCCTACTGTATACTGCGAATACCTGGGAGCTTGTTTCACGTCCACCCAAAACTTTAAGCATGCGAGTACAATTAATAGGCTCTCTGAATTTTCGCTTCTCGGAAAAAACAGAAGCGTTGATACCTGGAGCCAGATTCCAGCCATCACACAAAACGGTTCGACGTTTATGAAATTGAGGGTTTGTGGATGCCCACCTAGTTTAGGTTTAGGTCTCAGAGGGGATCCCGAAAAGTCACCACAACCCACCTTGGGGGAATAAGGCCCTCTGATGTAGCCCTTTCCCGAGAGAATAGGCGGGTTAAGCAGATATATCCAATTAGAGAAATTGACCGCGCAAAAATGCAAAATTTTGATGAGGGTGAGCAAGTACTCGGATATTCGAAATGCGGAGCACTTGGCCAGAGGTGGATATGATACCAGCAGCCTAACTTCGAGCTTGCCACAGAAGGTTCGCTGTTCGTTCGGCGTTTCACTGCTGACCGCAGAAAAACTCAACAAATTGGAACGGGGGGGGGGGTTCCGATTCAACACCAAAGTGCGAAGGAAAAGGTTTGCCCTGCAACGTTTCCCACAGACACCGGTATGGGAATTGTGCGTGCAATTGAGTATTGTAAGAGTACATTACTGGTACAGTATCATAGACTTACCCGTATCTGTAGAGCACAGTATAGTTTCGGTGAGAGATATTCCTCTCCCCCGAACTCATTCTGAGTAAGGTTCTGTGCTCAGTGACGTTTCCATGCGAGATTTTACTGAAAGAAAGAAAGATGTTGTGTGCGGGTGTGCATCCGTGTGCAGTGCAGTGACACGGTCGGTACTCGAGTATTATCCTCCCACTTTTCATCATTTTCTGCAAGTTGAATTATTTTGGTGACGAGGGATGAAATGCAGGGGGTGTTCAAGGAACTCTGCACCAAATTTTCTACACCAAATTTTTGTTGAAAAGCTTTTTCAAAGGCGCGCAATCAAGCCCTCGTACAAATACTTTTCAGCGCATATATACTAGTCCACTGTGAGCGCCCGTTCTTGAATACACTGCGGATGGATGCTGCACACACACTGCATGCTCAGTTGTTTGAGTAGAATAGACGGGTGTCGGTGTTCGTATCATGCTACAGTATCTGTCATTGTGCAGTTGTTCTATGGCCTATAATCCTTGTGGGCTAGGGTGCTTCAGAATGGTCTCAAAAGAGATGAGTTGTACTTGTAAAGTTACCGTACTACAAGTATCCAGGACCCAGACTGGTTTTGTGTTGGCGTTGCGTTGGGCTGTGGGGTAGACTTCCTTGTAACTACTCGAGTACTCGAGTACAGTACGGGCTTCCTGTCTTAGTCAATCCCCAGGGACGCTGGGATGCTATCATACTCAGAATCAGGGACGAGAAAAGCAGATTAAAATGGCCCCCGCGTGACCATATTATTGCTTGATTCAACAAACGGGAGGTCCCGATGATCTCTAAAAAAATACACAATTTTAGCTTATATATTTCGTCTCTAGAAGCAGATATAAATAGTTACACAAATAGCGATTTCTATGATGCCCAGGGGGCGGCTCTCGCCCATTCCCAACGCGCCCCCCCTCACCAAAGACGAAATCTCCTCGGCCCTGGCCAGATCCTCACCCTCCTCGGCCCCAGGACCTGACGAAATACCCTACTCCGTTTGGAAACACATCCACAAGCACTACCCCGACATACTTCTAGATCTCCTGGGCCCCCTCCTGTCATATGGGTACCACCCCCCTTCGCTGAAGATTGCCAACGGTGTCATCTTGGACAAACCGGGCAAAGCCTCCTACGACTCCCCCGCCTCCTTCCGCATCATAGTTCTGCTAAAAACCGTCTCCAAGATCTTAGAGAGAGTTATGGCGGTCCGCCTATTCTCCCTTGCTAAGTCTTTCGGCCTGCTCCACCCCAACCAATGTGGCTCAGTGCCAGGTCTTGGCACTTTCGACGCCTGCACCACCCTGGTCCACGAAGTTAAAACCCTCCAACGCACCCACCGCAAGGTATCCTCCCTCTTCCTTGACATCAATGCCGGTTTCGACAATGTCGACGCCCTCACCCTCCGCAAACGCCTCCTAGACAAAAACACCCCCAGATACTTGGTAGACTGGGTCTCCTCTTTCCTCTCGGAAAGGAGGTGTACCCTGGTCTACCAGGGGTCACCCAAGACCCCCTCCCCAGTCACAGTCGGTACTCCTCAGGGTTCCCCCATCTCCCCGCTCTTGTTCCTCATTTACGTGGCTCCCCTCCACACCGACATAAAAGGAGGCCTCATGCTTTCGTACGTCGATGACTTCGCACTCACGGTTTCCTCCCCCTCCTACCGTTCCAATGTACGCCGGCTGCAAAGCTTGTTCGCAGCCCTAGCCCTCCGCGCCACCACCCTAGGTGTGGCCTTCTCCATCCCGAAAACAGAGCTTATCCACTGGCGCACCCCAAGCCAAAGAGGCATCCTCAAGGCCAACCACCCCGTCACCCTTAACGACCAAATCTTCCGCCCCTCCGAAGAGGTGAGGTGGCTCGGTTACCGGTTCTCCCCTGCCCTCAACACCGTCAACCATTTCGAAAGACGTCTAGCCCTGGCCAATGCCGCGTTCTCCTTTATAAGAAGAGTCGCCTCGCCAGGGGCCGGTGTCCGTCCCTTCCTCTCGCACCGGCTTGCCATGGGCCTCATCCTCCCGATCCTCACGTACGGCGCGGACCTCTTCACCCCAAACACCCGCTCCACCAACCGCATGAGCACATTCTGGCACAGAGTGCAGAGGTGGACCACCAATTGCTTCTTCGCCACCCCCATCCCTATACTGTCCAGGGAAGCGTGCCTCCCTCCCATCGGCCCGTACTGCAAGCACAAGAGACGCACAGCAGCACTCAGGCTCTGCTGCTCACCACCTTCCCTCAATCCAGCGGCTGCCCGCCTCCCGCCCACCTTCCCCTCGTTATCCGATTTCAGGGCTTCCGACACTTGCCGCCCAATGACTATTGGTCTCTCGTCCGTCTACCTCCCCCTTAGCTGGAAAACCCCAGTTCCCTCCCCCCCAATGAGAAGACACCTCCCCATAGACGAACTCGCGCACTTGGCCTTTCCCCTCGGGCACGGGTTCAAACGTTTCCCCCAGATCGGCCGAGCACCCCTCCCCCAATCAGAAGACATCCCACCCCCGACCCTCATGGCACGGACCTACGCCACACTCAAAGAAAGGGCTCACAAACTCCTACTCCAGGACTGGGAAGACACCCTCCCGGCTCCCCCCCACTACGAGCATCCCGCCTCCACCACCCCCCACCCCTTCATGGGGCTCGACAAGTTCGCCGCCGGCCGTATACACCAAATGCGCTCCGGCAAAAGCTACCTGCTAGCCCACCCCACCTGGCGGGACGACCCGGATCGCCCGACCACTTGCCCCCGGTGTCATGAAGCCCCAGAGACCTTCGAACACGCCATCCTTCACTGCCCAGCCAGGGCTGATGCCAGACACTCCCATCTAAGTGGGGTAGAAAGCCTCTCGCCCGCGAGCCCAATTTGGAACCATCCGCCCTCCCTCTCCGCCCTCCGGCGCTTCATCCTAGACACCCGCACCGGTTTCCCCCCTAGCGACCCCGCCCTTCTGGACTAACAACAAACGTCTACGTCAACCGCCCATACATCCCCCCGTCCCCAAAATATCCCCCAGCTTCACCCCCCACCCTACGACCTATGCGTTCATTTTTTTGTATTTCTTTTTAAAGGTTTACGAGTTATGGAGTGCGTTGGATTTTCCCTGTATAATGTATGTTTTTGACAGACGAGGCCGCGGGTTTTTTGGCTTCAACAACTTAGTACTACCGAGAGTGGGAAATGGTTTCTTTTGTTTATGTTGTTTGCTTTATAGGTTTTGTTTTTTCCATAGCCTCCGCTACATGAAGCTTTTTGTACCTTAAAACAATGAACGCATGATATAAAAAAAAAAAAAAAAAAAAGCGATTTCTATGATGCCGTCGAGAAATGATACTGTATGTTACACAAGCCTTCCGAAAAAACTTCCAGCCTCAGAAATATCTTGCGTCACCGGCGCCCCTCTCGGTGAGTTGAGCCTCATATCTCTTCCCCGCCAGCCAAGCTCTGTCTGGTTCATCTCCAGTCAACTTTTTACCAACAAACTCAAAACAAACGAAATGGAGAGAATCGTGACCCTCGATAAAGCAATAAATGCGATAAAGGTGGCTGCCGAGGAGATTCCTGTAATACTTGCTCTGTTCTCCCCCATTTCTTCTAAAAAGCTGACATGACAGGGGAGCCTTTAGGCGGACGACTTTATCTCCTACTCGACTATCCTCGATGTTCACCTTTCATACGCCCACGATGTCTTCTCCCAGGATGAGCAACACAAACTGTTGGAAGCTTTGGGGGAAATTTTAGAAACTCATGTTTGTTTACTTTTTTCCCGACGTGGAGACTTGGAGTAGGTGTTAACGAAGCGAGCGAATAGGAGGACCTAGCTCGTGAGATCTCTTGGGATTTGATTTCCGTCTTATTGCCCTTCCTCGAATCACCGTCCCCAGCCACTATCCAATTGACCGAATCACATATTGCGTTTGCAGCCGCTAAAGGAAATCCCCGGGAGGTTTTTATCAAGATTGTCGAGTCGTTATCCGCAATCAACTGGTCGCCGCCACTGACTGAGGATGAGGACGGGTATGTCGATGTCGATGGCGATGGTGATGACGAGGAAGAGGATGAAGAGGTGAGGGAGGCGAAAGACAAGTCGAGGAAAGAAACTACCAGAAATGCGTTGAGGAAATTCTATGCCTTGTTATCCGCCTTGTCGATTGTTCACCCAAGAATATTTAGCAAATTTCCTTCGAGGTTTTTATCCACGCAGTTGACGACCCTATTGGGAGTTTTTACGAAAGCTATACAATGGCTCGACAGGCAGGATGTCGACGCGGTCTTGAGAGCATTGTTAGAGTTTGCCGAACTTGTTAAACCCACATTAATGGTATCTAGGAAGCAGAGCATAGTGAAAGGCGAGCGACCACCGCTACCACCACGCGCCTCGACAAACAGTATGACCCCCTTACCCGTACCAATATCTACGGATGGGAATGAGCCGGCAAAAGAACCCGAAGGGGATTCTCCAGAAACCACTCTCCAGGCCCGTCTTTTGCAGTCGTTCCTGTCGCACGTCCTGGAGCTCTACCTGTTACGCACTCGGAATGTCACCGGGAGGGGATTGGTTGTGGGGTGGGCAGGGCAGTATGACTCTGAGGTTGTGAGAAAGGGCAAAAGCAAAGTTCCCGGCGGGGAGACTGCAATCGACGATGAAAGAACCGAGAGGGCAGTGCAACGGGAAGTTAAGGCTCTCACAGAAGACATCGAGGGGCTATGTGAGGCATTGGGCCTAAGGGTAGATGAACTTATCAAGATTTGTGAAAACCACCAGGGTAGGGGTTATATCGTTATTGATAATCGTGCTATAAGGCTAATTGTCTCAGAGCCAGAATCGCCCACTGATGAAGACCACGAAGACCCAGCGCCACCATCGTCAGCCGAGGACATCCCTCTTTCTAAAACGGGAGCTCTATTTCTCCTAGCCCAACGGCTCACCCATTATCCGCTTTCGCCTCTCAGCATATTCCCAAACCATTCGGACATATCCCAAAACTTTCTTGTCAACGGCTCCGGCCAGCACCAACCCGCTGTTGTTGATGCAGTGCTCTTCCTCGGTGCCCTCGCTCTCCACCAGGGCGGGGGCCTCGGCAGCGCACCAGAATCGGACAACTTCCTGCTCTACCTCCAAACTTTTGCTGCTATTTCTGCCACCTCCTCTTCCCCGCAGGCTCGGTTTCTCGCGCATTATCATGTGTCAACATGCATAAGCAAGCACCCGGATGAGGCTGTCCGACTAGCGTACATCAAGGACACCCTAGAGCATTGTCCATTTGAAACGCTCAAGGCTGCGGTGGTCGGCATTCTTAAAGACGAAATCCTATCCGCTTCTCTATCAACACCACCAAAGCAAAACTCAATTTTTGCGTCCCCGGTTTGTCTGGAAGATTTATTTGACATGCTTTTCCCCGAGGTGGAGGTTGGCGATGCCGATGACTTTAAGAATTATTATCCAACGCTCGTGGCGACGGCGAATTTTTACTACTTTCTTGTTCTTTCGCCCGTGTGTAGGGAGAAATTGGGAGTTAACAAGAGGGAGTTTGCGGAGAGGGTTGAGGGGAAATTTCTGACCCCAATTGGGAAGGCGCTCGAGGGGATCAGTCTTGAAGGCGGGGGAATGGAAGCGGATATTCTGAAGGATGTTATTGAGAGGATCCGAGAAAAGGTCAGGGAGGTTTGTGTTTAGCCAGTGCTATGTGTTGATCACGATATTTCGGAGGGGTGGAGTACGGGAAGTTTAATATTTGGCCCCCTCCCCCCCTAATGTGTGTGCTGGAGGTGGTGGGTATATTTGATATAAGGTGGGGTGGGATTTCAAAATGTAGGACTATCGTGCGATATGTTTGTCATTCCGATTGCTATCGAGTTACTGTCAAAGCTGGATTTAACTATAGAATAGTGAATGTCCATTTTTCTACCATTTTCTATCTTGTGCACCGTGACAAAGGTTAATGAAATGTAGAGCGGACCCCCGTTGCTTGCCACACGTATCATAATCCAATTATTTAGGCAATTGGTAATTGAAGGTTACAGTAATGAATCTCCACAGCAGGGCTAATCTATAGTACTAGCGTGATTAAACTGGTACGATATAAAGTTTTCGGAAGTACTTACTGCAGTACAACGCCCGAAGCCAATATTCTGTAAATACAGCAGGAAATACTCCCCACCTCAACTATTATACCAGTTGACCACCCAATCGTTTCACGAGTTGTCACTCGGTGAGACTCGCGATCCGCAAGAACATCATCAACTGAAATTAAATTAAATTACAGAAAGGAAGGAAAAATGAGAAAACTTTGTTTTTCAAAGAGTATAGTACTACAGATAGATACTCGGAAAAAAGGAAAGCCTAAATAATCTCGCCATTTTTGCGTTAGGCTTGAAAGTGTAAACGGGGTAGTAGGTGACCCATGATGTTTTTTCCCTCCAAGTTTGGAGTGGAGTATCCCTCTCCATCCATCTTTACGATACAAACCACTGGCACATGTCCCCCCGAACACCTCTCACCCCCCAATCCGCAATCCGCAATCCCCTCCATCCTCACTCCTCCAAACCCCCCTCGTACTACCTAGCCAGATATATAACCCCCCCCCTTACACGCACCACTCCCACTCCCACCCACCACCATACAACCCCATCAAATCACTTCCTACCCCACCGCACTTCTAAAAGCTCCCAGCACATTCCCTAACACTTAACTTGAATACTTCAAGTACTTTAATTATATTATGATCCTCTCTAATACTCCCACTACCCTCGGAACCGCCGGGGCTGTTGGGGCTGGAGCTATAGCAACTAGAGGAGGAGGAAGAGATTCCGATGCTGAAGGTGCAGATAGAGGTGGGAATGTTGATTCTAGTGAGATGCCCGAATCTTGGTGTAGGCTGGTGGTGGGGTGAGGTGAGGAGGTGCTAATGGTGGGCTTGTTTTTCGTAGGGATTTGGTATATGTGTGTTGTTTGTTAGGTGTGGGGGTGAAGGAGGGTAAAGGAGGAGTGGTGGGTCGGGGTTATGTGGTGTGGGGTGGGGTGGTGGTGATGGGGTATGAGTGAGGTTTTGGGGGGGTCATGGGGTGTCATTCGTTTGTAAAGTTGTGTGATGATTGTGTTTTTAGTTTTCTGGTAATTTACTATGGGGTAGATGTGGGGTAGGGATTCTATGGCTCCTTTGGGTGGTCAGTATTGGGTTGGGGCGCTGGTTTGAAGATTTGTTAGTGAGAGGTTTTGTTGCGGAATATATGATTGTTTTTTTTGTTCTTGTTCTTGTTCTTTTCGAGGAAGGGCTGTGATGACTAGTTCGTAGAGTGCAAAATTAGATGTTATACCTTTTCCGACGCTTGGGAAAGAGAGCGAATTATGTTGGCTGGGTGGCAGTGGTGTGCTCGTTTAGATGTACGGTGATCTCCGCAGGCGTTGACATAGCGACTTCCTGACACATCTAGAAATCCTAGATGAAAAAGATATTGAATATTCAGTAATAGATGCAAATTGGGATAGAAAAATATCCTTCCGGAGCACTAGTTAGTACACACTTCCCTCCCTCCCTCACCCCGTAAGACCTTCCGAATCCACCGAGGAAGAAGAGTGTACTTAATCGGCTAGCCGGTACCAGTCCCTCGCACTCTAGCCTACATTTATTTTATTCCCCCCGTGTCTACCGCTCTCCTATTCTTGCCCCCGGCAAACGAACCTTGAGATATCAAAGAAGATTCTCTCATCATGGGGAATCACTCCGTGAATGTTTTCACTGGTGGTATCAAGGGTTGTGGGAAAAGACTGCCGTTCTGTTGTCTTGCTAGACGTCAATACCATCCGGTTGGTTTCGAATGGCGTACATTATCGCCGGTGTCTGGCTATGCTGAACCATCCCCGGAGTATCTGTTCGATACCAATACCGGCACTGGGTCAGTTGGTAATCATAGACTGTAGCGGAAGGGTCTAGCGCTTTTGCTGTAGCGGGAGTGCTGGAGAGTTAATGTGGTGGGCTGAGGACGCAGAGGTGTCGCAGTGAGAGTAGCTGGGCTAGATCAAGTCTAGTTGTCGGGGCTTACATGCCTCGGGAATTGGGGGGGGTTTCCCAGTTTCACAATGCATGCTTCTTCGAGGATTGTCACGTGATCAGTGTTGGCCAGGAGACCTAAGCATGTGGTCGAGTGACTAATTGTGACGGGGTCACGCTGGGGGTGACTAGGGTGGGTTAGAGTGTTGCGCGCTGTAGCAAAGCATAAGATGGTTTGAATGAGGCGAAGGGAGCACAAGGGAGGTGGTGAACTGCAGGGACTTTCAACTGGTACAACCCGCTTCTAGCTGGGCCTTGACAGTGATGCCTAGCGTGAATGCCCATCGCTTATGAGAGATAACTCTTCGGTAGGCCGTGAGTTACCTCGCCTAACGGTCTGTCTGAGATCGGAGCCTTAAAAATTGCTAGAGTGAGTGAAGTTAGGAGTTTGGATAACCGTTTAACTTCGGAAATTATCGTCAACAAGGGGAGGGGGGGGTCAGATTCCGTTCTAGGTATCTGATAGCGGCAGTGCAGCTAGTAGGATCTAATCGCTCTGTGGGTTTGGCTCATGACTCTTTAACATGAGCGGAGATATTGATTTGTACGGTTTCAACAGCCGTTTTTGGTGAAGAGATATGGTCGATAGGGATCTACGGAGTTCTTGGTGGACGGGGGGGGTCTGGTGGCGGGTGCGCTTAGTCCCAAAGCAATTCCAAAATCCCGGGAACAGCGCCGAACCCCTCATATGTGTGCCCAAAATCTCCTATTTTTCTCAAGAGAGGAGAAATACCTCCGTGCTCCTTTGTGTCATGGCCGTTACTAACATGCCAGGGAGTGTTAGTACTGCCGCCGAGGGAAGTCAAGGAAAACAAAATCGAAGTCGAACGTAAGAGATGAATAAGTGAAAGAAAAAGAATAGGCGAATCTGTCTTGGGCTCTCGGGTATCTTCCCTCGCTTTCGGCCCAGTGAGCGAAGGTGTTGATCCACCGGATTTCTTTGTGTTATCAAATCCCCCGGGTGCGTCTTTGTTTCGTTTCCGGCTTGGGTCTTAGCTGGAACTGGAGGATGGTACGCCCACTCTAATTCCGCTTATTCGTTCTGCTGTTTCTTCGTAGACCTTTCTTTGTTGTTCCGTGCTTGGAGGTGTCCGGCAAAGCGTGTGGGCGGGGATGCGGAGGAGCTTTGTCGTAGTATGCTGATAAATAGTTGACCTGTTTCCCTTTCTGCCCCAATTTCTGTATTGCATTGAATAAGCCTTGACTGAACAAGCCGTCTATCAGCTGCTATTGCCCCTCCGGCGAATTTTTGCGTATCGTATTGCTATAAATCTTCCGGTCGGTTTCTGACAGGGTGGTGACGGCTTCTGAGAGGAAATGACTTACTGAGTTGAGTAGCTTGAGATTAATGGATTCAAGCCTGTGTTGATTGTATCCCCCTTCAGCCCCATTCATTTTGGCTTGATTTGTGAGTTCATTGGCTCTTGACTGATCTTAGACTATATTCGTATTCCTGGTAAGTAGTATATTAAAGATTTTTCGTGTAGTGGTGTGCCAAAAAGCTTGCAGGTAGGCTTAGTACTCAACTTACAGCCATATAGCCGCTGATTAGAGTCGAAAGAGTGCTTTTTTTTTTTTTTGATCGAGTACCTGTCGGCAAGTGTGCAGTGAGTGCGCGGTAGAGTAAGTGATTACGCTTGGCCCCAGGTGAGTGCCCTTGTCACCGGTGTTTGGGGAGGGATATAGCCCGCACTAATATTAAATGATCGGGTAGTTTCGGTAATAATTTTGGCCAATGATAGTTGCCCTAGCGGGTTAGGATGAGCGGTGTCGGTAGCCCACTCGCAGTCCACTCTGCCCACCCGCACGCACAAATATGAAGCAGGATCTCGCCTCTTCGAGGAAATAAATACTGGCTTCGCTCTGGCTTCGCTCTCCTTTCGCTCTTGTCACACTCCATCTCTATCCTCAGCTTACAGCGTAACAATACCTGCTACCTCTATTCATAACTGAATGAGGAGTAGTGCCCATACCTGGCTACTCAATATTTTCTTACCATTCTAGCTAAGTTGTCTCATCTCTACCTTCAGTTACTACATGTTAAACCCGAATCTGAGAAATTCTTTTAGGTGAAAATATACTTACTTGGTATTTGTAGTTAATAGCTATATTATCAAAGGGCAAATGTAAGCTATAGCATTGACCCCGATGAAAAGAATATGCCTTCAACTAATACTTTATTTACAGATGTCTTCCAATTCAATAAACTAGCCTTTTATGATTTTAGGCTGGCAATATTGATAATCTTTTAATGATTATTAGCTTAGCTGAAAATCTCGTTCTGTTTGCTAGATCAAACAATTTCTATTATTATCTGAAAGATTTAGAGGGGATTATTCAACTCTTATTCTTCTTGCAGTATTCACAAGACTAGGAATATAATATTGAAAAGGATGAGAGAGAGTGCACTTTTCCCTCAGCCTCAAGTGTGTGGGAAATCCGATACTTGCAGAGGCTATAATTTTTATAATATACTTAAAAAAGTATACTGGAATGGAGCGAAAGTATTAGAGATAATTAATATGATATTTATATTTTATCTTCATACTTTAAGTTTATTATCTGATTTTTTATTAAGATAAAATATCAGATAAACACCTCAACAAATAAACCTGATTTGTCTTATAATATACATTGGGAACCAACAATTCCCTTATATGGTTCTACTTTTCCTTATTCTGTGGTTTGTGGGAACTAACTCACAAATTATACTTAATTATATGTATAAAAACTTTCAGATTTGGAAAATAAAAATCTTTTAAGATTTATTATTTTCTACAAATTATTCTGATTAGAATATATAATCATTTTGATGATTATTGCTAAGCTGAATTTGTCATTATTCAGTGCAAAAGTTAATATCAACTTATTCTTTTAAAAATCAAAGAAAATCCTGCAATAAATTACACTATAGGTTATCTATAGTATAAGAAATTTGGGGGTTTGATTGAGTGATTGAAGTGAAAGAAGTGGTTAAATTTGAAGATAGTCTATTACTCCTACGGTTTTCAAAGAATATTTTATTGTCTTTAAAATATATTGGAAAGTGAATTATTTCTAAAGAGTTAGTTTCACTTATCATTACTAAGTGGCTTTCTTCCTGGCCTCCAAATGCCTAAACTAATTCCGATCAGATTTTCCAGATATTAGCTATTAAGATTAATAATTAGTCCAATATCTTATTAATTTATCAACAAAGTGTAGTCTATTTTGATAGAATATTTTTGCTTTTTTTATTATAAAATCTATTTTCTAGATTTTAACACTTAATAGCGATTACCTCAGAGGTGGGGTATTAGCTGTTAGATTAAATTAGTAGATTATTTCTTAAATATCTGCTAGCTACTAATCTGAACTTTCTAATTAGTTCAAATCTTCAATTACTCTTACTACAAGATGACTATATTATATATACTTTTTTAAGATATAAGCTATTCAGTTTAAAATAATTTACTGAAAGAAGTATCAATTATTAGGCAATCTAGTCAGCTTTGACAGGATATTGTTGCTTGCTTCAACATGAAATGCCTGTTCTATATCTGAATATTGAACAATTATAACACATAAATGATAAGGTAATATCATACTGAATTGAAATATGAATACAAATATCTTAACACCTCACCCGACCTATATTATTATCTTTCTGTTCAATATTTTCAGTATTTTACCTTCATAATTTCCTCTTTTCTTTAGGTATTTCTTTTTTAATAATTATATTCTGACTACTTTTGAGTATACAATGTATACAATTCTACAATATCCATCCCATAGGGAGACTTATTCTTCTCTCTTCTTCTCTTACCTTCTTATTCTCTCTTTAAGCCTGCCATTTACAAATTAATAACCATTTACTGATTTGTATCATTTTGATATACTACATATTCTAATATGCAGTTTTAATACAGAGCATGAAAGTAAAAACCTTGCTACATTTCAGTTGTATATTCAAATGAAGAGTTGAATGAAGATAGACTAATTGGAGTAGAAGTTTCAACTTAATAGTCTATCTTAATGACAATTGACTTTAAACAACTGCTTTATCCAATTTTTTTACATGTTGGAATTAGAACTAAATATTATAAATACTACTAGTAAGAATGAGAAATATCCAGTATTATTCTGAAAAAGTATTTACAACCGTGAATTAAGTCATAATTCTAATAGATGGAATAATGAGCTAAAGGACTTCTTGGTAAGAGTTTTGGTCTTGGTGTGAATTGTCAGAGCGAGTTACAATAGAATTATTGGTAAATAAAATACTATTATATTTATACTTTAGAGTAAAACTACTCAAGCCACCAGATTGCTTTGTTACTTTCAATCTTGGAATAACACAACTTTGGATATGTTAGTCAATAAAATTTATTAGGAAGAAATTGTTGCATCTTAGCTCAAGGAGCTCAGAATCTCAAAAACTAATACTACCTTGACTTTAGACCGTAGAATAGCAATACTTAGACAAGCACTAAACTGATAAGCAAAAAATCTTCCCTATAAGAGAGTTCACAATTCTGCAGATTTTATTGCCTGCCATTTGTATTCTACTCTGAACCAAAGCAGTAATTTTACTATTAAATTAGTATACTAAACTTAGTATTGATATTATAGCCATAAAGATTCACCTTAAAGTTATAAGTGAAGAAGAATTATTAACTAGTAGAAAGTATTTGAGTATAAATATAAAACTAATTGAATGTGTACATATAACTAGAGTTATAGTCTTGGTTTAGATATTTTTCCCCCTATTACCATTGATATGATAGTGATTATTTGATGGACTTTATTAGCTAAAATAGTTGAGAATGAGTGATTCCATAGTAGGAAGTGATAAAACAATCCTGCAACTTCAGTATATATTCCTATAGAGAGTTACTAAAATATAAAATTATCCAACATTTTTGACAAACCACAGTTACAATCTTCCATTGTAGATAGTTATGATTGATAAATTTCAATTAGAATAAAAATATCTAAAATAGTAGAATCTTATAAATAATGGCAAGAGATTCAAAATAGATTTTTTAAATACAAACAAACTCTTTTTATATATATTCTCTTAAGAAGATATTTGTTGGTTAAATATTCATATACTAATTTGAACTCTTCTATTATTTATTTACTCAAGTAGATAATATGTGCATATATTTAGCATATTCTCTATCCTACTCAGAAACTTAATCTTTCTTAATTTTGTCTATAGTTATATATCAGAATCCTTCAGCTGCTACACTTTTTTCTCTTTTATCAAAAGCTCTTATATTCTTCTTTCTTTTTTATACTCTTTTCTCTTTTCTCTTCAAATTTAGTTTCTCTTGATAATATTATAAGTATACTGAGGACTCAATATTATCATATATAGTATAAAAGTAGTTAATACAAAATAACATCTTAATGTTATTTCTATTGAAAAATATAGTTGAACTCTCAATAATATAGTTAAATAGAAATACTCATTATTTTATATCTCAAACTAAGTTAGATAATTGAATTATTGATTTTTAAAAACAAAAGATTTTTGGTTTTATAATTAAAACAAATTCTAAATTGCTTCTAATACTTATTACTACTTTGATTATTGAAAGTGTTTTACTCTAATTAGAGAATCTTCATTATTTTTTAAAGATTTATACTTTGAAACATATGACTTCTTGGATATACTAAGTTGTATTAACAGATAGCTTTTATATAACATATCTTAAATACTATAAAAGTGAAAACAATTCTTACTATTATTAACATGTATATAAAAATTATTTTTTCTGACTTTACAATTATATTCTATTAGTTGATAGCTAGTATTAGTTTTACCTCAATAGAATATAGAGTATATTTGTAACTAGTACAGGTTACTGGTTAGTTTTGAGTATTGTTTGATACTCTATATATTTTATATTTAGTTTCAAGTATCGTTTGATATATTATATATTTTATATATTGTATTAGGATATCAGTTTGATACCTGATTGGTTTTATATAATATTTTAAGACTCCCACTTTGGAGCTTTATTGTTATTTGATTACAAGGCTTATGTAGCCTGACAAGTATATTAAAGACCTGCTATTCTCCAGACTTAGAGAGAGCAGATTTCGACAGATAAAGTTTTCAATATACTTGGTTGAACAGTTACTTTTTCAGTTCACTTTGAGAATCTTAGTATTTCAAGTTGATTTATCAAATGCCTTCTATTAGGAACCACTTAGTAGTTGCAATATAGTAAGAAGTTTGTTACAACAATCTAGTCTAAGCCTCCGGTACTTAGTCTTACTCTATAGCTTATCTTACTATAGAGGTAGTATTGTTACCCTCTCAGAATATGGCACTATCTCATAGGGTCGTTATATTATTTAATAGTATTTAAAGTAAGATAAATAGAGTTAACCTGAAATATATATATTTTAGGTAAAATATAATAATAGTTTAGTTCTATAAATGCAATCTCCAGTAAACTATGAGAAACTATATTAACTATAATAAAATAGCTATTATCTAGTAGAGGTAATAATTATGAGTAATATGATTGCGTAAGAAATAGTAAAATCATACCTTGAAGACTTAAACTGAAATTACTTCATCTTCTTCTCTAACTATATTTAAGAGTAAAAGAGTAGTTAATTTTATAATCTGTAGAGTAATCTTGCTAGTCTATAATTTCTCTTTATAAAATATGCTATCAATATAGTTATTATTTTGTAGTTAACTCTCTAAAAATCAATATATCTTATGAATTATATTTAATTAGCTTGATAATATGAACATATATTTGATTATGAATAGATATTTTTACAAAAGCATAATATAGAAGATGGAAATAATAAGGTCTATATTAGCTGATAATATTTAATATAAAGATTAGGGATAAAAGATAATAAGAAAACTACATGTAATTACTATGAGTTCTTTATTCATTGTATATTATACTCAAGTCTCATTTTATATTTAGAATATTTCAAATCTTGAGAATATATTATATTTTATTCAAGTATTACTCACTGTCATATATATTATCTGCTTTATTTTAAGTATTAATTAATACTCAATTAATTCAGGTATTTGGTTTTAAGAAGCTTAATGTCAGGGTATGTATTTGAATTATATAGACTAAGAAAGTTTGATAGGAGTATTTATATATTAGTTACACTTAGTATAAAGTGAGATTAGAATTCAATAAATTAAATCTGTAAACTTATTTTATAATATTATAGTAGTTTTAAAATAGGAGAAATTTCATTACAATAGGCTAGTAAGAGTATCTGATATGTATTCTTACAAATTATTATTTATCTGAAATATATTTAATACTCTTATACATTTAGAATATATTCAATGCTGTTGATTTTACTATAACATATACAATATTACTTGCAAAATAGCTTTACTGCATTTTATAATATAGAATATTTAGAAACTAATTACTTCTATATAATAGTAAGAACTTAACTAATAATAATTATATTATTAAGAGAACTGAAATCCCCAATACTTGACAGAAAGTATATATAAAACAGGAACTATCTTTCTCAACTTTGACTTCAGATAGGATATAATAGAGAAATAACTAGAAGTTACAAGTAATAGATATTGGAAATTCTGGCATGAGTATTATGGGTTAACTAACTTGAACTTAGGGAATTGGAAAAAGCTATACTGTAAAATATTAGAGAAAACAGAGAGATAGTCAGAAAGGCTCAGAGAATAATAGTTCAATAAAGGTAATATAATAAAAGTAGAGATTCTCAAATAAGTTGTTCACTTGATATATTGTTAAGATATCTTCTCCTTTGCTTGATTTACTCAAACTCTGAGAAATAGTCTTTACTATTTATACCAAAATCTTACTATTACACATACGAGAATAGCTATACAGTATTAGTAGAGGCTGCGCTACCGTAATGGAGGAGAGTATATTCAACCTCAGCTCACCATGGTAGGAGCAACTAGAGGCATCTATGTTAACTACTCAGGATACGAGAAGAACTCATGTTCCATGAAGCTGATTACTGAATGGAAAAAGTAAAGTGAGAATACTTTATTTCTTATCCGGTACATATGCATATTATGCATTACGCGTTATTATCTGGCTATTTGAACTGATCACTCGATAGTTCACGATAAAAAGACAATTAGTATGTTGGCATTGTGACCGCATATACGAACTTAGTCTATTAAAACAAAGAGATCGAAGACTATCTACTGGTGGAGTAGGGATACCCTTAGATGAAATAGATATCGGGAGTTCTCAGAGTTTGAGTGGGGTAATTGTTTAGGGTCAAATAGTGTTCGCACTTCCTTTGATGAAGCTGAAATCTTAGAAAGATACATGATTATTAGAAAACAGGAAGTAGCGAGAATTTAGTATAAGTAGTAAGGACTATTTGTTATGGGGTAACTAACTCAAAGAAATAGAGAGGGTTAGGCTGTATCGTATTTGAGATAATGGAGGGAAGTCAGAAAGGCTCAGGAGATGATGGTTCAATAAAGGTAAAGAAATAAAATAGAAGTTCTCGAATTTAAACTTAATAACTTGTTATATTGTTAAGGTCTCTTCTCTGTTGCTTGATTTTCTCAAACTCTGGGGAATAGCTCTTACTACTTATACTAAATTCTCGCTACTTCCTGTATCCTAACAATCATGTATCTTTCTATGATTTCAGCTTCGTCAAAGGAAGTGCAAATACTCTTTGACCCTGAATAATTGCCCCACTCGAACTCAGAGAACTCCCGACATCTATTTCATCTGAGGGTGTCCCAACTCCACCATTAGATAGTCTTCGATCTCTTTGTCCTAATAGACTAGGATCATATATGTGGTCGCAATGCCAACATACCAATAGTCTTATCGTGAACTATCAAGTGATCAATTCGAATAGCCAGATAATAACACATAATGCAGAATATGTATATGCACTGGATAAGGAATATAGTACTGTCACTTTATCTTTCCAATCGGTAATCTTCTTCATGGAACGTGAGTTCTTCCGGTATCCCGAGTAGTCAACATAAATGCCTCCAGTTGCTCCTACCACGGTGAGCTGAGATTGGACATACGCTCCTCCATTACGGTGGTGCAGTCTCTACTAATAATACTGGTTAGCTATTCTCATATGCGTAACACTAGCTCCCTCTTCAAAAGGTTTTGTCCCCAAAATCCTTCTTGACATATAATACATAAGTAGCGATAAACATTAAATATTAAATCCTTTTAGTACTCTACATGGTAGGGTGAAAAACCTTCCGTGTTTGCTTGGCCATGGCAGGAAAACATTTCCAAGTAATACTACTTAGCCCAATGATGGCATTTCTGAGTTTGCTCTATGAAATATATCTACCAATTCCTTGGCATTTCCCAAATGCTCAGGTGGTTCCCAGGTGTTCCCATCCTCCGAACACCCTTTCCCCTTAACGAAATATCATATTTCATTAAATGTTTGGGGTCTTCCTCTAACCCTCTTTCGTAAGAGATTATTTCACTCTTAACAATTTTCTCCACCTCCCATTCAAGATCTCCATCAATCCCTTCGGGTTGCATAGACGGTTGTTCTTGAGCCGGTCCAATTGAAGTTCAGTAGGGTTGTTACAATCCTCTTCCCTTCGGGCGATACTTGCAGCAGGTAACCTCTTTCTCGATAGTAATCTTACTATCCTGAATTTGTACGAATAACGACAGCTGAGTATACAGACTCCTGTCTCGTACAATATATCGCTAAGCTCGTGAGAGACACTATGTCCTCGGCCCGGTAAGATATAAAGTAAAGATAAAGTATATTGTAAGAAAATAACTTAGATGATTGCGTGAAGAACTCTAAACTAAGAGGCCTTTTTTTTTTTTTTTTTTTTTTTTTTTTTATATCATGCGTTCATTGTTTTAAGGTACAAAAAGCTTCATGTAGCGGTGGCTATGGAAAAAACAAAACCTATAAAGCAAAAACATATAATAAAAGAAACCATTTCCTACGCTCTGATAGTACTAAGTAGTGAAGCCACAAACCGTCGGCCTCGTCTGTCAAAAACATAAAAATATAGGAAAAATCCCACATACTTCGCGCTTTTACAAACTTTACAAGGAAACTTTACAAAACGCAACATGCGGGTCGTAGGGTGGGAGGCGATGGGGAAGGAATTAAGCTGTGCGGGGGGTGGTGGGAGCGGTTATTCTTCGAGGGGGGGGTCACCGGGGGGGAACCCGGTGCGGGTGTCCAGGATGAAGCGCCGGAGGGCTGAGAGGGAGGGAGGGTGGTTCCAAATTGGGCTCTCGGGCGAGAGGCTTTCGACTGCACTTAGGTGGCAGTGTCTGGCTTCAGCTCTGGCCGGGCAGCGTAGGATGGCGTGTTCGAAGGTTTCTGGGGCTTCCTGACACCGGGGGCAGGTGGGTGGGCGGTCTGGGTCGTCGCGCCAGGTAGGGTGGGCCAGCAGGTAGCTTTTGCCGGCGCGCATTTGGTGTATGCGGCTGGCGGTGAATTTGTCGAGCCCCATGAACGGGTGGGGGGTCGTAGAGGGGGGATACGCGTAGTAGGGGGGGGCAGGGAGCGCTTCTTTCCAGTCTTGGAGTAAGAGTTTCTGAGACCTCTCTTTGAGAGCGGCGTAGGTCCGTGCCATGAGGGTCGGGGGTGGGATGTCTTCTGTCTGGGGGAGGGTGGCTCCCCCGATCTGGGGGAAACGAGGGAAGCCGTGGCCGAGGGGGAAGGCTAGATGTGCGAGTTCGTCGATGGGGAGATGTCTCCTCATGGGGGGGGAGGGGACCGGGGTTCTCCAGCTAAGGGGGAGGTAAACGGATGAGAGGCCGACAGTCATTGGCCGGCAGGTGTCGGGGGCCCTGAAACTAGATAGGGAGGGAAAGGTGGGCGGTAGACGGGCTGCCGCGGGGTTGAGTGTAGGGGGTGAGCAGCAGAGCCTGAGAGCCGCGGTGCGCCTCTTATGCCTGCAGTAGGGACCTATGGGGGGGAGGCAAGCCTCCCTGGAGAGTATCGGGATGGGGGTGGCGAAGAAACAATTGGTGGTCTATCTTTGGACCCTGTGCTAGAAGGAGCTCATGCGGGTGGTAGAGCGGGCGTTTGGGACGAAGAGGTCTGCACCGTACGTGAGGATTGGGAGGACGAGTCCCACGGCGAGCCGGTGTAAGAGGAAAGGGCGGACTCCAGCTCCTGGGGAGGCGACTCTTTTTAGGAAGGAAAAAACAGCGTTGGCCAGAGCCAAGCGTCTCTCAAAGTGATTGGTGGTGGTGAGGGCGGGGGAGAACCAGTAACCGAGCCACCTTACCTCCTCAGAGGGGCGGAAGATCTGGTCATTGAGGGTGACGGGGTGGTTGGATTTGAGGGAGCCTCTTTGGCTTGGGGTACGCCAATGGATGAGTTCTGTTTTTGGGATGGAGAAGGACACACCTAAGGCTGTGGCGCGTCGGGATAGGGACGTGAAAAGACTTTGCAGCCGGCGCACGTTGGACCGGTAGGAGGGGGAGGAGACTGTGAGCGAAAAGTCCTAAACTAAGAGGCCTTTTTTTTTTTTTTTTTATTTTTACTTTTTTTTTTATATCATGCGTTCATTGTTTTAAGGTACAAAAAGCTTCATGTAGCGGTAGCTATGGAAAAAACAAAACCTATAAAGCACAAAACATAAAACAAAAGAAACCATTTCCCACGCCTTGGTCGTACTAAGTTGAGAAGCCATAAACCATCGGCCTCGTCTGTCAAAAACATAAAAATATAAGGAAAATCCAACATACTTCGCAATTCATAAATTTTACAAAGGAAATTTTACAAACGCAACATGCGGGTCGTAGGGTGGGGGGCGATGGGGGAGGTGTTACACTGTGCGGGGGGTGGTGGGAGCGGCTATTCTTCGAGGGGGGGGTCACCAGGGGGGTACCCGGTGCGGGTGTCTAGGATGTAGCTCCGGAGGGCTGAGAGGGAGTGGGGGTGGTTCCAAATTGGGCTCTCGGGCGAGAGGCTTTCGACCGCACTTAGGTGGCAGTGTCTGGCTTCAGCTCTGGCAGGGCAGCGTAGGATGGCGTGTTCGAAGGTTTCTGGGGCTTCTTGACACCGGGGGCAGGTGGGCGGGCGGTCTGGGTCGTCGCGCCAGGTAGGGTGGGCCAGCAGGTAGCTTTTGCCAGCATGCATTTGGTGTATGCGGCTGGCAGTGAATTTGTCGAGTCCTATAAAGGGATGGGGGGTCGTAGAGGCGGAATACGTGTAGTAGGGGGGTGCCGGGAGTGATTCTTCCCAGTCTTGGAGTAAGAGTTTCTGAGACCTCTCTTTGAGGGTGGCGTAGGTTCGTGCCATGAGGGTCGGGGGTGGGATGTCTTCTGTCTGGGGGAGGGTGGCTCCTCTGACCTGGGGGAAACGAGGGAAGCCGTAACCGAGAGGAAAGGCCAAGTGTGCGAGTTCGTCGATGGGGAGGTGTCTCCTCATGGGGGGGGAGGGGACTGGGGTCTTCCAGCTGAAGGGGAGGTAAACGGATGAGAGGCCGATAGTCATTGGCCGGCAGGTATCGGGGGCCCTAAAACTGGATAGGGAGGGAAATGTGAGCGGAAGGCGGGCCGCCGCGGGGTTGAGCGTAGGGGGTGAGCAGCAGAGCCTGAGAGCCGCGGTGGGTCTCTTATGCCTGCAGTAAGGACCTATGGGGGGGAGGCAAGCCTCCCTGGACAGTATCGGGATGGGGGTGGCGAAGAAGCAGTTGGTGGTCCATCTTTGGACCCTGTGCCAGAAGGAGCTCATGCGGGTGGTGGAGCGGGCGTTTGGGACGAAGAGGTCCGCACCGTACGTGAGGATTGGGAGGACGAGTCCCATGGCGAGCCTGTGTGAGAGGAAGGGGCGGACACCCGCTCCCGGGGAGGCGACTCTTTTAAGGAAGGAAAAAACAGAGTTGGCCAAAGCCAGGCGTCTCTCAAAGTGATTGGTGGTGGTGAGGGCGGGGGTGAACCAGTAACCGAGCCACCTCACCTCCTCGGAGGGGCGGAAGATCTGGTCATTAAGGGTGACGGGGTGGTTGGATTTGAGGGAACCTCTTTGGCTTGGGGTACGCCAATGGATGAGTTCTGTTTTTGGGATGGAAAAGGACACCCCCAACGCTGCGGCGCGTCGGGATAGGGATGAGAAGAGACCTTGTAGCCGGCGCACATTGGACCGGTAGGAGGGGGAGGAGACTGTGAGTGAAAAGTCGTCGACGTAGGAAAGCATAAGGCCTCCCTTAATATCGGCATGGAGGGGTGCCACGTATATGAGGAACAATAGGGGAGAAATTGGGGAGCCTTGGGGGGTTCCGACCGTGACCGGGGAGGGGGTCCTGGGGGAGCCTTGATAGACTAGTGTGCACTTCCGTTCAGACAGGAAGGAGGAGACCCAGTCGACCATCTATTTGGGGGTGTTTTTGTCCAAGAGACGTTTGCGGAGGGTGAGGGCGTCGACGTTATCGAAGCCGGCTTTGATATCGAGGAAGAGGGATACCTTGCGGTGGGTACGTTGAAGGGTTTTGACTTCGTGGACCAGGGTGGTGCAGGCGTCGAAAGTGCCTAGGCCTGGCACGGATCCACATTGGTTGGGGTGAAGCAGGCCAGATGACGTGGCCATCGAAAAGAGTCGGGCAGCCATGATCCTTTCCAGGATCTTGGAAACGGTTTTCAGTAAGACTATGATGCGGAAGGATGCTGGAGAGTCATAGGAGGCTTTGCCTGGTTTGTCCAAGACGACGCCATTGGCGATTTTCAGCGAGGGAGGGTGGTAGCCATATGTCAGGAGGGGGTTTAGGAGCTCTAGAAGGATGTCAGGGTAGTGTTTGTGGATGTGTTTCCAGACGGAGTATGGTATATCGTCCGGTCCTGGGGCGGAGGAGGGTGAGGACTTGGCGAGGGCCGAGGAGATTTCATCTCGAGTGAGGGGGGGTGGTCGGGCACGGGCGAGAGCCTCCCCCTGGCGGGGGTTCCGGCCGAGGTGGGAAAAAGTGGGCGAGGAGGGCGTTGTTGATGGAGGTGGGGTCGTTGGCGTCTGGGAGGGAGGGGAAACGTACTGCCTGCCTGGGGGTAACCAGTTTCTTGGTGGTCCAGATGTTGTTGGGGGTGGTCTTAGCGAGGAAATCGGCCCAGTATGCTGATTTGGCTCGTTTGATGGCTTTGAAGTAGCCATTCCTGGAGAGTCTTGCCGTTTCCCTTGCTTGTGTATTTTGGAGTTCTTTGCTTTTCTTGTAGCTTTGTTGTATTCCTTACGGAGGGCGGTGAGGAGGGGGGTCCACCATGGCTTAGATTTGGCAGAAGGTCGTGATGTGGGGGCTGCCACTCTAAGGATCGAGGTTAGGCAGGACAGGGCAGCTGAGAACCAGGAGTCAAACTGCTGGGGAGAGGGGTGTGGGGGGGGCGGGGGGACGCGGAACGCCTTGAGGGTGGGTTCTAGGACAATCCAATCCAAGAGATCCCACTTGGCTTGGGGGGAGGGGTATGCCGGAGAGGGGCTGAAAGGGAGATGGAGATGGGGACGTGGTCCGATCCTGTGGAGGGTATGGATGAGGTGTTCCAATTGTGTACGAAGGGGGTCATGACGGGGTTGGCAAAGGCCAGGTCTATGACGCTAGGTCTGTGGGGGCCAGAAAGGGGGTACCGGGTGTATTCCCCTGGTGTATTGATACAGGTAAAGTTGAGGTCATCGGCTTTGTCAAAGTAGGGGTCAGCGATGGAAGCCTTCTGAGAAGAGGGGAGGCGGAGGGGGTCGGTGCGGGGGCTGTGAATGTTGAAATCCCCCACTATGAGGTAGGGATGTCAAGGGGGACGAAAATTGGTCAGGTTTGACTGTGTGGGGTTGTGGGTATCTGGAGCGTGAATAAACATTCGCCAGGCGAAAGTAAGGAAATTTTGTGCCGAAGCAGCCTGAAGGGGTATAGATATCAATATGCATACAGTCGCTCACATCCGGCGTGAACACTGGGAGTATGGAGTTGAATTTCAAAAATTCGTGGAAACATAACAGGCCACCCTAGGGAGGGGCGAGGGGGGGGCAAATGACTTGTACCCATTAAAGGTAGGTAAGAAGCCTTTGGAGGACGGGGGGTCTTGCAAGAAGACCAGTTGCGGAGGATGGCGCATTGTAAATGACGAAAACAAGGAAAGAAACACATCCCAGCTTCCCAGGCTGTTGTGTTGAATGAGAGTGATATTCGGCGAGGGGGCCAGCCCCTTCGTGTTATTAGAGGTTTGGGTGTTAGTCATGGCGGGGACGACCCCGACGGTTTACTGGAGTTACGGGGGGCGCGGGGGGACCTGAGGGAGCAGGGCCCATCGCGCCTGTGGGCGGCGCATGAACGGCAGTTACGGGCGGGGGGTGGCAGGGCCAGGATCGGAGGTTGGGTGGGCCTGGGGAGTAGTGGGTGCTGGCACGCCATCTTCTTCCACATCCATGGACTCTTGACTGTCTGAGGATGCGGAGGAGCCGATAGACTCCGGAGGCGGCACAGGGCGGGCGGGGGGGATGGGGCGGGACTTGCATTCCTTGGAGTAAGCGGTGTGGTCGTTGCCGCAGTTGGCGCAGTGGGGTGGTGAGGTGGGGCAGCACTCGGCCACGGGTCTTTCGTTGCCCCCTTTGGGGCAGGTGGGGTTTTGGCATATGTGGGCGGCCTTGGTATGGTGAAGCGCACAAATGGGGCAGGATGGATGTTTTTGCTTGCACCGGGCGGCGGCGTGGCCGAAGTGGCAACAGTTGGAGCATTGTGTGTAGCGGTTGGCTGAGATTGCTTTTTCCACCTTGCGGCGTTCTGAGTAGAGGAAGATGGAAGGGGTGAGGGTTGGAACGTCGTCGGGGTCAACGGAGATAACCACCGAAAGCGCTTCTTTGGCGGTTCGAGTAGCTCGGTCAGGGTTAAGGTACCTGGCCGACTGGATCTGGACCGCTTTCGCGAAACCAATAGATGCTTTGAGATGGGGGTAAAGCTGCTCGTCATCTTCGGGCATCTCATCGGTGGGGATGCTGTGTATGACCAGCTGTATAGCGGTCGGGGCAAGGCAGAAGGGGAGCCAGGGGTTGTCGCCTGTTGGGAAGGCTTGATTGAGGCGTCTTGTGAGCACATCGAAATAGGGGGAGTAGGAAGAAGCGGGTGTCTGAGGGTCGGTACAAGTGAGTGAGACTGCGCCTCGGTCATTGACTTTGGCGAAAAAACCTTGCGGGAGGAGGCAGTTTGAGTCGGTGAGGGTATTGGCGACATGTCGGGAAGGGAGCGAGCGATACGCTTGAGAGGGCGTGGGGGGCAGGAGATGAGCGTGGTGCGAAGAACCGTCTTGAGGCAAAGGGGAGGGGGGGGCGGAGGCCTTTAAGGCTCTGTCCTCGTTACTCGCAACCTCTGTTGCTTTGGCTTGCTTGGGTTTCTTCTTTCCGCTCCTTCCGCCGGAGCCGGCCGCCTGGGCGTAGGTTGGTTGGTTTCTGGGTTTGTAATCCGGGTGGAGGGTGGCGTCTGTGAAAGCAGACAGGTCGTATTCTCCGGCACGGAATTGTTCCGCTTCCCAGGAGTGGGGGAAAGCCTTGGCATAAAGTTCGGGGTTACCGAACATTTTGCCCAGTCTTGTGTCATAGTAGGGGCAGTGGATTGCGCGGTTAATGGGGGCGGGGGGGGGGGGCAGAGGAGGGGCTGTGAGGGATTTTTGCTGGGTGGTGGGGCCTTGTAGGGCGACAGGGTAGGGTGGGTGGGTGGGCTGATTGTTTTTAGCCGGGGCCGGGGGTCGGGAGGGTGGGGCTGGCGTGGGGCCGAGACCCTATGTGACAGGTCACGTAGGGCCGAAGTGATCAGGGTTAGGTCTTCCGGGGTTACGGAGGCATTTGTGATGTGGGAGGAGAGGTCGTGGATTTGGGTGCGGAGCTCGCCGTTCTCATTTCTAAGATCGTCGACTTGCTTTGTGATGGACTCGAGTTGAGTGGTGATGGCTACAATGCCAGAGACAGTTGAGCAGAGGATGGAGAGGATGGATCCTTCTCCGGGGGTGATAGATTGTAGGCTGGAGTCGGAGAGATCAGGGACCAGGTTGGGGGGGAGGTGTAGTTCATCCCTCGTCTGCCTAAAGATATCCACGAGGAAAGCAAGAGGGGGAGAGGGTCTGGGAACTGGGGAAGGGGAGGGGGGGATTTGGGTGTTCCGTGGTGTGGAGGCTCGCGAGATGGCGGCTGCCAGCTCTTGGTTGCCTGGGGGGATGGGAGGTATTTCCGACATGGGACGGAGAGGGGCGGGGGTGTGCTGGTGTGTGTCCCGGAAGCGAAGCGGGTTTGTAGAAGAGTTTTGAAGTGTAGGGGGGGGAAAGTACAGGGCGAGAAGCTTGCCTAAACTAAGAGGCCGTAAGGGCTCTCTTTTATAACCGTTCTTCCCACAACTCATGACTCATCCTTCGCATCACGCGCCCCTATGACTCATAAGTGAGTCATAGTGTGAAATCCATCATCTGACTCCTATGAGTCACTACACCATAACAACTAACTAATCAAAACACAATAAACCTATCATGTGAGCAACTCGCATCACATGCGTGAAACCCATGACTTGTAACTACAAGTCATGTGCGAAAGTCATAATCATATGACCACAATCGTGAGTCATGTCAAAACAATAAACCAATCATAACAAGGAAATGACTCGCTATCGCGTAGTCATGTGAAAATACTAAACCCTATGACTCACGAGTGTGAGTCATGTGAAAACCCTATCTTGCTAGTCACCTTTTGTGACATTAGCTCCCTCTCCCCCTAGCATTGGTCCCACCATGCTCAAAGCCCTAAGTCCGTCACTCGGCTTCCCAACCGTCTCACCTCTCTCCTCATTCTCCGAATAATATCTTCGGAGTCTCTCCACCTCTTGCGTACAACTTGGAGAGTAAGGTTGCCGAACTCCAGAGCTCGTTGTTGTTCCGATATTTTTTGTTGTTAATCCTCGATCAATAATCATTGGGCCTTTAGTCGTTCTCGGAGGCAGTCTCGTTCGCCTAACAGTTCGTCAATCTGTCTCCGTAGACTTTCCGGGTGTGGAATCGTCGCCGTTTCCGATTTTTCTCCCCCCTCTTCTGCCAACCCTGTCCTCACGGTTTCCCTTGCTTTCCTTGTTTTTTCATCCCTTTTCGTAAGGGGTTCCTTTCTGCCTTCCGACCTCGGGTAGTAGCCGGCTTTGATTTTCTCATTCTTATGAGACCGGCAGTCGTTTCGGAAAGATTGTTCCCAATGTATCCTTTTGTATTCTTCGTTCGAGGTTGGTCCTTTCCGTTTTGGTTCTTGTGGGTACCACCCTTGTCCTTGTTTCTCGCTAAGGTGCACAAAGCACCCATCGTCGTAGCATGCCGTCCACGATAGTCCATTGTGCTTTGCCGTTTCAATGGCCTTCGCTTGCCTTTCGTCCAGTCCCTGTTCCGTTGGCATGTTGTATCCCGGGCTAGTAGGCGGGAATGGCACTGGGCTGGACTCGTTGTCTCCCAATCCTTGGTCTGGCTTGAGTTCGACCTTGAGTTCTACCCAGTCTTGGCTTACCTGAGTATCGTTGGTGGAAGTGGAGGATTGCATGTTGTGCGTTGTTGAAGTTTTCCGTGGGGTACCAGACTTTGTCGTGTTCTGGTGAGTATCCTTTCCACTTAGCTCGATATTGAAGCTTTCCGTAGTGGAGTCGAGAATCGATTATTTCGTCGAGTTCGTATTCTTGTTCGCCTTTGATTTTGATAGGCGGATGAGGTTTTTGAATTTGGGAGGGAAATCGGTTGTCTTGGTAAGGTTCGAGGAGTAAGATGTGGAATGTGTTGTGTATTGCCATTGATGGCAGTAGGTCCAGCTTATAAGCGTTCGTTCTAATCCTTGCCAAGATTTTGAATACTCCGATTTTCTTGTAGTCGAGTTTCTTTGATGGTCTCGTGGTCTTGATATTTCGTGGTAGTAACCACACCATATCGCCTGATTGTAAGTTCGGATCTGGCTTTCGGTGTTGATCGTACTATTCCTTTTGTCTTAGTTGTGCTGCAACCATTTCGTTCCGTAATGACTGATGTAGTTGAGTCATTTCTTCTGGTCTCTTGCACTTTCCTTGGATCAGATGTCCTATCATCTCGTATTCGGGGTTGATTCCGTAGTTGGCGAAGAATGGTGTGTTCTTGATTGTTTCCTGATATCCGTTGTTGTATGCAAACTCTGCCAACGGCAGATATCCACACCAATCATCTTGTTGGTAGTTGATGTATGCTCGTAGATATTGTTCTAATATTGTATTTGCCCTTTCTGTTTGCCCGTCCGTCTGAGGGTGGAATGCTGTGCTTAATCTCCGTTCGATTCCGAGTTCTTCCGTCGTCATTTTCCATAGGTCTGAAGTGAATATCGTTCCTCTGTCGGTGATGATATCTCGTGGTATCCCGTGTAACATGACTATCTCTTTCATAAACAGGTTTGCAAATTGTCGTGCATCCAGATCCTTTCTGCATGGAATAAAATGACTCATTTTGGTCAGGCGATCGATGACGACGAGTATCGTATCATGTCCTTCTGATTTTAGAAGATCTGTGATAAAATCCATTGCGATCGATTTCCAAGGTCGGTCTGGTGCCTCGTTTGGCTGAAGGAGTCCGTATGGTGCATGTCGTATGACTTTAGTCCTTTGACATGTGTCGCAATTCTTGACGTATCTTTTGATAGTTTCTCTTATCTTTGGCCAATAATATCGCCTTCCGATAAGTTCGGTAGTTTTCGCCGTTCCTCCATGTCCCGCTCGTGGTTGATCGTGATGTTTGGAGATAAGAGTCGTCCTTATCTCTTCGTACTTGGGGACCAATATTTTTCCTTGGTACCATAGGTATCCGTCCTTCCATTGGCATAGCCCCAGTGCAACTCCTTTCAGCTCCTTTTCTCCCGTTTCCAAAGCTTGTCTAATCGTTTAGATTTCTTCGTCTGTCTTTGATGTTTCTCGTATCGTTTCCTCGTCCTTGTCATGGAACTCTGTTAGTTCCAATTCTTCGATTGTTGCTTCTTCCCAGAATTGCTCTTTGGGTAGTAGTATTCCTTCCTGTTTCGCCAGGTGTTTTTCCTTCACGGTTTGTATGTCCCCTGTTCTTCTTGTGAGGGCATCTGGTTTTCCCCCTTCTCTTCCTGGTCGGTATATGATTCTGAAGTTGTATTGACTCAACTTTCTTACCCATCGTCTTTGTCTGTCCGTTAGGGCCTTGGTGGTCATGAACGTTGTAAGGTTCTGGTGGTCGGTAAAGACTTGAATGCGGTATCTGCTTCCTTGAGTATATCTTCTCCATTCCTCGAAAGCTTGTACCACGGCTAATAATTCCTTGTCGTGTACGTCGTAGTTGAGTTGCGCATCTCTCATTCCTTTAGATCGATAAGCCACACGTCTCCATTTCCCGTCTTCGCATTGTTGTGATAGTATGCCCGAGCATACGTATTTCGACGCGTCCGTTTCGATTTTGATAGGTCTCCTTGGGTTGAAGTGTATTCGCACCAGAGTCGTGGTGAGTGCCTTCCGGAGCTCATCGAAAGCTTGCTGTTCTTCAGTTTCCCATTTCCATTTGCCATCGTATTTTTTATGTGTTCGTTCGTATCGCGGTTTTGCTATTCTGCTGAACCCTTGAATGAACCTTCGATAAAAATTGCAGAATCCAATGAATCGTTGAATTTCGGTTTTTGTCTTTGGTGGTTGCCATTCCCATATTGCCTGAGTTTTGACTGTATCCACTTTGACTCCTTTCTGGCTGACCACGAATCCTAGGTATTCCGTTTCCTTTTTGTGGAATTCGCATTTTGAAGGTTTGACCTTCATTCCTGATGGTCGAAGAGCTTCCAGGATGTTTTTGACGTCTTTTTGGTGTTGTTTTAGGTCGTTTGAGTATATGAGGATGTCGTTCAGATATACTATGCAACACATATCGATGTATCGCAGTAGTACCCTGTTGATCCATTTTTGGAATGCGGCCGGTGCATTGCATACTCCAAATGGTACCACCAGATATTCGTAAGTTCCCAACTTGCTGCTGAAAGTTGTCTTATGGTCGTTGCCTTCCCTTATTCTGATGTTGTGGTAGGCATCCTTGATGTCCAATTTTGTGAAGTATTTGGCGTTGCTCAACCCATCCAATGCTTCGCCTATTAGTGGTAATGGATATCGGTCCTTTTTGGTAACTTCGTTGAGCCCTCGATAGTCCACACATAATCGTAGGCTCCCATCCTTCTTCTTGACGAACATAATCGGTGAGGCTCTTTCGGCTTTTACTTCCCTTATCCATCCTCTCGCTTCGTTTTGTTAATATATTTGTGCAGCTCTTGGATCTCGTCATAGCTGAGTGGATATATCTTTTTGTCCGATACCTCTTCCCCTGGTTCCAGGTCGATACCTAAGTCGATTCCTTTCCGATGTGGTGGTAATGTTGTCTTTTCTCCTTTTTCGAACACATCGAGGTATTCATGATACTCTCTTGGTATCGTCTCTTGGAGGTTGTGTCTTTCTTCCTCCCTCTTCTTTTGTCTTTCCTTGATTGCCAGTTCGGTACTGATATTGATCTTTTCCAGATAGATCTCGTCGTGGACTGGGTCCCATCGTAGGATGCCCGTTGTTTCTCCTCTTCGGTAAAAGCTTCTGAATGCTTTGGCCGATATTTCGCTGATGTTGATCGGTTTTTTGTCTTTTTCAGAATTGTTTGTGCTTCCGAATCCCTTGGTTCCTCGGCCCGTTCTTTTCAGTTCATAAACTCCTTGTAGTTCTTCCGTGTTGATTTTTTCGATAATCAATTGTGCGATCCGATCGCCTTGTTCCACTTGGAACTGGTCGGTACCTTGATTGACCAAGACCACCTTTATTTCCCCGGTATAATCTGCTTCTATTAACCCCGCGTTTGTTGTCAGTCTGTCTTTGACTGCTAATCCACTTCGCGGAGCGATGCGTCTGTAGGTATTTTGAGGTAGTCCGATGCTATCCCGGTTCGAACCGCTTTTTGTTCTCCTGCAAGTATACAGACTTGCTCATTGGCGTACAGGTCGTGTCCTGCCACCTCCTTCGATCCTTTCGTAGGCATCCTAGCCTGAGGAGATAGTCTCTGAACTTGGACTCATGTTTCCCTCAACTTGTACTTCTGAGTACTTGGTGACGAGGTTTTCTTCCAGGGCTTCATCCTCTGGTACTGCATACGCAACGGGCGAACTGTTGAGACACCATGTCGTACATCGTTCGCTGTTAAACGTGATCTTTTTCTGATCCCAATCAATTGTGGGATTGTGTGTTCATAACCATGGCATTCCTAGGATGACCTTATGGTTTTGGAGATTTGCCACTTGAAAGGTCGCCAATTCCCTATGGCTGTTGATGTCCATAGGTACTTTCGCCAGATGGGTAACTGGACCCATAGCGCTTGGCTTTCCATCCGCGAGGTAAATCTCTCTTCTTTTCTTGGCCTTTGTTTTCGTAATTCCGTGTTTCGTACATATTCCTTCGTCGATAAAGTCTTCAGTGGCCCCTGAATCGATCATCGCGTTTATCGTAACTGCCTCTTGTCTTCTGTGTAGTTGTATCTTGATCATGATATATCATTTTCTCGTTCGAGGGATTCCGTATAGTTGAGTGCCGCGTAGTAATTTTCCATGATGATGGGTTTTCGTTCTGGTCTCTCCCTAGTACCATCTCTTACTGGGGACTTTCGTCGTTTCCCGACTGCTCGGAGTCATTCTCGACCTCGATTTCCTTGATGCTTGGCTTTGCTGCCCATGGTCCCATCCTTTTTTGCGTTTGCCATTGTCTCGGTGTACTGGTCTAATTCCTCCCGTCTCTTGGTTTGTCACAATTTCGTACTTGATGTCCGGTGCTTGCGCATTTGAGGCATAATTTTTCCCTTATCCTTCTTTTGAATTGTTCCGGATATAGCCTTGGCTTTTGTCGTGTCGCATTCAAGTCCATTGGATCCCCTTCTGAGACGCTGTTATTATTTGGTCTGAATGTTCCGTTCAGGTTTCGCGGGGCATTAGCGGGTTTCTCTGTTGTGCCCTTTGTTTGTATGTGTTTGACCTTTGCTAATTTGGTTTCCTTCTTGATTGCCCATTTGGCCAGTCTTTCTGTGTCAACAAAATCGCCGCTATCTGATCCCCATGCCTCTTGGAGTGTTGGGTTCATGCCTGAGAGTAGGCATTCTCCTGCTGTATGATCGTCTAGCTCTGCTTCGGTAGCCGCGAGTCGGAATTCGTTCCAGTATTCCGTCATAGTTCTGTTCCCTTGTAGTAACTTTTGTATCTTGAGCCTTGCTTCTCCCATGGTATCTATGGCTCTGAATTGATTCCTGACTTCGTCTGCAAATGCTTCCCATGTTTCCCATTTGTGGGAGAGTCGTCCTTCAGCATATGGTATTATCCAGGCTCCTGCGTCTCCTCTTAGGAGGCTTGCGGCATATAGTATCCTATCGGTATAGTGTCCTTCCGTCCATCCCACAGCTGTGAAGTAAACCTTAAGTTGTGCTAGCTATCCTCATAGTTTGGTTCGTTCTCCTGTGAACGTTTCCGGTTCTTTGATCTTCGGTCTTCGGTTGCCTCCCGTGAGGTTTGTTATAATTTGCTGAAGTTCGTCCACGCTGAGTTCCGGCACCTGGGTACCCGCGCCCCCTGTGTCTGTTGTCTCTTCCCCATCATGTTTGCTGCTCCTGTTGACATCGTGTTCCTTTGGGTTCCGCCGGTAGCGTAGTTGCTTCCGACCCGCAGTGATGCTGGTTCTGGTGTGTCTGGGCTAGTTGCCCTTGATTCTCCTAGTGTCTGATCTAGTGCTTCTCCTAATGTAGTAGTATCGAATACTGCTACTTCGATGTCGTCTTCTTGTGGTGATTCTGTTGTGTCTGTTTGTAGTTAAGTGCTGCTTAATTGGACGCAATCAAATGTTACAATCCTCTTCCTTCGGGTGATACTTGCAGCAGGTAACCTCTTTCTCGATAGTAATCTTACTATCCCGAATTTGTACGAACAACGACAGCTAAGTATACAGACTCCTGTCTCGTACAATATATCGCTAAGCTCGTGAGAGACACTATGTCCTCGGCCCAGTCAGATATAAAGTAAAGATAAAGTATATTGTAAGAAAATAACTTAGATGATTGCGTGAAGAACTCTAAACTAACAGGCTTTTTTTTTTTTTTTTTTTTTTTTTTTTTATCATATTTTAAATTTTGTTTAAGGTACAAAAATAACACGAATCCACAAGGGATATGGCCGCAACAAACCTCCACTACAGTCCAGCCCTTCGTCGAGCGGTGGAAACCGTGGGGCAAAACCCCTGGTCTAAAACCCGCACCAAGCGCCCGGGCGCTGAATACAGCAAAAATATAATACATGAAAACCACAAAAGCCAAAAACATCTACCGAAAACCCAAAAAACAACCCGACAGTGAGCAAAACCAAAAATACCAAAACCCGTAGGAAATCAAACCAAGAGAAAGCCCATCCGTCACAAGAACGTTTGCCGATCCCAAGGAGAAAACCAAAGATCCGTAGCCATAATCGAGGTAATAGTACGGGCCATGTAGGCCAGGCAGTCGGGGCTAATGGAAAGCGTGTGGCGGGGGAGCCGAGGGAGTCCACGAGTCTAAGGCGCGAGTGGCGGAAAGGTGCCGGAGGCGCAGGCCGCCGACCGTGAGGGGGGGGGTGCGCCGGCCCAAAGATAGGCCGACGGTGTGCGGGGGGTGTTGGCTGTAACCGAGCCACGGGACGAAACCAAGCGGGGGAGAGGAGGGGTAGACCCAGGACAGTGACGCAGGAGATGAGGACCACCAAGGGTCACGATTTTTCGCGATGCGACCGTCCGACCGAGACGTTCAGGAGAGAGTGCAATACCAGAAAGCAAGGCACCAGTGCCGCTACTTCACAGATGCCCGAAGCTAAACGACGAAACGCAGGTATGACGAGGGGTTGCCGACCGTGTAGATGTTAAGGAGGACGCGAGACAACTGTAAAGAAGCCAGGAGAATACGCGAAACAAAAACTTGAGAGGATGCAGGGACAGGCCCTAAGAAACGGGTGCCCAAGTCCGAATCTATCATAGGGAGTTGCAGCTCACTGGGAGTGCGGGAGGTAGATGTTGACGATGATTTCTCGTGGTGTTGAGATTTCAATCGCCGGAGGTGTAGTGGAGATGGTTCGTGTCTAAACTAACAGGCTTTTTTTTTTTTTTTTTTTTTTTTAATCATATTTTAAATTTTGTTTAAGGTACAAAAATAACACGAATCCACAAGGGATATGGCCGCAACAAACCTCCACTAAGTCCAGCCCTTCGTCGAGGCGGTGGAAACCGTGGGGCAAAACCCCTGGTCTAAAACCCGCACCAAGCGCCCGGGCGCTGAATACAGCAACAAAGTATAATACATGAAAACCACAAAAGCCAAAAACATCTACCGAAAAACCCAAGAAACAACCCGACAGTGAGCAAAACCAAAAATACCAAAACCCGTAGGAAATCAAACCGCGAGAAAGCCCATCCGTCACTAAGAACATTTGTCGATCCCAAGGAGAAAACCAAAGATCCGTAGCCGTACACAAAGCGGTAGCTGTACCGGGGCCATATAGACCAGGCAGTCGGGCTAATGGGAAAGCGTGTGGCGGGGGGAGCCGAGGGAGTCCACGAGTCTAAGGCGCAAGTGGCGGAAAGGTGCCGGTGGCGCAGGCCGCCGAGCGTGAGGGGGGAGGTGCGCCGGCCCAAAGATAGGCCGACGGCGTGCGGGGGGTTGTTGGCTGTAACCGAGCCACGGGACGAAACCAAGCGGGGGAGAGGAGGGGTAGACCCAGGACAGTGACGCAGGAGACGAGGACCACCAAGGGGTCACGATTTTTCGCGATGAGACCGTACCGACCGAACCGTTCAGGAGAGAGTGCAATACCAGAAAGCAAGGCCACCAGTGCCGCTACTTCACAGATCGCCCGAAGCTAAACGACGAAACGCAGGTATGACGAGGGGTTGCCGACCGTGTAGAGGCTAAGCGAGGATGCGAGACAACTGCGAAGAAGCCAGGAGAACACACGAAGCAAAAACTTGAGAGGATGTAGGGACAGGCCCTAAGAAACGGGTGCCAAAGTCCGAATCTATCATAGGGAGTTGCAGCTCACTGGGAGTGCGGGAGGTGGATGTTGACGATGATTTCTCGTGGTGTTGAGATTTCAATCGCCGGAGGTGTAGAGGAGATGGTTCGTTTCTAAACTAACAGGCTGTAAGGGCTCTCTTTTATAACCGTTCTTCCCGCAACTCATGACTCATCCTTCGCATCACGCGCCCCTATGACTCATGAGTGAGTCATAGTGTGAAATCCATCAGCTGACTCCAATGAGTCACTACGCCATAACAACTAACTAATCAAAACACAATAAACCTATCATGTGCGCAACTCGCATCACATGCGTGAAACCCATGACTTGTAACTACAAGTCATGTGCGAAAGTCATAATCATATGACCACAATCGTGAGTCATGTCAAAACAATAAACCAATCATAACAAGGAAATGACTCGCTATCGCGTAGTCATGTGAAAATACTAAACCGTATGACTCACGAGTGTGAGTCATGTGAAAACCCTATCTTGCTAGTCACCGTTTGTGACACAAACCATCTCCTCTACACCTCCGGCGATTGAAATCTCAACACCATGAGAAATCATCGTCACTTTCCACCTCCCGCACTCTGAGTGAGCTGCACCCCCCCCCTATGATAGAGTCGGACTTGGGCACCCGTTTCTTAGGTCCTGGCCCATCCTTCCCTTCGCTCTTGTTTTGCGTTCTCGCTTAGCATTTGCACGGTCGGCAACACCCTCGCGTCCATGTTACAGACGGCTGGGATCACGGTTCGCAGTAACAGAAAACTTTTCACCAGGCTACGGTCAATTTCTCTACTCGCTTTCGATTACGTTTCGCTCAAGGCTGCCTTGTCAGACACGCACACGTTTCCGATAGTTCCTATGATACTTGGGTCTACCCTTCCTCCTGTCCTCTTGGTTTCGTCCCGTTGCTCGGTTACAGCTACACTTCCGGTCTTTTTGGCTGGTACCCTACTACCACTTGGCCTTGTGCCCCTCGCGGCTGTCCACGGCCGCGTCCTCGGGTACCCTCTGTCGTGGTATTACACCGCCTCCTTGATCGATGTCAACGCCTTGGGCCCGGAGTAATGTCGGTCGCCAACTTCTTTAAGTTATTTAGGCTGCCCCTACGGAGATGTTGTTCTATTCTTTTGTAGGTTTCTGAGTGGTAGAGTTTCCCTCATTTCCCGCGTGTGCGGGTGTTACAATCCTCTTCCCTTCGGGCAATACTTGCAGCAGGTAACCTTCTTATCGATAGTAATCTTACGATCCCGACCTTGTACGAACAACGACAGCTGAGTATACAGACTCCTGTCTTGTACAATATATCGCTAAGCTCGTGAGAGACACTACGTCCTTGGCCCGGTAAAGTATAAAGTAAAGATAAAGTATCTTGTAAGGAAATAACTTAGATCATTGCGTGAAGAACTCTAAACTAAGAGGCCTTTTGTTTTTCTTTTTTTTTTTTATATCATGTGCTTCGATTTCAACGATCTAGGGTACGAAGAATACGTGCAGCGCTAGCTATGGTAAAGAAAAACCCTCTGTGAAAAGAAATCCCCCTCGGACCACCGGAAAAAACCATCATCCCAAGTCCCTCTGTTGTGGAACCAACCGCACGATCCCGCCGCGAAGACAAAAAACCCCTATCGGCTAAGTAGACAACAGAAATAAATCACCAACACGACAAGCAGGAGACAACAGGAAAACCGGACCCGAAAACTCCCCCTTGACATAAAACAAAAGAAACCACATTAATATCCCAGAGTACTCTGACAGAAACCCGACCGTGAAAATTCAGCCAAAACTAAAGAACACAGAACGGGGGGACAGTAAACGCTAAAACCAAGCAAATCCATGACATTACTCCGTAACCCAAGGCGTTGACATCGTCTAAGGAGGCAGTGCAATACCATGACCGAGCGTAACCGAGGGCTGTGGCCGAGCCGAGCCACGGGGAAGGGGAAGACCCAGGGGAAGTGGCAGTAAGTGTGCCAGCTAATGAGAGGATGTTTGGCTGTAACCGAGCCACGGGACGAACCGAGTGGAGGAGAGGAGGGGTAGACCCAAGTATCGTAGGAACTATCGGAGACGTGTGCGTGTCTGACAAGGCAGCCTCGAACGAAACGTAATCGAAGAGAGCAGAGAAATTGACCGTAGCCTGGTGAAAAGTTTTCTCTGACTGCGAACCGTGATCCCAGCCGTCTGTAACATGGACGCGAGGGTGTTGCTGACCGTGCAAATGCTAAGCGAAGACTTGAAACAAAAGCGAAAGGGTGGATGGGACAGGCCCTAAGAAACAGGTGCCCAAGTCCGAATCTATCATAGGGGGGGGGGTCCAGCTCACTAAGAGTGCGTTTGGAGGAGAGGATGTTGACGATGATTTCTCGTGGTGTTGAGATTTCAATCGCCGGAGGTGTAGTGGAGATGGTTCGTGTCTAAACTAAGAGGCCTTTTCTTTTTTTTTTTTTTTTTTTTTTTTATATCATGCGCTTTGATTTATCAACTACGGGGTACAAAGGCTACGTGCAGCGCTAGCTATGGTAAGGAAAAACCCCCTGTGTAAAGAAATCCAGCTCGGACCACCGGAAAAAACTATCATCCCAAGTCCCTCTGGTATGGAACCAACCGCAGAATCCTGCCGCGAAGACAAAAAACCGCTATCGGCAAAGTAGACAACAGAAATAAATCACCAACACGACAGGCAGGAGACAACAGGAAAACCAGACCCGAAAACTCCTCCCCTTTAAAACAAAGTACAAAAGAAACTCCGTTCATATCCCAAGTGCTCTCACAGAAACCCGACCGTCAAATTTTAGCCTAAGACTACAGAACACAGAAAGGGGGGACAGTAAACGCTAAAACCAAGTAAATCCATCGCATTACTCCGTAACCCAAGGCGTTGACATCGTCCAAGGAGGCAGTGCAATACCATGACCGAGCGTAACCGAGGGGTGCGACCGAGCCCGCCGCCAGGGATGGGTGGTGCCCGTTGGCAGTAAGAATGCCAGCTAATGAGAGGATGTTTGGCTGTAACCGAGCCACGGGACGAAACCAAGCGGAGGAGAGGAGGGGTAGACCCAAGTATCGTAGGAACTATCGGAAACGTGTGCGTGTCTGACTAGGCAGCCTCGAGCGAAACGTAATGGAAGAGAGTAGAGAAATCGACCTTAGCCTGATGAAAAGCTTTCTCTTACTGCGAACCGTGATCCCAGCCGTCTGTAACATGGACGCGAGGGTGTTGCCGACCGTGCAAATGCTAAGTGAAGACGCAAAACAAAAGCGAAAGGGTGGATGGGACAGGCCCTAAGAAACGGGTGCCCAAGTCCGAATCTAACATAGGGGGGGGTGCAGCTCACTGAGAGTGCGTTGGAGAAGGGATGGATCCGACGATGATTTCTCGTGGTTTTGAGATTTCAATCGCCAGAGGTGTAGAGGAGATGGTTCGTGTCTAAACTAAGAGGCCGTAAGGGCTCTCTTTTATAACCGTTCTTCCCGCAACTCATGACTCATCCTTCGCATCACGCGCCCTATGACTCATAAGTGAGTCATAGTGTGAAATCCATCAGCTGACTCCTATGAGTCACTAGCCACAACAACTAACAATCAAAACACAATAAACCTATCATGTGCGTAACTCGCATCACATGCGTGAAACCCATGACTTGTAACTACAAGTCATGTGCGAAAGTCATAATCATATGACCACAATCGTGAGTCATGTTAAAACAATAAACTAATCATAACAAAGGAATGACTACTATCGCTAGTCATGTGAAAATACTAACCCCTATGACTCACGAGTGTGAGTCATGTGAAAACCCTATCTTGCTAGTCACCGTTTGTGACATTAGCTCCCTCT
This sequence comes from Tuber borchii, assembly GCA_003070745.1. Classification (NCBI taxonomy): domain Eukaryota; kingdom Fungi; phylum Ascomycota; class Pezizomycetes; order Pezizales; family Tuberaceae; genus Tuber; species Tuber borchii. The sequence goes on from NESQ01000010.1 coordinate 520,154, forward strand.
CCTCCTAGCATTGGTCCCACGATGATCAAAGCCCTAGATCCATAACCCGACTTCCCAAACGTCTAGCTTCCCTTCGCATTCTCCGAATAACCTCTTCGGAGTCTCTCCACCTCTTGCGCACAACTTCGAGGGTGAGGTTTCCAACCTCCAGGGCTCGTTGTTTTTCCGATATTTTGTGTTGTTAATCCTCGATCAACAATCGTTAGTCCTTTAGTCGTTCTTTGGAGGCAGTCTCGTTCGCCTAACAGTTCGTCAATCTGTCTCCGTAGGACTTTCCGGGTCCGGAATCGTCGCCGTTTCCAATTTTCGCCCCCCTCTTCTGCCAACCGTGTCCTCACGGTTTCCCTTGCTTTCCTTGTTTTTTCATACCTTTTCGTAAGGGGTTCCTTTCTGCCTTCCGACCTTGGGTAGTAGCCGGCTTTGATTTTTCATTCTTATGAGACTGGCAGTCGTTTCGGAAACATTTTTCCCAATGTATCCTTTTGTGTTCCTCGTTCGATGTTCGTCCTTTCCATTTTGGTTCTTGTGGATACCACCCTTGTCCTTGTTTCTCGCTAAGGTGCACAAAGCACCCGTCGTCGTAGCATGCCATCCACGATAGTCCATTGTGTTTTGCCGTTTCAATGGCCATCGCTTGCCTTTCGTCCAGTTCCTGTTCCGTTGGCATGTTGTAGCCAGGCTAGTAGGCGG